>NW_010729075.1:4657121-4722418 GCF_000365185.1 Nelumbo nucifera
TGCTAACTTAGGCATCGGAGAGTCCCCGCTGGGTAAATACCCCCGGGTCCTCTGATTCAGTTCTACCAGGTTCCTCAGTTCCCGCCGCCTACAAAGAGGAGGAAAAGATGGAGTTATCGCAGGTCTCTCAGCTCCCGCCGCCTACAAAGGAGAGGAGATCACCTCATGTAGAGGGCAGTCGGGTTGCGCTATACCAAGGAGCTCCACCACCCTCTGAGTTACAGGCCGCCTAGGAGCAGGTCAAATGACGAGTCCATCCAGGTAGCTCACCACCAAGTAGCTCGTCACCAGGTAACTCACCACCAGGGAGCTCGTCACTAGATAGCTCACCACCAGGGAGCTCGTCACCAGGTAGCTCACCACCAAGGAGCTCGTCACCAAGTAGCTCACCACCAGGCACTTCACCACCAGGGAGCTCCACCATCCTCTCCTGGGAGCAGGTCAAATGACGAGGTACTTAGCCAAAAAAATTGATACATCACAAAAAATTGGTATGTGACCAGAAACGATTACATCACTTTTAAACAACATTTATGTCAATTGATAAGCAATATAGAACATCTTGTCAATTTGAAAAGAATTCATTTTTTAGGAAAAAAATATTTAGTTTATAGCAATATTTTCTCATTCTACCTATTTTTATCCATTATTTTCTATTTTAAAATTTCATCTTGATTAAAAATAAGAAAGAATGAAAATTGAACTAAATATGACTTAGTCCTTAGCTTCATCCCATTCCCATTTTCGGTGGATTTTTTGACTCACTGGCGACTGCACCACTAGGTATAAATGGTCTGAAGGGTTTAGACACCCCACTAATCTCAAAACTAAATCTTCACCCCAAAAAATCCAAGCATGCAAATTTCAAAACAATTAAAAGTCGTTGATACTATCCCTAGTACCGACTCCCCCATGCCCAGCTCTCTATGTCGTATCCATCATACATCCCATCAATCCAATCCCCTTTGCATCTCTCATTCACAAAATAATTATAGAGAAGTATGAACATGCCTAATGTAGAATTCTGAATTCTGTTGTAACTCTATAAACATTCAAAAGTTCAAAAACCCACATCTTATGCACTTATATCTTTCTGTGAATTGGTATCAATTCCAAACTGGCATCTACCCCAACTGTACTTTAAACCTATGAATTCTCACCCTGGACTGAAGGATCATTCCCCTTCATAGAAATTGTCATAACTGTAGAACTCCACACCTTCTCTAATAATTTTCTTATCCTTCCTCTTTCTTAAATGATGACAAGCCTTCGCCGCCAATAACCACTGAATCGAATTTCTTGCCACTTTTCGAGAGCTCTAATTTTTGTTGTTCTCATCCCATAAATGTTTCAGAAACAATGAGGTATGGATAATAAACCCCCCCCCCTTCTTTCTGGCCACATAGAGTGCTACGACAGTGAAAATCATCGCCACTAACAAATTTTTTGAAGTGGGTATTTCTTCGCTACTAAGATAGAAGAAGTACAGCCGAATTTGTTCAGCAACCCATTCCTGAACAAACAATTTGTATAAAACAACAATCGTACTTGATGATTTTTGGTGTTGTGAACGAGAATAAACGTGCAAGTAGGGGTGTCAACGGTATTCGAAAATCCGATTTTAAATTCGATATTTGACATAATCGAATCAAATTCGGATAATTCGAATATCTAATTGGTCGAATTCGGATATCCTATTCTTACCGAATAGTTAATCGGATTCGATTCGATAAATATCTGAATTCGAATGATTATTTAATTCTTATATATAATATATAAAACATTTTATATAATATATATAATAATTAAGTTATATAAATAATTTAATATATTTATATACTTTATATCAATAACATATTTATTTTATATATTTATTAATTATCTAAAATAATTAATTAATTGAATTCGAATCGAATCGGATATTCGAATATTTAATCGAATTCGATCCATTTACACCCCTACGTGCAAGGGTAGAGTAAGATGAATCACCTGTGCAAGTACAAGTTCGGTGAGAGATGTTGGAAAATGGGCTCATTGAAAACTTTGAAGGAGAAGCTCTGGGGTCATTGAGTCTGGTTGTTGGGTCACCGTGTGCGTGTGCATTGTGCGGTATCAAACCTTCATACTCTCCTTTGCTATTTTTAAGGAGTGTAAATAAGCTCCTATTAAAATACTAAGAACAAAGCTTATAATTTTCCAATGTAGGACAAATTCAAAACTGAATTTTATAAGAAAAAAGATAATTTTCCAAACAAATGTGTAGATGCAAATTCTCGTGTAATTGACCAATTAAATCCATTGAATTTAATCTCTTACGTGATTAAAATCCAACAAGAAATGCATGCCAATAGCCAACCAAGTTAGAATATGTTAGTCGTGCTCCATCCATGCTGAATACTCTGGATTCGGGGTTGAGGTGGAAGACGATCCTTTAGGTGTGGAGTGTTTCTCCAGACAAGGAAATGAACCATCCGCATAGCATATAATTAATTGTCTCTGGTAAGTTTTACAGAACTGACATTAGAGAAAGTGGTGAGAGTAATTGGATGTGAACGAGACTGTGACTGGTGGAAACAGCCACAGTGGAAGAAGATTGATCAAGGTTCTCCATTGGTGTGAAAGGTGAGAAAGTGACGTGAGTCCAATAGGCTCTGATATATATATATATATATATATATATGTATATATATATATATATATATATATATATATGTATATATATACTTTACAAGTGGTTTGTTACAAGTAGGAAACAAGAAACTTCGATATTTAAAAGTTACAACATATTATCATTCTTTGAGTTGCATATGGGCTTTGGGCTTATCTGTGGGTTGAGGTATAGAGTTATCCCTAAAACTTTTGTTCCTCCAACACGACTTCTTCCTCATGCATGGAAGAAAGGTTGTGGACATGGTGTGAACAGGCATTTATCCATGCTTATTTTCCAGACAAACAAAAAATAAAAAAGTCTTTATTAGTGTGTTTCCCGCTCAAAATAAGTGATTATTCAAATAATCACCAAACAATAAGCAAATTCAAATTCAATGTTATTTAAGGAGAGCTCCCCCATTTAAAGATCACGCCTCAATTACTGCTTATACTCTCCTTATTTAAAGCAAATTCAAATTTAGTAGCATATTAAATGCTTATTTAAATGGGGGAGTTAACATTAAATAATAGCCCTCCCAGGCTCTCAGCCTGCACTATTCGCCTATACAAACCAATACTACAAGCATATCAGGATAATACAGGTGGAATGGAATTGAGTTTCAGTCATTCCACTCGTGCTGTAGCCAATTAAAACCAATACATCTCAGCATTTATCGACCAAAGCTTAGCCCTTTGAGATATTGAGTAAGTAATTCTTTGAAAGCTTGGCACTTTTTTTTTTGTTTTTTGTAAAAAAAATGCCCGCATGCTAAATATTCATTCAACATCAATTTTCAGTTATTACAAGACGTAGGAACATATGTAACTGAACAATTAGGAAGGAGGTTTAAGCACCATAATGCTCTAAGGAGGATTTGGATTAACCTCCAACATGGAACAACTAGTACTTTAGCATTACCTTCAAATGAGATTGAATGTAAATCCAACTGCATGGCAAGATTAATGCCTTCAAGAAGAGCCAAAGCTTCAGTAGCTAAAGCCGAATGAGCAACAATTGGAATAGACCGAAACAACCACTAAGGCTCCCCTATCATTACGAACAATTAGACCAATACCAAATTATTAAATTTAGCTTCAGCTTTCCAGCACATGATCTTTCTCAGTGAATTTGATGTGAAGGAGACGATAGAGGTTGAGGACAGAATTCTAAGAGTTGATTACCATATAAACATTGGCTATTCAGGGACCTCACTTTGCTGATGATCATTTCAGGACTCCCTTTATTTTGGTTGAAAATTAACTCATTCCGAGTCTTACAATATCTTATAAGATTGAAAATGTTTAAACCTATTAAAAGTATAAAAATTAATCTATTCAGGGACCTCACCTAATAATTTAAGATTTTAGGTTTAACAGTTCCTTATAAATATACTCCATTAAGAGTATAATAGAGTTTGTTTGATCAAGTGGTCTGGTATTCAGTCATCAATACCCCCACCGCATCATGATTAAATTAGATTTGAGAATAAGGTATGAGTGGGCATGAGCTTATATACTTGTCCACGCTTCAAGCCAGATGGGCACGGTTCCTTGAAAACACCCATTTTATACCGAAACTCAAACAAGTTCAAGGATGAAAGAGTTGACGGCAACTTTTCCAATCAACGCTGATCGATAAAATACAGTAGACTCCTCCATACTTAAATTAGTATCAAACCATATGATGCGGAATTTGTGTTTGGCTCCAAAACCTCAGGCTGATTTGTACCTTTGCATAGGATTGATTATTCGTAAGCAATGACAAGGTACGTAACCAAATTTTCTTTTCATTTGTAAATGTAAAACAAAAGGGAAGGATTTCATTCCACACTTTGTTCCATTCCAGAAGCGGACCTATTAATTAGATGGAGTTGTTACGCCCACCATGACTTGAATAGGATGATAGAATGAGCCGCCGGCCAACGTCAAAATTGTCTGGGTCTTGAAGGGAAACTTGTGTAGTACGGTGGCATTCATATATATAGCTGAACCAATTCAATTTGTGTGTCAAATGGGAAAACTTTATTTATTTTCCCCAATTATTAGAGTTTCATATATTAATGCATGGAAACTGCAAATCTAGAATTTTAGCCCTCTCGATTAGAACTCTATTGCATTATAAGTTCTCCAAATATGTTATAACCCATTGCGCATAATTAGACCAGAATAGACCCCACTCCGGCCCACCCCTTTTGCCACTCTTTTCACCTAAGCTATCAAACTTTAAAAATAAAATTCAAGCATTATTTGTTTATAATTACACATAAAACAATTATAGAATTCCGTTTTTTTTTTTTTTCAAGTGTTCTGTTAATCACGTGTAAGGGTGTCAATGGATCGGTTTTGGAGTGGACCCCCTTGAAACTAAAATCAATTTGGATGGATTGGATGGCCCAACAAGACATATTGAGTCTAGACTTAATGGTCCAAAGTATTTATTGGATTGGTTTGCCCCTCGTCAATCCATAATGAATTCATATTGGATTGAGTTGGATTGAACCAATATCTGGTCTATTTAAGTATAGGTGTCAATGGACCAGATTTGGGTTAGAATTAATCCAAGTCAAAATAAATTTAAACATATTGGATGGTCCAGACATTGAATTGAACAGTAAAAAATTGTCCAAAATATTCATTATATTGGATTGGACCTGGTTCATTTGTGATGGATTCGCATTGGACTGGATCGGATTGGACCCAATGCAGTCCAATTGACACCCCTAAATTCACATGGGTTGATTTAACTTGTTTTGCAAATTGCCAACCTTCACAGAAGTACTTTTAATTATTTCTAATATTATTAATCCATCAGCGAGTAATAGCTAGGAGTTCTTTGATATCACTTGATGTCTGTTTCTTGCATATCAACATTGCACAACCTGAACTTTTTCAATGGAATTGGCTGCTTGCACCGCTTCGTGTAAGTGGCTATGTAACCAATCACGATTGAACACGACAGTCTTCAAGGCCCATCTGTTTCATGCATGCAGCATCTTTTGAAGAAGGATCATACAGAGGAAACAAGTGATTGATCGTCAAGGCCACCATTAGAGCTCAATATGTTGGTAATTAAATATGTATGAGAGCCATGAGAGAGAGAGTGCCTTTTGGCTAATATACTTAAAAAATAGAAATAATACGATCGATTAAAGTTTCATGCATTAAGTACACAGGTGCCTGTGGAAAGAAATTAAGTTGGAAAAAGGCTTTCGAAAACCAATTACCTATATATCTCTCTCACCCAGATGCCTCTCTAGTTTTAACTATATACACACACACACATTTCCATTTCATTTGAAAATTCATATTCAATAAAAATATTTGTAGTGTAAAGCTCTAACGTTGTGGGAATTTCCGGAGAACTAATCTGATAAGTCATGATGATCATCAGAACTGATTCTTTTCTTCTGCTTAATTATTAAACTTTTAAAAAAGAATTACTTTTGACTCAAAATCATTCCTCAAATACTGAATCCTTGGAGAACATCTTGGCTTATAAAACCAGTTTGTTAGGCAAAACCTTGGGTTTAAGCTTGGTTAAATTAAATAGCGGACTTTTCCGAATATCTGCAGTTAAAGTAAGCGGTGAACATCAAATTCAATTGTGGCACCTCAGAATAACATTCTCACCTTCTCCATCAGTATCCTCTATTTTATATAATGCTATGGTTCTCTGCAAATACATTGGGCGTTCAAATCACTAGTTTTTTGTGGTAAAATCTATGGTGTATATATTTTGTGGACTAAATTTCTACCATATAATTCAAACGTGAACAAATCAGTGATAAACTTTACAAGCAAAACAGCAGGAAAAGTTTTCAAACTTGAACAGCACAATCGATGGCAGGAAAAAGTGATTGATTATATATCTAACTAAAAAAGTAACTACCAAACAGTACCAAGTCTATCAGGTCTATTTTCACTGTTCTATTGGCATGAATTGGTGAACTAAGAAGCTCTCAAATAGATCGGCCGTTAATTTAGTGGCTTTACTGAATTTAGTGAGGATGTGTCAGAGAAACTAAGGGAAGTATCTATAATCTATCCATTAGAGCAATATAAGTCTAAGTACCTATAGGAGATAATGACACGAAGCTAGTAGTACTCCACGCACTTAAGTAGAAATTAATGGAACAACCTACCCGTATTAGATAAAGCAATTACACTAAGCATGTTGGCAATTGGAATCAATGTGGAGTCAAATGATTTAATATATTTTTTACATAAATTCTTTGTCAAAGCATAAATTAAAATAGAAAGAAGTAAATTTCCAGAAATCTGTAGGATATATTTCATCGATGCATAGTGTACTATTTATATTTTTCAGCAATGAAGCTAAACCTTCCTATATAAATAAAAACTTGAATTATACATTGCTGTCCATTCCAAGTGGAAATAAAATATATTTTATGAACAATAGAATATCTTAAACCATATTGCCTAAAATTATAACGATGAATGGCCAATTGAGAATATATATATTTTGGTTATTTGAGATCTATAAATAACAAATGGCTATCTTGGGCTTTGGGAGGGGTCAACTAGATACAGGCCTAACCTTTGGCACTTTTTGCAGAAACTGATTGCTCTAAGAATCGAACCAGCTGCATTCTCATGCTTGTCAACATGAGATTCTACTTTATTATAAAATATCCATAAATGAAAAAAGAAAAGCTCGTACAAGTATGCATGAGTTACAAATTAAAGGATGATGAGATTAAGACCATATATCCCATGATATTCAAAATCCCACATCTTTTTTTTTTTTCTAATTTTTTACAGGAATGTCAATCCAACAACAAATATATAGTAGAATTTAAGAAAACGAAAATGTTTCTAAAGAACAACTTGTTGGTCCTTGTCATAATGTTGGTGAAGTTGGAAAAGATCCAATTAAATTAAATGAATAGAACAGGCTGAGGGTATATAAGAGTATGTAAAAGATTGAGAGAGAGAGAGAGAGAGAGAGTTCAAATCAACACATATATTTGTTGTTTGTCCTTAGAGGAAAAACAACAACTAACAAAGATGGAAAAATAGAATGGAACTGGGGGAGCTGATGTATGTGGTGTATCGCGACTGACCCAACATGAAGTGTATATATATATAGAAGTATAACTGTAGACTGCAGAGAGTGAGAGAGATGTAGTTTTCTGGTCATTCAACCTGCAACCTGCAGCCTGCTCAAATTCTGGAAGAGTGAGGAGAAAAACTGAAAACGAAGATGTCACAGAACACACCTATATGCATGTTTTGGGTCGAACACTGCATGCAGATGTTTAGAACTCTATTCCGATCTAATGAATGTCACCAACTCACTACCAAATTATTAACTGATCAACAATCGAGTAAAAGAAGTGATGGTCTCAATGCTTTAATTCATGGAGAAAGAGGACTAATCGGGCATGAAAACTATCTGTCAATCAAAACAAGACCCAACACTTTAGTCTTAAAGATCATTTAAATAGAAACAGCAACCACCAAGTACTTTCGGGATCATATATTCAGCAAACAAACGGCCATCAAGCAAACACCCATCGGTTCATGCCTACTGATCAACTCCATCCTCACATACCTTATTTTTTCTTGTTCGTCTCCCCACGGTCACTTCTCTAGTACTTTCTTACGCTTCGTGTCCATTATCATATTCGTTGATTCTTCTGAAATCTCATTCGCTTCTTCATCATCTAAGCTACTCTCCTCCTTGTCGATCTTAAATTTTTCGATCTGTTCTGTAACCTTAAATATGTCCATGAGAGATCTCTTTCTGGGCTTTCTCGCTTTCGGATTATCCACTCCCTCCGACCCAGCTTCCATTTCCATCTTCATTGGATATTTACTCCGCTGCATCAGAGAACTCTCGATAGGCAAGTCCACCCAGATGTCTGAAACCGGATGCATCAGCCACATTTGATTGCCATAAACTCCCGAAGCCATATTTCCAGCGCCAAAACCCAGATTTTGGGACAAAAGGCCGCTGCTTTCAACACCAGAAACCGTTTTCCCGGTTTCATCTATAATCTTCGTGTTGTCCTCGACAACTTCTTGAGATCTTATCACCTCCAGTTCCTCTAACCACCAACGATATTTCCGGTACGTTAACGGCGGAAGCAGCTTATCTATCTCTTCTGATGTCTTCTCCTGCTCTCCGTCTCCACTACTACCAAACGGCCAACATTTCGCAACGTCAACTTTTCTCCTATTCAAAACATATTCCCTGAAACGCCAAATCACGAGCTTAATTAGGCCACAGAACCAAAGTGATTGAAAACTGAAACCGGAATTCTTAACAAAATCATCTTCTGTTACCTGATGGAGAAGCGCTCGGACGCAGCCGCCATGCTTCAGTCAGTTTCTCCTCAACAAAACAAAATAGAGAAAGATAGAAAGAGAGCGTGTAATGAAAAGATATACCATTATAAATTGAGAGTATCTAGGGTCCGGGGCCCTAGAATGCGAGTCTGGGGTCCACTCAATTTGCCAACGTGTCTCATGCTCAAGTGTTCGTGACCAACTTTTGTAAGAGTGCAAACTAGGACTACGTTGGCCACATAAAATATCGGGATGACGAGATAAATGTTGATGATTTCTGGTCCACTTGATGTCAAAACTGGGACACATCCAGTGATGGGCACAAACAACCCAGCTACAGCCTACAGGTTCTGTCTGGCCAGCCCCAAGAAATTGCGACTGAAATTTTTTACATTTGTTGGCCAAGCCTGATGGGCTGTGTACGAGTCTGGTAAATTTCCAACCGCGTCATTCATGAATCATGATAGGGCAACCCTGGTTCTCACTTCATCCACAAAAATATTGATCAGGCCGGGCCGCCGGGGTGTCTTTGAAACGGAATCCCAAAATTACAGAGGCCAGCGTGTGATTGTTTATAGATTGATCAGCTGCAACGCCCTAATTGGCTACTTCTGTTGGACTCCCTCAAGTTCTTAGATGATGTGACGCGATCATATTCGAAGACTGGAGGGAAAGAGATGCTTTTACGTTTATGGTGGGTGTTTCAGAAATTTCTTGGGGTCAAGGAGGGGATGGGTGTGAAATGAAGTCATGAACATGTACAGCATTAATTCCTTTGTATCAGGTCCAAACAGCCCATTTCATTGCTGCAACTAATTAAGGAATTACTAAAGCTAAAATACTCATTCCTCCTCTTCATTGCAATCGGCAATCTTCATTGCATCATAAGATGGCTCAAATCTAGCTATATAGCTATAATCAATTATCTGTTTTGTCTCGATTCTTTCAGTTCATTGTGTTCGTCTTAATCCAATTTATATATATGCTAGCTGCTTCTTCTTCTTCTTCTTTTTCTTTAACATTTTCCTGTTCAATTAGGTTTCATCAATATACTCATCAACTAATTAAACTTTCAACTAGGATGATATAGATCATCTCGCTTCTATATTTTAATAGGTACGATCACTTGGTCAAAGTGGCTCTGATATCATGTCAAAGAACCATTAAACTTAAAAGCTTAAGCTGTTAAGTGAGATCTTTAAATAAATTTTATTCTCTAACACAGATAGTTTTCTAAGGAAACGATATCTTATATAGAACTTGGTTTTGTAACAACTAATTAACAAGTAATGAAACAGGATATTTAGTAGCAAGATGCATGAAAAGACCTCCAGACTAACTTCCTGAGGTTTCTTCTGAGACATAGACATGGGTATGTATATGGCTGGACATTCTATTTTCCTTTAGCTGTGGCGTTTGCCTTGACCTCATGAAAAAGAAAAATGATTGTAATTTTCAAATTTGTCTTCATTTCTTTTAGCTAAATGGGAGCAACCTGAATGCTAGGATTTTCCATCAGAATGACCACACATTTAAGCAGGAATTGATTCCGCCCAGGTCACATGAATATAAGTAGCTATACTGTATTCCACCTCAGAAATCTAAAATTATAGCCCCTCCTAGTATACTAGTATCTCCCTATAAATCGCATCCTGCCCGTGAATTTGGAATCGATCCACGGTCAAATACGGTGGGGCTCAAATTTCTAAGGTAGACTGAACAATAAAAACCCCTAATATCAAATAGGGAGGTTCATCACTCACTATGGACCTCAAGTCTCAACAACAGACTTGGCTAGCATTTTTCTTAAATACCTTATTATTAACTAACTCATCATTTAGCACATTGCCATTAGAAAACACACACAGATGATCAGTATTCAATTCATTGTAAGATGATGCTTTCAAATGTTGGAAAATGTTATATAGTTACATGACTGAACTACTCAAGGCTAATATTCTGTACACATGGGCATGTTTACTCATAATTGACTACATATATAGCCCGTTATACACAGCCATGCGCTTAGCAAATTCCAATACAACAAAGCAGACTTGGACTAAATACGAAGATGATCTGAGAATCTGATCTGATTGGAATTCGGATTGAATTCAGATTCAAATTCTCAATAATCATATTTCATTTGATTTTATATGACTGGATCCAAATCAAACAGTAGACTATGTTGTATCTCAATGAAAGGCTACCACTTGTTCTCTGCATGTTCGTGGTCTCCTCTCGGGTGATAACCAATGGACACTATTATATGCATCACGTGTTAACCTTCTCATCATATTTTTTGAAACAT
The DNA here is from genome assembly GCF_000365185.1 of Nelumbo nucifera. Next base: position 4,668,391 of record NW_010729075.1, read on the forward strand.
TATGAACCTGTTTCCCATCTCCTTCCCGATCCCGTTGGAGTACTTAACCCTCTCCTTCCCAGTTCCCCGAACCATAACCCACCTGTAATTAACTGGGTTTTGTTTTTCAACTCGGTGGTGGTGCTTCCATGCCCGTTCCAAATAAATCCAAATAGGTCTCCGGCTTCGGTTTCTATTGAAGAGAGAAAAAACACAAACTTGTAGACAAAATGGTGAAGAACAGAGGGAAGACGAGAAGGCACGAAGAGTTAGAGAAGGATAGTGAAACGTGAATAAAGTGAAGAACAGTGAGAAGGAAGATGGGAAGGCAAGAAGAGTTAGAAAAGGATAGGATTCATTAGAGATTTCTCTTATGTCTCAATGGTGAATCGTAACAGAATAAGTTGCTATTTTTTTGGCAAAAATTTTGGAGATTGCCATGTTTCATGGCAATTCTATGACTTGGGCTGGGCTGTTGAGATGTCAAAATGAGAGAGGGAGAAGAGAGTGATGAGGTGGCTTCATGAGGGAGCAAGAAAGGCTGAAATGAGAGGGGCTGAGAGTTCTTCACTGAGATAACGGAGAAAGCTGAGGTCATGACGTGGCATACTTCTACTTTAATGTATATATATATAATATTAAAGTTGCTTTTAATTTATTTTATTAATAATAAATAATATTTTTAATTTAATTTATCTATATTATTTAATATCTGGTTATAACCAAAATTCAATTCAAATCCGGTAAATATCCAATGGATACAATCCAATTCGAACTCAATTATAAACAAATCAAATTTGAATATACCAGTATCCAATTTAACATGATCCATTTGCAGCCCCTAAAGAGGACGGTTGGACCGGAAAAACTGGTTACCAGTCAGCTATTCGGGTCTGGTTTTACTAGAAACCAGAAAATTGAAAAAAAAAACATTGAAAAGTCAAAAAACCGTTGACCCGGACAGTCGGACCGCTAAACCGTTCGACTCGGGCAACGGTTCGCAGATTAATATTTTTATTTTTAATGTTTTAAATTAAAAAAAAAAACAAAAAATAAAATGCCAATTATATCCCACGATTTTCGAATCCCAATCCCAAGTCCCTTATTCGGTTTAGCCTTTAGGGTTCCCAAGTTCCCTCCTCACTCCTCAATCCTCTCAAGTCTCAACCCTCACACCCCACCACCTGTGGCGGCCATCAACTTTGGCATCCAGCAACGACACACACCAACGGCTACCGACGAACTTGCAGTGGCGACTTGCAGCAGCAGACTACCCGAGCCCACCGGTGGCGAATCCCTAAAGGTATAATTTTTTTACTGGTTTTTTTTTTGTGATTTAATTGATTTTTTGAATTCTTTGGACTTGCTAGAATGGTATAATTTGTTATCATTAACCCTATATATATATATATATGCTTGTTTAGTAAGCATGAATTAATTTTTCTAGAGATTTTTTTCTTTGGTAGGATTTCTAGAGACTTGAGATTGAAAGAAAATGACTCTAAAGGGAACACTTAACTCCTTAATCCTTACTGATTGATGAGGGAACTCTTGATTCAACTTAATCAATCAATTTTCTTTCTTTTTTTTTCTTCAAAAAATATGTTTTGATATGAAATTTATGTTTTTCTTCTCAAAATATGTTCAGATAATTTTTTTCTGAACTGATATGCTTTTTTCTTCTCAAAAAAACAGGTGCTCCATATTTTTTGGATTTTTTTCTGTATTTTATTATTTTTATATTTAGATATTTTTCTTGTTTCATATATTGTTCTTTTTCCTATATTTTTCTGTGTATTTTTTGTATTTTATTTAAATTTCTATGTTATTTTTTATTTTTTTATTTATTTATGACATCACAGGTCAAACCGCTCAACCCAGATGTTTGAACCACCGAACCGGAAAACGGTGCCCTGACTGGTTCGGTTTTAAAAACCATGCTTTGGACCAATCAACCACTCCCTCCCCGTAGGTGAAATTGACAACGGTGCCCTGATTGGTTAAAAGTTTTTCTGGTATCATAGTCGAACCCATAAATATAATCTGATCGGATCATATTGATTCCATTTAAGATTCATGTATAAACGAATAGAATTTGGGTCATCCAAAAATAATATTGGATTCAAATTCCTTACAGAATTGCTATTAGTTGATTTAGTTCAGTCATTTCAGTGCCCACAAAAACGTGAAGGAGAGACGAATATGAGTATACCATTTGAATTTTGAAGCAAAGGTGCCTCGTTAACATGATAATTTCTAAAATGTAACAGTGGGTACAAATTACAAAATATGAGACGAGTATACTAATTGAAGTGATAAAGTTACATGCTTTCTTCCTCTCATCTACAAAACCCAAGAGCAATGGTGGTGAGCTCTTCAAGCAGGCAATCATCTGTTTACACGCATCACGATATAACGTCCTTTTTCCAGATCATAGATTGTTTTTAATTGGGGTTTTCGCCACCTTGACAGGGACCATGCTGTAAAAATCAATATGCTTAAGACAAAGAACAGGGAGATCAATGCGGATGAATCATCACGTGCAATGGTAGCAATCCAATCAGAGAGTTCTACGTCTAGGTTAGCTGTATTCTGCAAGATGAAAGTTCCCAAAGCCCAGTCGAGTGGGATGTCCCCCACCTGATTTGTAAATCCAATCCTGTTCAACAGAAATTTGGATTAAAAGAACTGATATTGCACTGAAACTGCAGCCTAGATAAACCCTTCAGATATTCTCCCTAGCGTCAACTCCTTAACCCCCCCCCCCCAAACGAAAAAAAAAAGATCAACTCCTTAAAACAATTAATCCAAGAGCAAGACTTATGTGGAATACAGATTAGTTGTGTATAGGAAACGCCTATACACAAATAAAGAACTCGAGGTGATTGGACTTGGTTAAGAGAGTAAATCCAGGACCAAATTGGTGTTGCCAAGTTGTAGTTATTACTCCTCTATTTTAGATTTCCGCCCCAAAGAAAAACAACACCTTATATTGGTTTTTTGGGCTTTGTTGGAACTTGAGTCCTGAAAGGGCATTGTCAATGCATTCTTTTATGGATAGCAAGCATGCTCTTGCTAGCCATGGTTTATGAAATAACATCAAACATTTTTCCTACTCAATAGACCAATTGACAGGGAAGGCCAGATGATTTCTAGATAATTACCATTGTTCAAACTGACAGGTTTGAACATAGTTGCATGCTCTTGCTGGCCATGGTTTATGAAATAACATCAAACATTTTTCCTACTCAATAGACCAATTGCCAGGGAAGGCCAGATGACTTCTAGATAATTACCATTGTTCAAACTGACAGGTTTGAACATAGTTGCATGCTCTTGCTAGCCATGGTTTATGAAATAACATCAAACATTTTTCCTACTCAATAGACCAATTGCCAGGGAAGGCCAGATGGCTTCTAGATAATTACCATTGTTCAAACTGACAAGTTTGAACATAGTTCCTAATTAAATAAACCATCTCTATAATCATACAAAAGGATCTTGGGAGGGGATGCTAGAAAGTAGAAAATGGAGTACCTTTTATCATCCAAAGAAATTCCAAGACTGTCATGTAATAGCGCCACAATGTATGCTGAAGAGAAACAATACCGTTGCAAATCATTCTCAGCAAGAGCACCATATTTCTTTTTGAGATTTGACCAATCATCTTCACAAAATTGTTGCCCAGCCAACATCAAATCAGAGAGAGATGCTGTTGGGGCCAGTCCAAAGAACTGCCAAGCAAAAACATAAAGAAATGAAGGCTTACAAATCATGAAACCAAGTCAAAAAACAATGCCATATTTTTCTAACAAGAATCATGAGATTTTTAAAAAGCATCAATAGGTTAATTCTATTAAGTTTAAACTCCCTATGGGCCATAGAAAATTTACCCACTGTTGGTTCCAATTATACAGGGCCTTGGGAGGGGTGGACAGGATATGAACCTAGCTTTTTGACATTTTTTGCACCAAGCAGTCCTTTGTAAGTCCACTATTTTACCATTGCACCAAGCAATGGCCTCTACATTTAAACTCCATATATGAAATTTATTTTTTTGAACTTTATATAAGAAAAGACAATCTAACCAGTGGTCAGTAACTGAAAACCTGCTCAGGTAGCTCAGTCACTAGTTTTGGGCTTTGGGCTCTCTAAACCCTTTGCTTACAAACCAGCACTTATGGGTAAATACACCCCATTACAAAATTCAACAACCCAATTCTACCGTACCATGCCCCCAAAATAAACTTCAACCTAATCAGCCATAACAATTAGGAAATAATATTTGCCCTCCAAGCTCAAAATCAACTATATACCCTCAACCTCAGCTTTTCTCAGATGTTCAAATAGCAACTGACCCACCTTGAGGTCCAAACTGCCACATCTATTTATAGCTCAACCTTGAATCTCAACATACACCTAGGGGTGTCAATGGACCTGTTTTGGGTTGGACCCCATCCAAATCAAAATCAATTTGGATGGATTGGACAGACCAACAAGACATTTAATTGGACCAGTCCAGACTTAATGGTCCAAAGTATTTATTGGATCGGATTGGACCTGGTCCACCTATAATGGATTTATATTGGATTGGGTCAGATTGAACAGATATCCGGTCCATTGGCAGAAAATAAGAATACAGGTGTCAATGGACTAGGTTTGGATTGAAATAAATCTAAATTAAAAGCAATTTTAACAGATTGGACAATCCAGACACTGAATTGGACCGGTCCAAAATGGTCCAAAGTATTCATTGGATTGGATAGGACATGGTTTTGTGATCCATTTGTAATGGACTCATATTGGACCGGATCAGATTGGACCATATCCGGTCCAATTGACACCCCTACATACACCCACATGCTTACTCCAGTATATTTCTACCATGACCTTTAGAATTCTCTTCCAAGCTCCAAAAAACTTTTTTTTATTATTTTTAAAGCTGCAGATAACTTTCTGGTAATGTCTTGACCCCCTAAAAAGAACAAACCCAGTTTTTTTTTTTTTTTAATTTCAACTTCTTTTTCAACCACCAAATTTATATCACATCTTTCTTGTGAGCATGAAAGCTTTTATCAAATGAAACATATTCATCAACCTCTTCATCATCTATAGTGTTTTCTTCTTCCGACTCTGACACACTTTCATTTCCACTTTTTTCACGACCATATTACCTATAATTGCCCCTGAATGCTTGAAAATTGAATTAGAATCATGTTTCTTTGTCTGAATGATGCTCACCTCCACACCACTGGGACTCTTATCTTCCGAACTTCAATTATTTACTGTACCAATTGTTGAAGGTGGTTGCTCCTTATTACGTCCATTACTATTATCATCCCCAACAACCTTCTTGAAAAACCACCCTCAAGCCAATATTGTCCTACGTCCTGTAATCAAACATTCGAACGAGGATCCACCTGCACAAAGCTAACCTTTACTATACCTTCTTCTGTAAACCCTTTTGAAACTTCTACAGAGACCAGCACCACAAAGTCCACTCATCAATCTAGAGAAAACTCTGGTAATATGGACTGAACATGAAAGAAACACCAAATAATAACTTTTCAACACCCCTTGGCCCTTGCCCTTCTGCAGGCGCTGCCACATTAACCCTATCATCCCTTACCAATGATTCCTTAGGAATCAATCCCAAACTCTCACTACTGAAAACCACCAATATATTAGCTTCATTCTCTTTCCTAATGCACCCAAGCTACACCCAAAGCCTACTTAGGGGAACTACAGCACATTTTTTATCTTAATGCAATCTTTGTTACTGTTAAAGAGATCAAAATAGCAAATAATAGAGTTCATAAAACCTTTGACGTATAAAAGAAGTTCTCTGTGGCCAAGAATTTTCCTTGCAGCCTCGGTATGAAGGTTGACCCTATGTAACAGTGCCGGTAGGAGCATTTCTCTGCATACCATTTGAAAGAGGCTTGTCAAAACAGAGGAACTCTTGAAAAACAAAGAGTATTTGGTTCATTACAGTATAGTAGTAGAAGATTTCAGAAAGTATTTGCAACCTTTTCCTTTCTGCAACAGCATAAATGCAGCAGATCTACATTCTGAGAAGTTACCACTAGCATGACGAGTGGGAAGGAATTTGTTCTTCCCATCCAGCATTCCAGGTGCAAGGCTCCATGACTGCAGTCCATATGAATACCCTTTAGGAGAGCATGGATCTATAGATATTGCCTCCTGAACAGATTCTGCGGCTGCATTAGTGATAAAGGAGATCAAAATTTGAAATTTCCAACTCTTTCTACAACCAGTGGCAATACATGTATGGTAAATGAAAAGAAATTTCTTATTGTATCGCAATTCTTTTTTTGTTAACAAGTTAAGAAACTTCAGAACAGAAAACCATAAGAAATCTATGGAATGTAAAATATTGATCTAAAGGGAGAAGGATCAATTTCTTTTACATTTCCTAGTCCCACCATAACCCAGACACCTATTCCACAGAATGAAAGTGACTAGTAAATGGTTGAACAATGACCCCAGAGTTTCAGCCTTTTCCACTTGGCATCCACTTCCAAGAATATTACATCAGATATACTGCCAATATAAGGTATCAGACAAGATAAATCTACTAATACATCTTTTTACCCAACAATATTTTCCACAACTCATAAACTTTTGTGCAGTCAATCCCTTTTTAGATCTGTATGCCAATCCTAAATTTCCCTACAACAGGTTTATGATCAAGTTCTAGTGGTCCTAAACCAACAGCATATCCATATTCTTTTTCTATAAATTTGCTCTAGATGATAAAGCACCAGTTCCAATGTGCATAATTACTACTACTACTAAAATATTTCTTCTTTTTCTTTCCTTCTTTGGTTCTTTTTCTTTTTTTTTTTAATTTTCTTCGTTTGATATAGGTTTCTAAATAGTTAGTGCTTCTTTGTCCTACTAAAGTCCAATAAGAACTAAAAGGTCAAAACAGGATGTTTATCTGCATGCTTAGAAATTCCACATGGATTATCTATGCTTTTAGGTATTTACAGCTTTTTTTGGTCTTCATGATGACTTTGTTATCTGTACTGTTAGTTATTTACAGATTTTTTGACTCTTCATTGTGACTTTGTCATCTGTATATTTTCAAAAATTAAACTGATAGTAAACAATTCTAGAATCTGAACCGTCATATACATGTAGGAGATTTCAGACCATTCATAACCAAAATTAAGCACCAGAAGGTCAAACACATATTGCCCTCTGTACACAACTAACTGGAAACTCAACATTCAAATTACCTTTGTATGAAAAATATCCAAAAGCTAGGCAACAAAAAAATACAACACTATAACAAATGAATCAATTATGTACTTGGCAGATGTCTAGGATTTTGGTTTCCGTAGCACGCTCTACCAAACAAAAACTGACAGAAAGAACAACCACAGCATCATCCAATATGGATAGATTATAAGTGCCTTTTTCTTGGACAATTTCCCTAGTAACTAAATGGATACCGTGCCACTTATGGTTTTCATGAAAAAAATGATATAGATGTATTTAGACCATGAACTTTATCCCCAATAATTGAAAATTTAAAACTGCTTCATCTATCAAATTTCATTATAAAACATACCAAACATCTTAACATATAAATCTTACAGCGGGTCCTAAAACTGCACCTTTTTTTAAATAACAATCCCCATAATTTGAGGTACTATTCAACAATTAAGATGAAGCTTCTTGGTATTTGGTAACTAAAATTCTTAGTAGGCTGAGTTTGACTGAGAAAGCAATAGATCAATCAGCACTTGATAGCACTGTGTAGTGTGGTAATGCTTGTGGTTTTAACAAAATAAATGATTAAACCCCAGTCAAGGGATCAAACTAGAGATAACCATAAAGCCATATGATCAAGGCCATTCAGAACATGCTAGCATATCCAAAATCTAGAAGAATTAATCAAATGAACCAACATCCATGGATGATAAATGAGTTTCATACAGGATTCATGTAGCTGACCCCATATAGTTGGGAATTTGGGATAAAGGCTTGGATGATGATGATGACGACCTTACTTTACAATTAAATCCAAAACGAACAAGATGTTTGGATTAATAAATGCATAACCACTTACACAGTTTCCAATTTTTTGAAATAAGCGACTCCTGCAATGATTCGTATGCAACATTCTGCAAAAGAAAAATGTGTTAGGAACTTCTTTACGTATCCATTTGAACCTCAAAACAGAAAACAAGAGATGCAAATACCTGTAATAAAATAATGGGTGAAGTATGAGAAAAAATTAGAGGATTTCATATAGATAAACTTCAAAGAGATCCCTCCATAAAGTAACTAAGTAAGGAAATCTAATGCAATTAGAAGTAGAGGACTTATGTAGTAATTAAAATTGATCGAAGAAAGGAGAAAAGTTGCATGGCTGGAAGAACAAAATAGCATCAAAAACCACTGTCCCAACATCATTTGCATAAGCAGAAAACACTTTCACAATAGTTTTTTTTCCTTTTTTTGATAAATACCACTTTCACAATAGTTTTACAACAGATACTTCATAAACCATACACTAAAATTATCAACACCATCATGAACAACCTACCTTACATATGAAACATGTGGTGCACATGCAAAGGGTTGGGTATTTACAAATCGTAGGACCAAGGATCAAGATTTTGTCATGTATTGGGGCATATCGAGCATATTGTATCATGTCATATCCACCCTGTCCAATACGTGAAATATAATATCTTAAGATAACCAGGGGGTAGGCCTTGGTAAGACCGACCCCCTGTAAAACTTTGAAAAAAAACTAAAAAGAATGTAGAGCATGTTGATTAAAACCCCCAACATGCACATTCCAGCCTATTGGAGTGTATCGATATTTTGAACCTTGGGTAGGAATATTCTAAATGTTGTTTTCCTGAATCTTTTGATAAGCTACAAGAATGATTTGATCCTTTGGCATAATGCACTTCATACATGGCCTCCAAATTTGCTAAAATATTCAAAACAAAAGTGATAACCTTTATCATGGGAATAAAGATTCAGAGTATAGGCATGGATTAACAATTAATGGAAACCCTATAAGCTCCTCTAAAAGAAATTGTGTATACATGAAAGTCAAGGAGCAGGTCATGCATATGGATGATCTCCATGGCATTTTTCTTACATTAAGCATGAGTGACACATATAAGATATTCAAATTTGACAAGGTACAAGTACAAGAAAAATAATAGGTTTACACAATAATTACCTGGCCAAAATGAAGCAAGCTGTGGCTATAGAGATTGTAGGTGAACTTCCCAAACTTAAGAGTGTGTGAGAACTCAGGAGGCAGAGTTTCACTTGAAGCAAATGTGACCTGAAATTAAGGTACTTCAATCATTAAAAATCACAATTCAGCATCTCTTCCTTCCTAAATTTGATGTACCAAAAAAAAAGCAGATGCAACAACTCTTGTAAGAAAAACCAGAAGTAGAATATGTAAGTAACTATATGTAAATTCCAGAGAGCACAAACCTTTTCTTTTTTATCATTATGTTTAAACCTTTTATTTTCTCACAATTCATTTGAGAAAACACTTACAAATAGCTCCCTTACATTAGGTTTCCAAACAGAAAACACCGATATTATACTTTGAGTTTTTTAAAATACAAGGTTTACCCTTGACCAACTTCATTTAAAACATTTACTAAAATACCCCAAAGAAAATAGATTTGCTTCTCTTTATTTGACTTAAGCCCTTTTACCTTACTCTGTCTGAGAAGAGAAGAGAATAAAGAATATTTACTCTTCTGAAAGTTGTTAGGTAGAGTGAGAAAAAGGTAAAGTTGGTATTTTAAATTGTATATGGTAATGCCTTAACAGTGCAAAGGGCATTTTGGTAACTCAACATCTTCATTACTGAAAAGATAGCAAAAGGGAGGTATTTGAAACTTTTTTCAAAACTGTATGAAAAAGAAAGAGGGTTCACAATTTAACAGAAAAAATGGACCTTGAAAGAGTTGAAAGATAAAACAGGTTCTCTGGCCAACCCCAAATGGTTGGGACAAGGCTTCACTAAGTTGAAATACTCATATTAAATATGATTATTCAAAATCTTGACAAAGAAAACCACTAGAGTAAAGAAAAGGAAACTGAACCTGAGCAGAAGCCCCACCAAGTTCAATTATTCCAGTTGTTTTCTGAGGATCACCTCCAAGACTGCCAAGGGCATAGTTTGCCGCAACCCAAGCATATATTCCTTCATCAGAACCTATAAAAGATGAATTATTGACATTAGGTTTCTAGAATGTAGATTAAGGATCTACCAATAAATCACAAACCCAGTGATGATAACACAGAGCTTCCACAGGTTATCAAGTGCAAATTGCAGCACTTCCCATCATCACAAAACAAGCCAGTTACCACACACCACATGGATTTGACTATGATATAAGCAAACCTTCAACATCTTTTTGTCTGAAGTAACATACAAGAAATGGAAAAGTTGCACTTGAACACTTCCGCAAGGCATTTGAAAAGTTTCAAAATTTTTTAAATGAAAAATACAGAACATTTTAAGAAGAGCAAAACATAAAGACAAGTCTCACTGTAATATGTGTTGTATTTAAACAACTGACGGAAGCCATTATCCCTAGCTCAATTTTCAAGCTGTCCCAAGGCGAAGCCGTTACTTGGTTGGCTTGTAGATAAACTAAGGACAGGGAATTCAAGCATTTAAAAGTAGATCTCACAAACAAGTCCAAACTAGCCAACCAACCAAAATTACACTTATTCACCTGATTAAGCAAGAGAATATTAGTCTTTTTCTTCTGCTTATATAATTTCTTTCTCTCCTGATGAGTGAAAAAGGTTTATCATCTCAGAAACATTAATGAGGGTAAAAATTTTGCAACTAATTAAGACAAGGAGCTTTTATCTCTCAGCAAGTTCTACCGTTTACAGGCATTTATAGGACCCTGCACAAAGCGAGGAAGGTTCAGAAACAGAATGATGGACCGAGTGAAGGTTGCTTTGTGTAAATTCCAACTCGTGCTGTATTGGTAATACACTCAAAAACAATAAAGCCTTACAGGATGGCTAGCACAAGGTAAAAGCTGGGAAAAAACCTCGATTGTATGAAATTGAAGTGAGATCGAAAACCAAAACCTCTACCTGTAATAACAGAAGCCCAGTCATCTTGAAACTTAAAACCCGAGCGCCGAAGAATCTTCCTGCAGGAGTCCAATATCCGCTCCTGAACATCCAAATCAAGCCTCCGCAAACCCGCAGTTGCCATGAGCCTAATTTCACTCTCTTCCCAATAATCCTTTGGAACTCTCTGCTTGGCAAAGTCCAAAAGCCCCAACAGAGAATTACCGGCATCTTTCGGGTTCGCCGAGAACGAAGATAAACCTGGATTTACCCTCATCGACACCAATCCATCCTTCCCAAAAGAAAAAAGCGGCATTCCTTTCTCGTTGATAGAGAACCTAAACACGTGAATTCGAGTGCCTGTGCTCCCACCGTCGATAATAATCGAAAATTTTCTCTTCGAAAACGGCGAATTTAAGGAACCTCTGACGATGTTGAACAAAAAACAGAACACGGCGGCGGCCAGTACGACGGCAACGAAGACCGAGAGATGTCGTGTGCGTTTCATGCTTGTTGAAGAAATTCGGGAGAAGAAGTTGTTGGACCTAGGAGCGTTGGGCCGAAACTGGAGCTTTAACGAATCCATCTTCTGTCGTGTTTGGACTGCAGGAGTTGGAGCATTCAACCGTCTCATCAAACTCTAGATCTCTGCGAACGATTGTTGAAAGAGAGAAAGAGAAAGCTAGAAAAAGATAACATAAGAAGCATAATGTCTCTAAAATTCCAGGGCACTGCAGAGATGAGCGATCGGAGACAGAGAGGGCCGTGAAAATTCCGCCCCCTCTCTCTCTCCGTCTGGTCGCCGTCCTGAACTCTGGATGCCGGATTTTTTTTTTTTTGTTCTTTTTCCTTTGTGGAGGTGACTTTTTACGAGCCGGTTCAGTCTATAATAGTCCAATCCATGAACCGGGTCTGGCGGACGATGACCTGACCAGGGGTGGCGTAAGATCCTCTCCGGTTCACGTGGCATCAGCACGACTCTCCAATAGTCTTTTCCCACTTCTTTGGGAAACTTCGGCCTAAGGTCGTGTATTCGTGTGGAACATGATCCCATGAAATCACATCGGGTATGAAACCGGATCCATTGGCCTAAGGTCGTGTATCCTCTGGCCAGTGCGTTTGCAACTTTGCCGTTTGGAATCGAAGAAATAGTGAAACACAGAAATGGCGCCACGTCAAAAGCATCTTATATGCGAGCTTATAAGATAAGATGTTCCCAATCCACGGTTTAGATGTACTGTGGGGCGTCTGTTAGGCGCGCTCTATGGGACGCCAATGTGATCTGACCTTATAGTACTCAACCGATTTTTTTTTGGTAAAATATTCAACCGACTGACTCTGGTAAGTGCAAAATTGAGTCGGAATCTGCTGCATTTGCTTGCTGACGATGCACTTGCATTCGGAATGTGACAGTCTGACGAGTCTAACAGATGTTCCACTTGATTACTTGAAGGTATTTATGCACTTGTAATACGACACTTTCACCAGACTGAATCCATATAAACGACAATTGAGTATCCATCTATGATACCAAAAAGACATTGGCACCGAAAAGAGCTTTGACCCCTAAACTTCCATTTCCAACACTTTGGCCCCGGCCCGTTTAAGAATAAGATGGGTACCCTAATAAGATCCTTAACGATAAAATAAAGTTCAAGATGACCACAAAGATCTATATTTTTATGAACTGGGACACTATTTTTCCAAATTGTTCATCTCACTCTCCTATCGTTTTTTTCTAAAAGGGCTAATAGCTGAAATAGGGCTGTTAATGTATCGAGTTTGATTCGATGGATCCAATGGATTCAAATTGATTGGACCGGTTGTGGTTTTACGATATGAATTAATGGTTCGGTTTCAGTTTCTAAGCTATTGTCCTGGTTATTATCGGTTTGAAATTGGTTCTATCCACTTCCGAATCAGTTTAGACCCGATCTAAGCCATATATATAATATATTAAATGTATAAATATGTATGTGGATATATATACATATTAAATGTATAATATTTTCAGCAAATTTGTTGGATCAGACTTGATTGTCTTGAGAAGCAATTCAGTTCCAGTTCTTGAATATTTCTTATACTCTGTCTCGACCTAGACCTGGCTCATTGCCATCCCTAAGTTGAATCTTTTCCTTTTTGTTTTCAAAATAAAAGGCAAAGGAATTTCTATTTATTTAATTCCCCTTGGGCGTTAGAAATGATATTATATTTTGTTTGTTGACATGTAATTGGATAGATATTTCGGAGTTTTTATGTGATGGAGACAAATAGAAACAGAGAGGATGAGGATGAGAAAAGGGTTTTACTTACTCTCATTTTCGTCCAAGACTAAATTAGAAGATTTCATGGTCACTCATCGGTTGTAAAATTAGAATTTGTGAGGAATGGGGAACCTTCTAAGAATCAGATGAAGTAAATTCAACAAAAGCCCATCATTTTTATTAATGGGAAATTGTTAGAGCAACTCTTTTTGCTGGTGTTTGGAATTTTGTTTTTAATGATAATCTTTTTTTTTTGTGGTTGATTTTCTAAATTTTGCTATGAGTAAATTTAAAATAAAAAGCATAAAGATATTCTTTTAAGGTAAATAAAGATAATTTATCTTTTCCTGCAATGTGATGATTGCTTTATATTACATCTAAAATGCTAGGAATAAGATTGTCTTTAATAGGGTTGTTCACAGGTCGGGTTGGGTCGGTTTAGTAGTGTTTTTTCAACTGATTCGACCTAGTCGGATTACCTATAGACCAAACCGAAACCGACCCTCTATTAAGTAAAACAGACCTGGCCGGTTTGAGTTAGTTTGGGATGGTTTGGGTCGGTTGGGTTTCAACCAACTCCAAACTTGCACAATGCACATGAAGTCAAAGTGCTAATATTATATATAATATTTTAGAATATATTTTCTAGAAATATATATTTAAAACTAAAACATATATACAAATATATCGAAATATATATTTTCTAATTTTTGGAAATATATATTTCGAAAATATATATCTGATATATTTCAGAATATATATTTATTATTTAAAACTAAAATATCTATATTTAGCAGATATTTTTTTTAGAATATATATTTTTTCACACAACTCGGTTAGGTTCAGTTCGGTTTCGGTTTTCACAAAACCGAAACCTAACCAAATTATCAGTTTGTTCATTTTTGCAACCCGAAACCGACCGCTAATGAAGAAAAATCGGCCAACTCAGGTTGAATCGAGCCGGGTTAGTCAGTTTGGTCAGTTCAGATTTATTTGTGAACAACCCTAGTCTTTAATAATAAGTTTAAATCACTTTAGTAAATTATTTCCCATATTTCGAATAATTGTCCTCCATATCTCATGATAAATTTGAGATTTGAGAAATCCAGAGATTTGTGTTTTCAAGAGTTTGTACTAGATGTGATGCAGATGCGACCACAAATACTGGGGGTCTTTTTTAGTCTTTAAGCACTTAGAATGATGCTTCCTAATTTGTTATAGGTGGTTTGTTGGGAGATATTAATGATGGCTTCAACTATGATATGGAAAAGATATGATATTTGAAAAACTTATGACCAGTCATTTGGAATCATATGTATTATTTATCAAAATTCATGGGTGGGTTTTGATTGGTCAAAACTCTTAGCATATCAATATCTTTTTGGCATCATAGATTTTCTCATATTGTTTCGAAGTTAAATTGGGAACTATTTTGAAATCAATGTTATTAGAGATGTCAATTGGACTGGATTTGGTCCAATCCGATCCATCCCAATGTGAGCCCACTTACAAATGGATTGGACCTAATCCAGTCCAAATCCAATCCAATCCATTGAAATATAAATGGACTGTATTGGATCCAATCCAAACCGAAAGAAATATAAAAAATTATATATAAAAAACAGAACATATAAAAATTACAAAAAATATATTAAAATGAAGAAATCTGAAAATTACAAAAATATACCATTATGGCATTGAAAAAGCACTTTTGTAAAAGTGCTTTCATAAAAATACTTTGATAAAAGTAATTTTGTAAAAGTGTTTTTAAAGTACTTTAATGAAAGTACTTTCATAAAAGTACTTTTATAAAAATACTTCCATAGAAGTGATTTTATAAAAGTACTTTTGTAGAAGTACTTAAGTACTTTCGTAGAAGTACTTTTGTAAAAATGCTTTCGTAAAAATACTTTTATAAAAGCACTTTTCTATGCCTTTATAAAATTACTTTCGTAAAAGTTCTTTTTTAAAAGTGATTTTGTAAAAGTGTTTTTAGTGCTTTTGTAAAATGCTTTTATAAAAGTACTTTTGTAAAATGCTTTTATAAAAGTACTTCCATAAAGTGCTTTCGTAAAATCACTTTTATAAAAGTACTTCCATAAAAGCACTTTTATAAAAGTACTTCCGTAAAAGTTTTTTTGTAAAATCATTTTCGTGTAAAAGTACTTTTGTAAAAGTGCTTTCGTAAAAATAATTATCATTAAATGTAATTTATTACATTTTAAAAATAATTACTGTTAATTAATAAATACATTAATTTAATTGTATTTATAGTAATTTATTAAATTACAAATAATTTCATTAACCAAAATTTCAATATTTATAAACATTTAAAATAAGTAATGATTATTGAATATTGACATTTTATACTTATTTTCAGTAATACTAATATTAATTATTATACTGAATAATTAAATATTATAATATAATAATACTGAATATTTGTTACAATAAGCCTGAATTTATAATATTACTCATAATATTATTATTTTCAATAATAAAATATTATTACTTAATTTAAAATTTATTTTTAGTAATAATTACTACTACTTTCACCAAAATTATGTAAAAGCATAGAAAACTGAAAATAAATAAAAAATACAGGAAATTTTATAGATGGTAGAAAATAAAAAATGTAAAAATAATATAAATATGTAACAAAAACATAAATTATAAAAACCTCTAATATATATATATATATATATATATATATATATATATATCTCGAAATCAAGCTAATGGCATCCCCAGTCTGACATGTGGCTCTCTTCTATTTAAACACCTCTACTTTTAAAATGAGAGACCACTAATTCAAACCCACTGCATTAAAGTTTCCATGCGTTACAAGTGGGAAGCTTTGAAAAGTGAGGAATGGGAAGCTCCCACTCTCTATTAATTCATAAAAAATTGGAGAATGAGTTCAAACCCACTGCATTAAACTTTCCATATCTGACAAGTGGGAAGCTTTGAGAAGTGAGGAGTGAGAAGCTCCCACTCTTTATCAGTTCCTAAAAAAATGGAGAATGAGATGCATTTCAAACAAGCCTCCAACTCTGAGAAACCTTTCTGCTTATTCAAAGTATCTGTCAAAACATTTTTGCTCATTCAAACCCTCTTCAGATTACTTCAAAAAACCAGCCGTATAGAACCTCATATTACTTCCAACCTCCAAGAAATTGGATGAATGGTTGCTATTACTGATTCCGTTCTTTCCTTCAAATTTTCTTCAATACTGCTTATTCCTTTTCCTCTGAATTCTTTGATCATTTTTTTTTCTGGTTTTTTGACATGTTAATGAATGGAAAACGACCATCTTCGTTCTTGGATGCACAGATCCTAACGGCTATCTTGGTTCTTGCACAGTAAACGGCCATCTTGGTTCAAGGAATCTCTTTTGCGAAACTGCAATCATCTGATTTCTTCAAACTTCATTTTCAGAGATCCATTGTCAATCCAGTTAGTCTATTTAAATTTCGTATGAATCTCTGTTTTTGTAAAACTGTTGTTATTTAAACTTGATATGTTGTTGAAATGGGTGGTAAAGCACTCATTTTTATCTGCCGAAGCCTGCTGTTTTGGTTGCTCTATCAACGACTGAAACATTTTCAGATATGTTTAGATTAGTTTTGTTTGATATTTTAGTTGTCTATTTAAACATTTTGTACCTATATTTATCTTTTAAACCTATTTCGTTCTTGAAAAGGGGGGTAAATCACCCATTTTTTGGCTGCCGCAGCCTCTTTTTCTCCTGGCTCTAACGACCGAACGAACAGAAATTCGGGTGAAGAAGAAGAACGATTTGGGTGTCGGGTCGGGTCCATATTCGATCCGTTTTATACCGGTTACACATAATGAATGTTATTGGGTTGTCGGGTCCGGTTCAAGGGCGTTTCAAATTCGGCCTATTATTTTAAATTATAGATAATTAATAACGATTTAAATTTAATAATGATACTTAGTAATAATAATGATAGTCATTAATTCGTACTATTCAAATTCCCAAGAGATAATTAATAACGATTTTTTGCTTACCAATAATAATTAAGGATAATTAATTCCCAATAGCGATAATTATTTTCAAGTAATAACATTTTCAGAAATTAATGTACTTAATTATACTTATTTTCAGTAATAATAATATTACTTATTATGCTGAATAATTAAATATTATATTATTATAGTACTGAATATTTGTTACAATAAGTCTGAATTTGTAATATTACTGATAATATTATTATTTTCAATAAAAAAATATTATTACTTAATTTAATAGTTAATTTAAAATATTATGTTAGTAATTATTTTCAGTATTTAGGAAAATTAAATACCTACAATATGTCTGAATTTTCTAAATTTCACATTTTTTCCAAATTAATGTAATTACTGTAAAAGTTAATTATTATGTGAGTAATTATTGTATATTTTTCAGGAAAAATATTTAATAACTGAAAAATGATAACTAATTATTTTCAAATCTGAAATTTCAAAATGATTATTGAAATTTATGAAATATGTTAAGGGTTATTGAAATTGCTTATTTTATTTATTGCCATGAATAATTATTATTTTCAATTAACAACACTTGCAGAAATTAATGTACTTAATTAATTATTATTTGATGCGGCACGATCCAGGCACTCCTAGCTGGCTGCTGACTGGCTCCTTGCTAGCAACAGACGATACCTAAGAAGACGAAGATGAAGGATTCCCGAGGATTTGCTCGACGAGAATACTCCGAAGCTTAAGTTAGAATACTGGGGAGGAAGAAAAGAGTATATAAAGCTAAGAGTGTAGGTCGCACTTTATCACTGTGCTCGAGAGATTAGCTCACAAGCAAGTAAGGACTCAAGTTGAGAGTATGAGAGTGTGTAAGTGTCAAAAGTATCTGAAGATCCCTTCTCCCCATCGCCTAAAGAGCTTTTATAGGGGTGTTCTTGTCAAATCAGGCGTAACCGCCACTAGGCTCCAGTCACAGCCGTTACCTGCTAAGTTTGCACAAGTGATCGTTACAGTGTACTATTCGCTTGGATGGATGAGACGTCCTAAAGAATCAGGCACGCCTCCGTCTATTGAGAGAGGTGGGTGCGGACTTCCGAAAGGACATGGACAGCGCCGTCAGTCGAGAGACGTGGTGCAATCTGATCGGTACGATCTTGTCAGACGGAAGCTTCTTGAGAACGTCGTATCACCCATACGCAAGTTACTTCGTAGCGAGCTATCCTTGCCGCGAGCTACTTTCTATTAAGCTCTTAGGGGTACTTCGAGGTAACCCTCATCAAGGTTGGTCTTTGGGGCAGTTTTTCTGCCTAGGTGTTAGAGTGAGCTGGTTTCCCTAGCTCGCGAGCTGAAATAGTCTTGGAGTATTTCTTTCTCCATAGCTCGGGGACTTGGAGCTCGTGTTGTAGCGAGCTCCCCTATAGAGAGGTATGATGTAGCAAGCTGTTCTACGGGTTCGTTACTTAGTCGCGGTCAAGCCATGATGCTGAGCTGTTGCTCGTGCTGAGTCAGGTCCACGTGTCGTCATCTCAGCAGGTCGGGTCAAATCATCCTTCATCACTATTAATTTGAATTAATCAACAGTAATTTTATTAACCAAAATTTCAATATATATAATCATTTAAAATAAGTAATGATTATTGCATATTTACATTTTATATTTTTTTCTTTGATAATATTAGTATTAATTATTATACTGAATACTTAAATATTATAATATTATAATACTGAATATTTGTTACAATAAGGCTGAATTTCTAACATTATCGATAATATTATTATTTTCAATAATAAAATATTATTACTTAATTTAATAGTTACTTAATTTAAAATATTATGTTAGTAATTATTTTCAGTATTTAGGAAAAATAAATACCTGCAATAAGTCTGACTTTTAAAAATTTCACATTTTTTTCAAATTAATGTAATTACTGTAAAAGTTAATTATTATGTGAGTAATTATTGTATATTTTTAGGAAAAAATTTAATAACTGAAAATTGATAACTAATTATTTTGAAACCTGAAACTTCAAAATAATTATTGAAATTTACGGAAATATGTTAATGGTTATTGAAATTACTTATTTTATTTATTGCCATGAATATTTATTATTTTCAGAAATTAATGTACTTAATTAATTAATGTAATTACTGTTAATTTGAATTAATAATATTAATTATTATACTGAATAATTAAATATCTAATATAGCTAATATATATGTTAAATTAATGAAATCAATAATTATTGATAATTTTAATTAAATATTATTATTTCATTATTTAACAAATAATATTAATTATAACAATATCATAATTATTATTACTATGATTATTATGATTGTAATATTATTATGGGAGTGGGATTCCAATTGTACCCAACCAAAGAATTGGAATTGGAATGAGTTGTTTTGATTCCAATCCTAAACTCTTATTCCCTTGAATCAAATGACCAATTTACCAAAATCAATGGTAAATATTGAACAAAATAGGGGAAAAAGGATTAAAAATCCATTTTTTTGTTTTTTAATCTATTTTAGTATTTCTTAATAAAATAATGAAAAGGTGATAATGGATTCTGATGGAGGGTGATTTGGCCCGACCTCGTAGCATGGGGACACGTGGACATGACCTAGCATAAGTGACAACTCAGCGTGATAGCCTGGCCATAACTCAGCATAACGAACTCGCCGGAGCCCGGCTAGACAGCTCGACAGATGAGGCAACTCGTCGGGAAATAACATCCAGTTCACCTCGAATTCTCTCCTAGGGTGGAGCGAACCGAGCTCCCCCCTCAGTGAGGAGACCCGAGCTCCTCCCATTGAGCCCCGAGCTCTTCCTAAGAAGGGAACACCCCGACCTACGACTAAGTATCCCGAAGTGGAAACACTTCGGGTCAGCACCATTAACACTCCTGCCCATACTTGCCTGAGGCCTGCCTCAAGCATAAGCACCTTGGCGCACCCCTAGCACCTCGGTGTAAAGTAGCTCAGGCCAAGGTAGCTTGGTGACCTGTAGGAAAGATCTGCCTGACAACAGTACCTGCCGAATCTGGAGGCTGCACCCACGTCCCTCGTTAGGTGGTGTCGTGCCTGCCATTTCTGAAAGATGTGGCACGCCTGACAGGTTGGTACCCTGCAACGACTGCCTGCACCCGCCACCTCAACTCTGGTAGTAATAGCTACGGCGGAGGCAGTTACGCATGACTTGACAGAGGCGGTTACGCCTGATTTGACAGAATTCCAATATACAAGGACCCCGATCCCCAAGGAGCAAAAGTACTGAACTTGCGCCATCTGCACTCTTAGCTCTCTCTTTGCATTCTCTACGGTTCTCTCAAAGTTCTAACTTAAGCATTGGAGTGTTCCCACCAGGCGAGCTCCCGGGAATTCTTCACCTCTCTCTTCTTCTCAGGTACCGTTGTCGCTAGCTAGGAGCCAAGTTTCCGCCAGCTAGGAGTGTCTGGATCGCGCTGCATCATTTGGCGCCGTCTGTGGGAATGCTTCAAAAAGCCTTTCTCCAATCTCTGCAACTCTCAGAACTCAGCATCCATGGCTTCCTCCAGCGATGCCGGACGAGGTGCCGACCAAAACGCCTCTGAGGAGCGACCTCAGCCTCCCACTGTTTGCATTGGACAGTTCACCGTCCCCCTCTCTATGGACGGAGTTCCCAGCCTGAATGTGCCTCAGACAGTGGCACTTGTGAACGCTCCACTTCCTTCCACGAATGGAACAACCTTCACTAAACCCTCCATCGTTCCTCCGGTGACCAGCCAAAACTAGCTTGAAGACCTGGTGCAATGCATGCGAGCTATGCAAGCTCAAATGCAACAGTTCCAACAGTTTCAACTCTATCAACAACAAGTGTTGCATCAAGTTTCCTAGTATCAGTATCAACAGCAGTTTCCTCCACTGCCTCAGGCCCAACAGCTGCTTCCTCCTCGGCATCTGGCCACGCAACAAGCCAAGCCTCGCCGTTAGAACAAACGTCCTTCTCGCTGGGGAGAGACCTCGGCATTGTCTCACGGCAGGAAGGAGAGACCAGCTACCCCTACCTCGTAGTCTGCAGTTAGGTCGGGGGCCTCTCAGCTAGTTAGGCCCGCATCGCCTCAGCATTTGCAATTCGAGCTCCCGCTCGCCGAAAACCAATTCAAGGTACTGGCCGCGGATTTCAAGCAAGACCCCTCAGTTTGCAACTACCGGCAGTAGTCCGAGCCCCTCCCTGGGCCCATCGAGCTCGGTAACACAGAGGCCAGCAGTACTAACGTCGAGCCAGCAAAGAAGCAGTGGAGGCACCGCTGAGCTCGCCGGGCTGCCACTCACGACCTGCCCGAGCTCAAGGGTAAGGAAGAGGTAAGATCGAGTGAAGTAAAAGCTACTCCGCTTCTCTCAGTTCCGTCCCCCTATTTCCAGAACTCCTTGTTGTTCCTATGCCCAAGGACTTTAAAGTTCCCTCGTTGGATAAGTATGACGGATCCTTCGATCCGAATGACCATGTTGACGCTTTCCAGTCCCAGATGCACTTGGCGAGGGCCAGTGAGTCCTGCATGTGCGTGGCTTTCTCCACCACATTCAAGGGGGTGGCCCGCACATGGTACTAGAACCTTGCATCCGGATCAATAAGAAGCTGGGTGCAGTTCGTGCAAGTCTTCACTTCTCATTTTGTCACCAGCAAGCGGTGCCCTAGAACCCAGGAGAGCCTCCTTGGCATAGTCCAAAGGGAAGGATAGTCCATCTGGAGTTATATCAAGCAGTTCAATGATGCTTGTCTGTAGATACCCAACTTGGACCCTGTAGTTCAATTCACTGCGGCCAAGAGGGGCATCACGCACAAAGAGTTCAAGTGGCATGTGGTTGTTAATCAGCCCAAACTGTGATCGAGTTCCTCAAGCTCGCAGATCAGTTTATAGGGACAGAGGAGGAGATCAACCAGAAAGGTGAAAAGACACTTGAGAAAAGAAAAAGGGAAACATAGTCCTCAACTCAGGGTGATAGCAAGAAGAAGAAGGACCAAGCTCGGGGGGCAATGCCAGGTCAGCCTTTCCGAGCTCCAGCAGCAGAAAGGACGAACTACACGCCCCTGAACGCAAAGCGGGCCGATATCCTTGTGGCGATCAAGGACGCCCTGTATGTGAAGTGGCCACCTCGGCTGAAGGCGGATCCTAGTGTAAGAAATAAGAATTTGTATTGTAATTTCCATAAAGATCATGGTCATAGCATCGAAAATTGTAAAAACCTCCGCGACGAGATAGAGGAGCTCATCCGTCGCGAATACTTAAGAAATTTTGTACATAAATTTTCTCATTATTAATTCATAATGGTAAATAATAATGATTTTCATAATGGTAATTAATAATTCAAAAATAATCATTTTATATTTATATTAACTCATATTAATTATTTTGAAAATAAATAGTTAATGTTAAATATTTATATTAGAATTATTATAAAAAATTATAATTCATACATTTATATGAAATGATTAATTATATTATTATTATTAGTGATTATAATTAATACTTATATTAATTAATATAATTATATAATTATATTATTATTATCAATAATTATAATTAATTATTACTATTAATAATGGTTTTTGATAAAATTTAATTAATGATTATAATTACTTATTGATAATTAATTCCTTAATTATAACAATGGTAATTATTACTTCGGAATGCTAATTAATTAATGATAATTAATAAGTATTTTAATAATCTTAATTATTAATCAGGCAGGATAAAATCATTTTATATTTATACTAATTCATATTAATTATTTTATAAATATATAATTATTGTTATTTATTTACATTATTTTTATTATAATTATAATTAATACTATTAATATTCTCTAATAAATATTTCATTTGGTTAAAATTAAATTATAAACTTTCAATTATCCATTATTGTTAAACTAAAAGAAATACAAAAGCAATTATTATTTTAGGCATTAACTAAAAATCATAATTATAACAAATTAATTATTTCATAATAATAATAATCTAATATTACTGATTTCAAAATCAATACAGACATAATAAGAATACATTATTAGTAAATAATAGTAATAATAATATACTTATATACTGATTTCATAATTATTAATCTATATTACTCAATAAAGACATGGAATAAAAAAAATATTCAAATTGCTACTAAATGAATGATCTAAAAATCTATGAGTATTCTAATTGACTTGAATTTGACACATCAATATGTCCAAAATTATAATTTCAACCTACATTTTCTATTTCTATCTCCCAATTTCCTAAAGATAAATTCTAGCTAGTCTACGCGCACTATAGGGAGCTTATACTTAAAATCCGTAACCACGATCGACCAAAAGAAGCGTTGCCACCTAACTTGGAGATGAATTCCATACTTAGGATGGTCCCATTATTCTTCTTTCTTTCATGTTTTCTCTATTGGATGGGATTTGGAGTCCTGATTATATTATCAGTTGATTGTAGCCATATATGATGATTTGATTGTAGTCATATATTTTTCATCTCTTATTTCAGAGGATGGATGCATATGCAAATGTTGTTTGGCATGGATTGTTTTTCTTAGTAGCTTATTAAATGATTTTCTTCCTTCTTTGCCTCTTTGAGTGGATATCATTTAAATGCTTTTTATCCATTCATATGTCCCTAAATATTAAGCAGTATTGGTGATATTGTTATAAATAGATTAATGATTTCAAAGTTATTGATACTTTTTTGGGGGTGGGTTGCTCAACCGGACATTGATTTTTTATTGTTAAATAGTAAATTTCAAATTAAATGATATTGTAATTGCCCCTTACTTAGTATGGGGTCATTGTCTAGATAAAACATGGTAGGTCTCTTAAATCAAATAAATAGACTACCCTAAATGTCTATTATAAATAATTAAAAGAATGAAATAATTCAAATTAAATCAAATAATTACTTGCTGAAAATTACTGAATTAAGTAAATAATAATAACAATGAATTATATATAAAAATAATTAATAATAATAACAATCATCAAGTACTTAATTAAGTAAATAATAAAAAACGAAATAACAATAATCAATTATCATTAATGTTTATTCAAAACATGCCCCATAATAATTACCGAATATAGTAATTAAGCCTTAAATAAGAATCAATATTTATTAACAGTCATTAATATTGTTAAGCCAAATCATTAATGTGTATTCTTAAATGCAAAATATGAATTAAAAAATCTATTATATAATAATTATAGTGAGTTGGAAAACTTATTTTAAGTAAACATTTAAATAATTACAAATTTAGTTAATATTATTACAAATAAATTATTTTAATATTATTACTATATAACAAAAAAATAAATTAAATACTAAAATAATAATAATAATAATAATAATAATAATAATAATAATAATAATAATAATAATAATAATAATAATAATAATAATAATAATAATAAATGGTAATAAAAGTCATTCATGTTTGCTTATAAATAAAGCCCGTGCATACGGGTACTGACTGGTATATAAACAGAAACAAAACATGTCTTACTTTTCTATCATCCCATAATCTCAAAGAAAAAAATTATTTAATTTTTGACATAATTATTACTTGAGTTAGACTTGGACCAACTTGACCCAATTAAGAATGTAATGGGGTTATTTATGTTTTAGTTTCTCTTGACAAAGCTCTTCATCGCACAAGTTCGGGCTAGTTTTATTTGAATTCAAATATAACAAATAAAATTTGGATATGAGAATCATCCAAGTCAATCCAAAACCATATGTAAGTGTGTAATCCTAGCGTTTTTTTTAGAGAAAGGGAATTGTGTGACCCTAGTGTTTGCATTCTAAAATGGGTTGGATTCGGGATATGATTGTAGACCCGAATAATTAGATGGGATCCAACGGTTCCATGCATCATTACTGGATTCTATTTTAAGATATCTCCATATCGATCCATGCTATGCAACCGAATAATTTCTGAGCACGTCTCGATTGTAATTGTGTCGGACTGTTTTTTGCTATAACAAGCCGATTAAAACCCGAACCGCTGACCACAGTAGAATCGATGTCTCATATCTGCAGCTGGGTGAACGTGGCCAGCAAGATATAGTGGTCAACATAGTTGGTTCGAAACCGGTTCAATTTGTTTCGAACCAGACCGATTCGTTGACAGCTCTACTTCGGGTTAGGTTCGGGCTCTTAGGATTTTGCTTTTCCCTTCTTAAAAGGAGTCCGTTCATCAACTGCATATGTTACAGGAGGTTTTAGATTTAGGGTTTTTGCTAGTTCGCTTGCTCTCGTACTCACACTCTCACAGAGGCCGGACATGACGGAAGTAGCGCATATCTCCCAGAGCATTGAAGGCGAAGACAAAGCCACCGAAGACATGGAATTGGAAACTGAAGGAGCCGTCCAAAACCCTAACATTTCCGAAGAAGAGCATTCGAACGGAGGCGAGAAACCAGAAGTTAATGGAGATCAATCGTCCACGAGGACCCCGAATGGCGATTCAAAGCGACCAAGAGAAGAAGGGGATGAGTCAGACGGAGAGGACGGGTTGTCGAAGAAACAAAAGATCGAGAAGTCAGTCGAAGAAGAACGCCTTGAAAAGCTACAACAGAGCGAGGAAGACGATGAAGTGAAAGAAGACGGAAAAGAAAAGGACGAAGAACAAGAAAAAGAAGAAGAAAAGAAAGAAGATCCTGTGAGTCTCGGTCCAAAGAAATTCAGCTCATCGGAAGATATGTTTAATTACTTCTACAAGTTACTCCATTACTGGCCTCCCAATATCAACGTTAACGAGGTATATCTTTCCCTTCATTTCTCGATTTTGCTTTAACATGGTTATAGATTTTATGATCACTATGTCAATGCTGCAAGTAGTATCATAAAAGAAATACTGCAACTTACAAGTGGTATGGTCAACTAAATTACGGGGAAAAACTGACTATCCAGATCACCCAATTGTATCCCTGTGCACTCTGGGAATTAAAATCTTTTTAGTCATTAATTATTCCCTTTTCCCTTAATTATTGACATGCAACTTTCGTGAATCTTGCATGCATCTATTGATGCGATTGATTTACCTATTTGTTATGGCAAGACTAAAAGTCTGCTTGATAGCTGCTGGAATAAGTGCTGAAAATGGAATGCAGAAAAGATTCCAAACTCATAAATGGCTTAAATCCAATGGTATTATTGC
This sequence comes from Nelumbo nucifera, assembly GCF_000365185.1. The sequence goes on from NW_010729075.1 coordinate 4,694,933, forward strand.
CATGTGGTAAAATCTTAATGAGTAGAATAATCACCCAATGCCTGCACTTCGCCCACCATCCAGCATTTAAGAAGGTCTAGAGTTGCTGGAATGCTGAAATGCTGAACCGCACATTTATGAATTTGGAAATTTTTAAGCATTCCATTTTCAGGCCCTACTTTATCAGATATTAGATGTTGCAGAATACCTATTTCTGAAAGTGTACATATATGTACAATGTACACGAAACAAAAGACTTTTGCACTTGTACATTACAGTATAAGATGATTACGCCACTTTTCTATTGATAAAAAAATGTAAGATGATTACGTTCCTTTAGTCTACTTATGATTAGGTCTTAAGTAACCTAAATAAATCTTATTCTAACAAGAGCTTTAAAACAAGTGCCTCTTGAAAAGAAATAAGAGAAATAAAAGAAAACAAAGTAGACAACTAGGTCTCAATTAAATTTGGTTCACATGAATCATTTAAATTGTCAGATTTGTTAATTGAATGATAAGATTCAAAAAATGAATTGTAAGATTTCTTAAGAAAATGATTCATGTGTAAGATTCAAAGCGAAACCCTTGGAATTCATGATTGAAACTGTAGATCATAAGATTTTTTTTTAAAAAGGGTAAGGTATCTTTTATTCAAAAAGAAAAGAAAAGGAGTTTACAAGAGGTATACAAAGGCAACAAACCCATCAGATCCCAAAGGAATCCACTTATAACCTGAGCACAACACTCAAGCTATTGAGCTCTTGTATGCGTCTTAACTCATTTAGTGAACCACATGAGATGATATGTTCTTCAAGGAGATAGATGGTTGATGTTGGAAATGATATTTTAGGTCTTTCAAGGTGGTTTCATCCTTACATCAAAGGCCTTAACCTTAAAGCCTGATTCAATCTAGATCTTATTAACATTAAGGTTTGATATTCTTTAAAGGATCTTAACAAGTCCCTTTAATTTTGCTCCCTAGTGGATCTTCTTGAAAAATCTATTCTAGGTGGCAAGTAAACTCTGGAGGTGTTCATTGAGGTATCCTCTTGATACCTGATGATTTTCAGGACTTCAAATGCTTAGGGAAAGTCTTTGTAATGTAGTATCAATTCCAATAAGTAGTGGATAATGTGGGGGGTTTGGGGGTTGCTAAAGTGATGCCCATACATCATCTCAGTCTGCTGATGCTGAGGAACCTTGTGATTATTTTAGCTGTATTATGACTCTCTGCAGAGGTGGAACTTGTGTTATTGCATATTTGTACAGGGGTTTTAACGTCTTTGGGCTGCCTTGTGTTAATTTTTCCTTTTTGGTCTCTGGGGTTTTGTACTTCATGCCAACTTCTTATATATAACATGAGATTATTACCCAAAAAGATTAAGCTGGGAAGTGGGAATAAATCAATAGATGGGCCAGTAGCTTTGTTACAAGGGTGCAACTTGGTTGGGTTCGGATTGAGTATTTGTTGAATCTTCAAGTTGGGTATTCAAGTCACGCTCCTTATTTCTGTCAATAGGGATTAGGTTCTGGTTTAGCTGAGTTTCACACCTTGGCTTGGATAAACATTTTTCCCACCTAATAAACAATATCACAGAGAAATCCAATTTCCTTTTTTCTTTTTTGTTATCATTTTATGTAATGTTTTAACACCTCTCCCTCTGAAATAAATAAATAAAAGAAAAACATTTAGGCTATGGTTGGTTTGAAGGAAAAAAGTAGGGAAAGGTAGGGAAACCTATACAAGGTTTGTAAAGGGTTCCCTACCTTTCCGTACTTTTTCCTTAAAACCTAACACAGCCTTAGGGAAAAGGATTTCACTGAAGTGGAAACTGAGGGTGTTGATAAAAATTGAAAAACATCTTGCACAATATGATGAGCCCATACCCACAATGAGAGTCAGGTGTCTCAGAGGACTGCCCTGTTTCTGAAGGCCTCACACTAGGAACCGACTGCTACTGACTTGAAACTAATATAAATTCAAGGTGGACCTTGAAGTCCAATCTGTAATTATCTGAAGGCTGAAACTGAAACTGCCTTCATTGTTATCTGCTGCCATCATAGTTGTCAAGGCGACGCCTAGGCGACAAGGTGCTCTTTGAGGCTCGCCTCCCCTAAATTGCCTAGCAGTTTTGTACTATGTATTGTAAAATACTTTTTTATTCTTTATTTTTTGAYATTRWAATTATAAMATAGGCACTATTAAACTAAAATACTCATTTTGTGTGTTTATATACTAATTTGTTTTTATTGTTTTCTTATTTGTTAGGATTTAATCAATACAAACATTGCTAATTGCTGTATTGAACCCTCAAAGACTTTAAAACCTGAACCAATAAGTAAGAAAGAATTTAAAATTTTGTCTAATCAACACATTTTATACTACTACTGCTGCTGCTGCTGCTACTACCACTACTACTACTACTACTACTTTTTCTTTTCTTCTTTTCCTATAACAAAAAATAAGGGTTCAGACCCTATATTTTTTGAATTTTCTTTTTCTTCTTTTTTTTTTCCTTCTCATGAATATGTTGATTTTCTTTACTTTAAAATGAACTCTATACTTTTCTTATAAAAATTATGAATAAATTATTAAGGAAATATGGCTATGGTACCTAAGGAACTACCCTAGGATCTATATTTTCTATATAAAAAAGTCCATTGCCTATGTGATGCCTAGGCGCCTAGGCGACAAGACGCCTTGAAAACTATGGCTGCCATTTTCTAAGCATTGCTGTAAGCACTGAAGAGCAAATTGAAACTGGACTTCATGGCAAGATATCAGTAATTGCAGGTTGGTGCCTTCCACTTTTTTCTTGTAGGTTAAAACTTAAAAAATGGGAGAAACATTTTTCTGATATTTACATCCCACGTAAAATTTCATGTTAGACACATAATTTCGTTACTATTGAGTAAAAGAGAGGAATTCGATTTGAAAGTAGAGAGTATGTGGATGTGGTTGTGTTTAGGCGACGTTGAAATTGTCAAACAATTAACTAGTCCATGGGCATAAAAAACAATTAACTAATAATTTGCCTTAAAGTTCTTGTAATATGCACCAACTTGCCAATTTGGAGAAGCATGCTCATGGTGTATTAGTTATTGGCCAAAAATAAAACGTAACAGTGACCGTCTTGGGACATTTGACAGTCCAATTGAAATATATGAAGCAGCAAGGTGTTTAAGGCTGCATTTGGCAGTTTCATAAGGGGCATTTTAACTGCAAGTCCTTAAAATAAAGAATGCAAATGCAGCCTAAAACAAGTGCTTTTTGTTTATAATTTTTATTTTTTGCTTCTAAGACTGAAAATATGATTGGACTGACACATATTATGGTGACTGTTATCTGTGCCGAGTGCTAATTGATTGTGCCCAACAATGGTTTTGCAGTATGAGCACATGGTGTTGCTGGACTTGCTCAAGAAGGGCCATGCCGAGGCAGAGAAGAAGCTTGGAGGAGGTGTCGGTGCTTTCCAGGTCCGCTACCATCCAATGTGGAAAAGCCGGTGTTTCTTTCTCATCAGGCATGACGAATCTGTGGACGATTTCAGTTTCAGGAAGTGCGTGGATCACATACTCCCATTACCTGAAAACATGAAAGTGAAGTCAGATGTTAACAAGGCGTTGGGTGCAAGTAAGAAGGGAGGTGGAGGGCGTGGAGGAAGAGGTGGTGGTCGTGGCCGTGGACGAGGAAGGCGTGCTAGAAATTGAGATTGCTTTATTTATCATGATTGTCAGATTTCAGTTATAGGTATATCTTTGAGGCCAAAGACAGACTCCAAGAAGCAAAAATAGGGAATCACTTTTTGTCTTATTATCGTATTGGGCTCAACGGTCTTTATTCAATTCTTTTAGTGTTTACATGTTTCTTAAAATAAATTATAATATGCTGATCTTTCTTTATTACTGAGATGACGGAGGGACGACAAAATGAAACCGTAACTGGTTTTTTTTTTTGATAGATGAAAGAAAATGAAACCATCACTTTTATTTTTCTGATAAGTCCTAAGATTTAATCATAAGGCTCAGTTTGGAAGGAGTGCAAATACAAATATGTGCAGTATAAATACATATAAAATAAAATTATACAAAATACAAATATGTGCAGTATAAAATAATACAAAAATACTATGTTTTGCACTCTAATTTTTGTATTTGTCCTCCTTCCAAATAGATTCCAAGGCACTGTTTGGTTGCAGTGCAAATAAATTTGTACTGATGCAAAATTGTGGTAGTGTAAATGATTTGACTGTAAATTTTGATTTATTTATTTTTTCAAATTTTATCTTATTTTGTTTGATTGCAGTATAAAACTTTAAATGAAGGGAGATCAGACATGAAACAGAATGAAATAAAATCTAAAACAAAATTAATTCAGAATTTGCATTCTTTTCGTTTGTAAAACAAAATTAATTCAGAATTTGCATTCTTTTCATTTGTACTCCCATGTATTTGTATTAGTGCAAATAAGATTGCATTGCAACCAAACACAGCCTGAAGGGAAAACTGCAAATCATCTCCTTCCTCTTTTGAGTTTTCATTTTTCCATTTGAGTGGTGGGAATGCTGGGTTCTGTCACCCAGGCTGCTTTTGAAGCAATCTGATTTGGGTTCACAGACCCCTTGAACCTACAACCATGGTTCAATCTGAGATGGGCGAATTATAATCTTTAGAATGGGTCCTGTTGACCGGTTATCCTGTTCATTTGTCAGGGATAAGTTGATCAATTGGTAAATTGATCATAATCCTTATGTTCATTTGCCACTATATTGAGTCCCATGGCAATAGAAGATATTACCTGAGCAAATTTTACCTGGGAAATACTTGCCCGGGTAAACAAACTTACCCAGGAGAGTAAAAACAGATGGGGCCGAAGTATGTATATAATGTTCTCCCCAAAACTATGCAATATTCATGTTATACATGTTCCTTGTTTTGTCTCCGTAAGGATCTCAAAAATATTTTCGAAGCCATACTTGGAAAAAGGTTAGAAAACACAATTTTGTATCAGGGGTTTTCAAAATTATGGGATATATGGGGATATTTGGACAACCAAATGGGTTTGTATATAAACAGGAATAATCTATGGTGATGAAAATACATCATACTAGGAGGGCTTTGAACCTTTGACTAATCATCCCCTTAGACACCCACCTCATCGATTAATTGATTGTAAGTTTTTCTTAGTGAAATCCTTTTTTTTTTTTTTTTTTGAAGCCTGATGAGGTAAATTCATTAGTCATATGCTTTGTTACAAGAGTAGAAAAAAAGCACATAGAGTCAAGGTCTGAGTTTGAGAAACAGATAAAGCAAAAGAGCTATACAATGAGCAGCAGAATTAGTAGACCTAGGAGCATAATGAACTGAGCACTGAGAGGTTTGCTTCAAGTAAGCTCTGCAATCAGCAACAACATTTTGTAGTCGCCAAAGAGGAGATTTGTCAGTCTCCAACAAAGCTTGAACACTTTGAAGTGCGTCCCTCTCAATTTGGACCAAATTCAACCCAAGTTCTATGATTAATTTTAAAGCTTTAAGTAATGTCAAAACCTCTGTTTCAGCAGCGGAGCATGGTGCTATTTTCATTGTTCTTCCAAACACAAAGGCACCATTAGGATCGCGTATAAGAAAACCTACTCCAGAATTAGCATATCCTGTAACACCATCAAAATTTAGTTTAAACATGCCCATAGATGGCCTTGTCCAACATCTGTTACGGTCATTGGCTAGAGACTACACAGTTAATGGATTGGAATTACTTTGATTCATTTGTTGAATTTGCTCTTTAATTTGTGCATGGGCCTGATTAATGATAAATGGAATACTAACCACCCAATTAGCCAATGCAGCCTTGCACCTGCATTTCCAAATGCGCTATCACATTTAGTAAAAAAAGAAAATGTTGAGGAATTAAACACATCTTCTTGTTGAGCCCACACCGCACACCAGTCATGAAAAAACGGCCACCGTTCTCATCAATATGTAAACCAATAGAAGAACCAAACCACAATGCACGAGAGACGCTACACTGAGAAAAGAGGTGAGTAATGGTTTCTTCATGTAAACCACAAAATGGACAACAATTATCTACTCGGTGTGATTTTTTTGCCAGTGCAGTTCTCAGCGGTAGCAAGTTATGAATCCCACGCCAAATAAATAAATGTACACGAGGTAGTAGATGTTTGCTATGTCAAAATTGTTTCCAAGTGATATTTCCAAAAGCAGGTAGAGCAGTGGAGGCCTGACCTTCTTGAAGATGTAACGCTCCATAGGCTGCAGTGGTGGTTAAATCTGTCGAGGCTCTTTTGGTCCACACTAAACAATCCTCTCTGTGGGAGGCGAATCTGTTTAATAGCATTGATTTCAGCTTCTGTATAATATTGTTCCAATACATCATCTCTCCACTCATGAGTGTGTGTATCTATTAGGTGGGCTACCTTGGTAAAATGGGTATTATATGAGCCTGGATTGCACCCATTACTGAATTTGAAAAACTTGGTATCCATGTATCAGACTGTGTATCAATGCTCCATCTATTACCTACTACCCAAAGGGCCCCCATAGGCAAATCATGTCGACATTTTACCATGCGGTGCCATACTAATGAAGCATTTTTCTTGTATTTTGCAGTCCAGAATGTACCACCAGAGCTGAGATATTTAGCCCTTAAGATTTGGGCCCATAAAGCATTAGTCTTTAAGAATCTCCAACATAACCTCATAAGTAAAGCTCTATTTTGTAGTAAGACATTTTTAAGGCCAAGCCCACCCTCTTCCTTCGCTTTTGTCATAAGATTCCAGTTTGTTAATACAAGTGTATTTTTCTCTTGTTGTCCTCGTCTCCCCACCAAAAGTTCCGCTTCAGAGCGTTAATCATAGTGCATGTTTGTTTATCAAATAATTTAGTGGCCATGTGATGAAGATGGGATGGCAGCAACAATACTTTTTAATAGAACAATTTTTCCTGCATGTGAGAGGTATTGGACCTTCCAACCTCGAAACCATGACTTAATTTTCTCAATCACCATTCGCCCATCTTCCTTACTAGTATCAATTCCAATAGATGACAACCCAAGGTAATTTTCTTTAGAGTCCATAATCAATAGTTAATACCATGTTTGGCAACGCATCCTATGGTGAGTGTTTTTACTAAATAATAAGGAAGACTTGGTGAAATTGACTTGCTGTCTAGACATGTCACCAAAGAGGGCCAGAAGGTCCTTCACATGTAGGGCCTCCATAGGGTTTTAGTGAGAGCTAACCGTGATTATTGATCCAAGGGCGGTCCAATGGCTATACAAGTAGCGGAGCTACGGTGGATTTTGAATGTTAAGTTAGTTTGAGTTGAATTGGATGACCTTCGATTGATCCCACTTAGCCAATTGCATGCATCGATTTGCTAGACCAACCGTATGTCTATGTTACCCGCCCAAGAACTCAAACGGAAATTTGAATTTTGTCTCCCGAAAGGAGCAATTCCTTTCTCTTCTCAAGGATTGTTCCTCCATCAAGGTTCTCAACCAAATTCATGCTCAAATTCAGACTTATGGCCTTGGCAGAGATGGGTATGTCATGAGCCACGTCCTGCGTTTTTGTGCCTTGTCGTCGCCCTCCGGAGACTTGGAATATGCGCGATCCGTTCTCTATCACGCCCTTGATCGTATAACCTCTTCGTGGAATATTGTTATTAGGGGTTATGCGCTTAATGATTTGCCGAGAGAAGCCATAGCCGTTTTCCTTGAGATGCGGAGTCGTGGAGTAAAGCCCAATAAGCTCACCTTCCCCTTTCTTCTCAAGGCGTGCGCTCATCTATCGGCTCTTCAAGAAGGAAGACAAATACAGGCAGATGCCGTGAAGCATGGTGTTGATTCGGATATTTATGTCCAGAATACCTTGATTCATCTCTATGGATCCTGCGGGGAAATTTCTGATGCACGTCGCGTGTTTGATACAATGTTTTTTAGGACTTTGGTATCATGGAATGCCATCATCACTGCTTATGTCGGGAAGTCGCTGTTAGATGATTCAGTTAGGCTCTTCACTGAGATGATATTTTGTGGGTATGAGCCGGATGAGGCCTCCATGGTGGTCTTGATCTCTGCTTGTTCTGAGCTTGGGAACCTGAGCTTAGGGAGATGGGCCCATTGTCAAGTTATAGAAAAAGGTTTGGTCATAAATTGTCGATTGGGTACAGCCCTTGTTGATATGTATGCCAAGTGTGGTGCTGTCGGTTGTGCCAGAATGATTTTTGATAGAATGCGCGAGAGAAATGTTTGGACGTGGAGTGCAATGATTTTGGGGTTAGCCCAGCATGGGCTGGCTAGGGAAGCCCTTGATCTCTTCCTCGAGATGAAAAACTGTTCGGTTCAGCCTAATCATGTCACTTTTCTCGGGGTCCTCTGTGCGTGTAGCCATGCAGGTTTGGTTGATGAGGGTTATCAGTTCTTCCATGACATGACACATGTGCATGGCATAAAACCTAGGATGACACATTATGGAGCCATGGTGGATATATTGAGTCGTGCAGGTCGTCTTAAAGAGGCTTATAAATTCATTTTCGACATGCCCACTGAACCTGATCCAGTTGTATGGAGGACGTTACTCAGTGCATGCAGCATCCATGATGCTGATGGCAACAGTGGTATTAGAGAGAAGGTCAGGAACAAGTTACTTCATTTGGAGCCAACAAGAAGTGGGAATCTTGTGATGGTTGCCAACATGTATGCAGAGGTCGGGTTGTGGGAGGAAGCAGCAAATATGCGGAGGGTGATGAGAGAGGAAGGGCAGAAGAAGATGGCTGGAGAGAGTTGCATTGAGATCGGTGGGCATTCTCATAGATTCTTTTCAGGTGATGATTCCTTAGTTGATTGTGAGATCATCTACAACTTTTTAGATGGGTTGAACTTAAATATGATGGCGATTAACCATGAATAAGAATTTTCCTGCTGTGTATCATTTGGAATTTTGGTTTCAGTCTTCAAGACGCATTTCCAGTCTGCATAGTTTATCATGATCCCAAGATTTAGTACTATGACTCCATGACAAATACACATGAATGCTGAAAACTTGTTATCCCATATTCGATAAGTTCTTTATTGTATACTAGGAGTCTAGTTTTTCTTTTCCTTTTCTTATGTGTTCTCTGTGTTTTCATTTGATTTTCCCTGAATAGAGTGAATTCTATAACTGCTGCATACACATTCTCTTATTCCATAAGTTCTTTATTTCCACAAGTAATGCCTGTTATTTCCCCTTGTCTAAAATTTGAATCCTGAGTCAAGAAATAGGTATGTGATCTATAATCTATTGATACCGAATCTACTTATGCTGTTTGATGTGGCATTGCTACAAGACCAAGAACATTTCCACGGGAATAAAGATTGTTCATAAACAAGTTACTGTCTTATTTATCTATGAAAACAAAACATACATAGATTTTGAAAATATGGCTGGCTGCTGTCGTCTGTTCATATGGTCCATAGGAAGTTAAGCTAGCAAATGGTTTACAATCTCACTGAGAGAAATGTAAGTCCCCAAGACCGCAACCAGAGATCCCAATACCAAAATTCCAACAATAATGACCAATTCAAGTCCAGGACTCCGAGAAGCCTTGGAAATCTTGAGGTAGCACAGGCATGGCAGCAGAAGCGAAACCATGACACTAAGAAATGCACCAATAAATGCCATTAGGTACCCGAAAAATGGAATTGTCAATGCCACAACAACATTACTGATCAACAACACTGTTCTAATAAGGATGCTAATAGACTTGTTACGGCATGGAAACAAATCTTCAATTGCAATTACAATAGGAGTAACCATAATTGCATACTTGGTGAAAGGATTGATTAGTGTAGTAAAAATTGCTATATGTGAGCTAACTTTTCCAACGGGAAGGTTTAATGTCACCTGGGACTTAACACCTTCTCCATACATCAGGTAGCCCAAAACAGCCATTGATCCATAGTTGAGGGTGCAAATGACAAAGCAGACTAACAACACCTGCAAGTAGTGATAAGGCAAGGAAAAATAGATTTATGTCCAGGAAATAGAAGATGGAGTTAAAATCAATTGAATCTAAAATTTCAAATGCATTTTGCTTAATATGGCTCAGAATTGAACAAACTGATGAGAACATTAGGTTGCAATTGATTACCTTGGAGAACTGGTTCCTATCTTTCATAGAAGAACATAGAGTGGGAAACACTGCATGGCCACAATAACAAAATGCATATAAGCTGATAGCAGTAGGCATTCCAGCCCAATTCAAGAACTTTCCTCTTTCATGGAATCCAATGCCATCCACTGCACCAGCCCAAAACACAGAAAACACCACAGCAATAGAAGCGAAGACACCAGCAGCAGAAACATAGGCAAGCATGCCCAAACTTCTTAACCAGGTCGTTGGCAAAATTATAAGGGCAGCAAGCACAATAAAACCTTGTTTCCCACCAATATTCAGTCCTGCAACTCTAAAACTTGTAGTTGGAAACAACTTCTCCAAGTTATCACCTTCCAATATTAAAAATTCTATGGCAACGAGATACAGCTCAAGATATATGAAAAGCGCTACCATGGTTCTTCCTTTATGGCCAAAAGCAAGTTCACCTATATCGGAATAGGTTTTGATATGTGGGTGGGCGTCTATACACCTCCTTAAAAGAATTGCAGTGTAGAAACAAATGATCGACATCAAGAAAAGAAGTAGCAAGCTAAGCCACCCTCCTTCAGCAAGTGCATATGGAATTGATAATATTCCAACTCCTGAGAAACACAACATTGAGATTGAGGTTATTTTGCACTTAATCGCCATACATACAGAGTACACTACATACAAATACAGTCTTCTAATTGAGCTTATTTAATTTGCTTCTGAATCATCAAAGGTAAGAAGGTAAATTTGTCAGTGCAAAACTAACCCAAGTTTACAATTTATATGAACAGTTTTACACTCTACATATTTACATTGTTTCCAAACACAGCCTTAAGAAAAATTTCTGCAAATCGTTCTTTGATAGGAGATCTATCTAATGATGGACTGGCCGTGTGTTAGAATCCTGCAGCCCACATCAGCTGCCATGTTTTAACCTCGGATAGGGGTTTTGTTAATTGAAATGGCTTTCTAATATATATATATATACATGTTTAAAACATTTGAGAAGATTTCATTGGGCTAAAATTAAGTTCACGAAATTCTCGATGGTATTTTACAAGAAAAAAAAAAAAATCAATGGTGGTTCTTGATTCTTGAAAACAAGATTCTTCCACCACCGGCATTCCATTTTTCATAAGTGGGAGCGTCAAAAAATAAGTAATTTAGGAGAGAAAATATCACTACTGATTTTTATCATTGTAAACAAAACAAAGAGGGTTAGTTTCTTTGTCTTTTCACTATATTTTGAGGGCGGATTCAGTCCTCACGAAATTGTGCTCGCATTATTTGCCATTTTCAGCCGTGCATTGGGAACATCATGGGGAAATATTCCCAATGCAGGGCTGAGAGAAGGATGTAAGCATAATTTTGTGAGAACCAAATCAGATTTCCTATATTTTGTTATTCTTTCCAGTCCAAAGAATATTAACCGTATCTGGGCCTCAATGAGACTAGCTAGCCAAGTTTCGAAAATAACATGGCCAGCTGACTTACCGAGACCGAGTCACTGAGGGCGCCACCGCACCTGAGGGCTGAGGTTCTTATGATCCTGAGCGCGACTATAACTGGTTGGCCCAAGTATAAAGCTAAGAGAAGCTCGGATATGTAACCCATACATCTATCAACTCTCAACGTTTTTCTTAACAAAATCGCATGTTTATAAGATTTTAGATCGAAAACGAAGAAATAGAATTTCTTGTAAAACTCGAATTTAGCTAAAAGGAACAGCATGCACGCATGACACATTGATCCTGTTTAAGCTCAATTCCCAAAATCCAATTGATGAATCAGTCATGTACTGGGGAATAATTTCTCAAGAACTCCACTTAATTAAAAACTAAGCCACGTTTGGTTCGTGGGAATAGGGTTTGGAATTGGAAACATAGTTGATTATTCAGATTCCAACTGTTTAGTTGGGCAGAATCAGAATCTTATTTTCGTTCTTGTTCGAACGGGATTCTCCTATTTGAGAGAATGGCCATTTCCTAAGCCTCTCTCAAGAATGAAATTCACATTCTTATTACTATCTGAACCAAACAGATTATGGAAATGAACCATTTGGATTCCAATTTGGGTCTAACACACAACGCATCATGGTAAACGACGCTATGAAGCCCAGAGGTTATTGGACACTGACTGGACATCAATCTCTCATGAAACACTCTATCTCTATGGTTCTGTTTACTCTTCATACTCTCTCTATATTTCTCATATACATTGGAAACTCCACTCCAATGGCTAGTTCAAGTTATGGAGGACCTGTAATAGTTCGTTCGGTACGGGAAAAGATAAACAACAGCACCAAAAGCATCTCCATTAATAGATGTTTTTTTTTTAATTAATCTAGAAAGCGTTTTCATAGCAAGTCAAACACGTCTATAATAGGTGATTAAAAATTTATAATTCCCAAAAAATATACTTCCTATGGATAATTAAATGACACTCCAAATCAGAGAGAGAGAGAGAGAGAGACCTGACAAGGCATTTACTCCATTGAAGCAAGTCCTGAGGAATGTGGTTCCAGTCTGTGATTGCAGGTGGTTCTGGCTTTCCACTGTCCTGGAATGTTCAAGGTCTTGGTGTGAGAGGAGTGGCTTGTTGAGGTAGGGGAGAGCATCTCCTTCATTTTGTCTTGCAGATGATGAGTAGATGTCCATTCCACTCAAAGTGCAGGAGAAGAAGAAGAAGAAGAAAGAAAAAAAGAAAAAAGAGTTGGTCGGTTTTCTTTGAGATTCCTTTCCACGTTTATCTTATATTTAGATGTTGGCTGTAATGTATTATTGGCTAAATGATTAAATTAATGTAACAGCTAACAAGCTCATCATCATGGTTACATAAACCTCTGATCATGCACACACACAGACTGCCTCGTGGCCCCTAAAATCTGAATTAGAAGGTGTGAAGTGAGATGTTTACGGGCTCCGAACCCGAGACAATAGTATCCTACAGTGTGGTCAAATCACTCAAGTATCCCTTAGAAACTACAAACTCCATATAACACCAAAATCGTTCCAGTCTGGATCTGCTACCCAGAAGTGCTTTGTGGGTACCCCTAGTAGCGTTTTCTTTGATAGTATATCCGAAATAATCTGTATTGTCTCTGTCTTTTCATCCTGAAACACAAACACATCCCAATAAGTAATTCTCTCTGAAACAGTGTACGAATTGGAATTTCAGATAAATTAAAGGGGTTATAGTAGATAATGGCAACTTTTTGTTTTGAATATCAATAAAACATAATATTTTATAAAATAATAAAAATAAGGTATATATATATATTTTTTAAATATCAAAGAAGGGAAATGAAACGGTTCATCGTCTTCCTCTGCGTCTGTATTCATTCTCCCTTATCTGCTAGAATCCCACAACTGAAGAAGGTCTGGCAGACTCCGTTTTCCCAAAAAGGTAAGAGAGAAGTGAATATGCCGGTTTCAACTCTCCGTCTCCCCTTACTCTACCTCCTCTTCGTATGCGTTGCCGCTACTGTTACCACCCTCATCAGCGAAACCGACCACATCGTCGGAGATCATTTTGGGCTTCCAAAATGATGACATGATGACATGAGGGGGTTGGATATGATATGATGACATGAGATCATTTCTAAAACCATTGCCAGGAGGACATGACGTGATGACATCTCCCCATTCCTCAGTCAGTCCTTACTCCTTACCTCCGTTTATTTTTATTTTATTTGCTTTCCTTTTATCGTTTAGAGTCTCACAAATCACGGCTGTTGGATATGCACGGTACGGCAGACTGGTAGACTGGCGGACGGACCTTGCATTTGTAGAGGGGGTCATGTCCCCCCTCCCCCTCCCCGCAATCCCTGATAAAACCCCTAAAACCATCGGGAATGTCGATTCTAAGGGCTCTGCTGGTTTCGTGCGAGAGAGCAAAGAAGGAAGGAAGGGCAAAGGAAGACAATGAATAGTATCATTATCTTTTTTTGATATATATATATATTTTTAAATAATTTATCTTATTTTATAAAAATATTATTTGATATTCAGGACAAAAAATTACCCTTATCTGCAAGACCATACACCAATGGTCAGAGAGTTCTCATCTTCTGTGACTATCTTGTCACCACTCAATAAAACACGAAAATGTTAGGCTGCTAACTCTGTACTCAAAAACAAATCACTCAGGTGGTTTTAGTGGTTTATTGGGTTTTTCTTTTGAATCATGAAACAAAACTAATTCATTAGATCAACAGAGTTGATACTATCGGCTCTCGCCTATTATGAGGATGAAATCCAGTCAAAGCAAGAGAACAAAAAGAAAACTATTCCTATAAACCTTTGTTGGCTATAGAAAAGACAATATAAAAATGACAGAAAAGGAAATTACTATTGGCGGGTGGTGAATAACTGACTAGTAGCCAGTGGGCCTGAATATTCTCTTTTATCACGATCCTCCAAATAGATATGAACTCGCTCTCGGCAGGCCCTTTGCGAATAACGATAAGAAATCAGACAGAAAAGTAAATCACTGTTTCTACTTTTTTCTTTTTTGCCAGCTACCAAAAAGAACACAAATCCCCAGTCACCATAGGCATGGGCGTGTTCTTCAATTGTTTCAAATACAAATTAAAACCCATACTGTTTGAAATCAAATTCTTTCTTTCACACAAAATGGAAATTGATTGTAAATGTTTTTTATCTTTTTAATTTTTTGTTTTGTTTCTAAAACTTGAACCTCTGATTTGAAAATCATGTTTTTTGTTTTAAATCTCTTTCTTTTTTGTGAAAAACAATACCGGTACCTGTTTTGAAATGCATGTATGGTTATTTTCCAACAGAAAAGGGATTCTGAATTAGTTTTTTTTTTTTTTTTTAACTAAAAGAAAGAAAAATTAATGACTTAAAAGATGGTACATGCAATCCATCGAGTGGTGTATTCTTTTAAGTCATTAATTCTTCATATTCATATGTGCCAAAAATATTGATAATTATTTATTTATATATATATATATATATATATTTTTTTTTTTTTTTCTGAAAGAAAGTGATATAGGAGCTGAGATGTCAGATCTGAGATTTTCTAAATATAAATTGATGGGTAGTGGGATTATTGCTGTAAATGTTTTGAAGTTTTTTTTCGAGTCATTAATAGTTTTCCTAACTGGTTCAGAGTTATTTTAGTCAGTCTGAATTCTTATATTTTTTTTGGGGGTAAACAGTCAGTCAGAGTTATGTTAGTAGGTCATGATCATGGTCACAATTCAAGCTGGATTTGTTTTATTCCTAGTCCTAAGCCAACTAGGATTTGTCTTAAGTCAAAGCCCCAGTCCTTGGCCAACTAGGGTTGGTTCTATTCCTAGTTAGTGCCTTAGTAGCATTTCTTAGTTGATTTTGGAGTAGGAAAATAAGGGAGAAGGACTAGACAACCTTCCTGTCTTTGCCTATAAATATATATATAAGGCCCTCTCTTTTTGGCATTAGATTATAACATTTAAATTCTTTACATTCAACATTGCGAGTAAGTCTAGTTTTCTTGATGGTACTGATTCCTTCTAGAAGCTATTAATTGATGATTCGTAATAGTATCTCCAAGTACCGACTCCTAGAGAAGCCTAGGTGCTGCTGATTCCTAGTCTTATTTTATTTTTCTTATTTTGCAGATCAATCCTGCATTACTTGGTATCAAAGTAGTTAGTCCCTCATCAAGAAATAATCTGCACTTCCATGAAACTGCACAACTGAGACTGTAGATGCTGGGATAGTTGATGATGAGTGCAGGAGAGTGTGGTGAGAGAGGCAAACTGCTGCCTTGTGCTATTTGTAGACATGGCTAGTTTGAAACCATTTAAGGCATTAATTTGAATGTTAGCATAATTCACATTTTGGTAGTATCAAGTGGAGGGTGTGGTGGGGTGCACCAGTTGAGCAAGGCAATTCCTAAAGAAAAGACTCTCTTGTCAGTTTTAGCTGTTAGGAGAGGTTTTGATTTGATTTATTTGATCACATGTATTTAACATCTCAGGTGCAGCTGGCTTTTAGGGATGGTGGTCATTGTACTGGTTTACAACAGTATTCTCCATTAACAATTGTCCTCTGTCAATAAGATAAATAGCTCATATGTTTTTAATTCCTTTCAAGTGAGGTAGAGCTAGAGGCGTAGAGCAATTGCATCTAGTACTCTTTGAATAAAGACTTGGATAAGGAGTTTGGTCGAACAGGTTAAAATACAAAGGGTACCCTCACACCAGGAGGTCAACAAATCTGGTATATTTATTAATTATTTAGCCATGCATTGCTCCTTGCATTATAACCATATAAATTAGCTCAACAGCCCTAAATACTGGGTCGGTCGAGTTTGATCTTAATTAATTTTCTGTTAGACATTTATGTTGGTTTAAATTTATATCAGAATTGTGTCCAACCACAATGCTGGTGGGTTGAGTAGGGTGTCTATCTGTAGTAGGTTCAGTGAAGAAGTAGGTGGTTTCAGGGTTGACTGATTAAGGAACCGTTCAACCTCATGATTGCAAAGAATGCATGATAAGGTGGTTTCAGAATTGCAAAGAATGCATGGTTGCAAGGAACCGTTCAACCACAATCGAGGGAAAAACATTTTATTGAGACCCTCGTAGAAATTTCAGGGTTGACTGATTAAGGAAGGGTAAGCTTGAAACAAATTCTGATTGATGACCCATATCGTGTTCATATCAATCAATCATAAGGGGAGCATTATTTGAACTGCTTACACTGCCATAATCTTTAGTAGGTTTGCCAAGAGCCAGCAGGCTTTCCTCTAAATGGTTTTCTTAAAAACTGAGTGAAATTGGAACTTGATCTGCTGGCTCACCACAGTCACCATGCCTCCTAGTTTGATCTGGTGTACAAGAACAACTTTGATACCACTTTACTAGAGAGATGGCATCTTATTGGCACTTGGTAACATGTGGACTTACTCTGTAGTTTGTACATAGTATTTAGTATCACAAAAGTGTGTGTGTGAGAGAGAGAGAGAGAGAGAGAGGAAAAGAAAAAGAAAAGTCCCTATGATTTTCTTGGCTTCATGGAACCTCCACCAATGCTAATTTGCTACATTGCCCTTGACCTTCTGTCTTCTCTGTAAGGCCAAAAGACCATTACCTAGTGTTGGTCCGTTATTGTATAAACAGAGGCCAAAAGGCAGAAAAGCAAATGCCAAAAGGAATAGCTCGATAATTATGTTGCTCTCGATGATATTCTATTTATTATTATTTTTTTTAAGATTGGATTCTAACAACCGCAATAAGTGTTTATTTTTTTTTTAAGATAACTTGCATTATAAACAGAAAGAGGAAGGGCATACATGGAAGGATGCAAGTAGGACCCACAAATAATATCTGCATATTTGAATATGGTATTAGGTCCCATACCTAATATTAACTTGTATGTAAGAAGAACCGATAAACATGTTTGCCAAACGGTCTATCTATCTCTAAGCCATCTATTATTAGATCCAAAGATATAATATTATATCTAGTTTTTATTAACAAGATGTATTTGTTTTTTCAAGAAATTGTTAACACGGAGGGTATTGAAGATGTATACTTTGGATTTTGATGAAGATTTTAGACATCATAGAGCAAAATGATTTTTTTGTTATATTTTTTGTTGGTTTTTGGACTATCCATTATGGATCTATGATTTGAAATTGACAGTTGTATATATAAACATTTTAAGATAAATTTGTTTTATATGGAAATGATTTATTTGGTTAAATTTCATAATTATTTGATTTTTTAATTAAATAAATAATATGCATTTGATTTAAAGGGCATAGGTCCAATTACCATTATATAATAAGCAACATCTTTTTTTGTTGCTTCATTTTTATTATTTTTTTAGCATGCATGTATGAATATGTTTAGACATTTAATGGCAATTATAAATGCCACTAAATCCTAAATGAATAGAATGGTTAAAACTTTTTAGTGACAATTATAAATGCCATTATACAGATAAATATTTTATGACATTTAAAAATGCCGCTTTTATGGTACCCTTATAGTGGCACTTATAATTGCCACTATAGCTGTGGCACTACAAATTGCCACTAAATGTGCCAATAAATGCCATTATTAAACTTAAAAATGGCATTTGAAATGGCCACTAAAAATAGTTTTACCGGCCTTTATATAAGTGCCACTAAAATTTAGATAAACATCATTGAAAGTAAGTTTTATTGGCATTTATTTAAGTGTCACTAAAAATAGGATAAACGCCACTAAAACTTTTACCGAATCAGCCCTCGAGTATTGGTGGCATAATTTGAAAATGCCGCGATAGCCTTTAGTGGCATTTTTTTTTTTCTATCTTTAGTGCTTCAACTAGGAAAAGCCGATCCATTTTGTTAATGGCTTTGGACATGTCTAACTTAATTAGAGCCCATCCCTTATTTGTTCTTGATGAAGAATTTCTTGAGTGACTTTGTCTTCTCTGAGGAACCCAACTCGATTTGGCGCAATTAGCTCCTGAAGTAATGGCTTCATTCGATTTGCCAATGATTTTATTGCATAGACTTATTGGCCTATAGTCAGACGGCCTCTCTAGAAAATCATATACTAATTGGACAATGTCTGCTCTGAGAGGACTCCAATAATGTTGGAAGACCAGCGGCCTTGTGAGGGTGCATGCATTTGAAATAGTGCTTGAGTGTAAGTTTGGGAAGTCCAAAATGTCGAGCTGATGAAACTGACTTGATTCATCTATATTACCCACTTGCTTGGTTGCTTCTTCAATAACAGATGCAATATCGTTGCAATTGGTTAGCCACTCACCGTTCCTTCCTTAGATCCACTCAATGTCTTGTGTTCTCCTTTTGTACTTCGCCATTTGATGAAAAAATTTAGTGTTGCGATCCCCTGCTTTTAATCATAATTCTCCAGACTTGACTCGCCAAAGAAGCTCTTCCTTTTCTAGCCAATGATCATATTGCTTGTATAGGACTCGCAGGTTTTCCTTGTCGCGCTGAGTTCTCAGATTAGATTGCAAATCATGTATTTTTTGTTGCAGCCGTTGAAGCCTTTCATCCACCCTTCCAAAGACTTCCTTGTTCCATTCCTTGAGTTTATATTTTTGCACTCCTTAAGTTTAACGGTGACTTGGCGTGCTTTTGAACCAGGGATCTGCTTCCCCCAGGTTGATTCCACAATTTCCTTGCAGTCTTCATGATTTGCCCAAATGGGCAAAAAACGAAAGTGAGGTTTGGTGTTTTCTTTAGAAGGTCGAGTGTTGAGAAGTAGAGGGCAATGGTCGGAGTGGTTAAACTGGAGATGTAAGATTTTTGAGTCAGGGAAGATCTGCAACCATGATTGTGTAGCCAAAGCCTTGTCCAGTCTTTCAGCAGTCATACGTGACCATTTGTCCATGTATATGGTGGGCCAATAAAACCAAGGTCTATAAGAGCAAATGAATCGATTGTATTCTGCATGGCTTGGGATAACTGTGGTGCTATTCTACCAATTCGGCCAGATTTGTAATCATGAAGAGAAACAAGGGCATTCATGCCACCAATTAACAGCCATGGGTCACCTCGAAGATCATGCATGTTTTGTATAGATTCCCATATAGATAGATCTTCTGTGTTTCTCTGTGTGGATGACCATATAGAAAAACTATCTTCCAAGTTTGATGTGTAGGAAGATCGAGAACGCTCACTTTGATAATATGATTTGTGGTCATCAAAACCTGAATGTTTATATGCGAGTCCCAACAACATAAGAGGCCACCAGATCGACCTGTTGCTTCGACATGAGCAGAATTATTATATTTCAAATATTTAGCTAGCTTATGGCTTCTCTCTGTCTCTGTATTGAGCCTAGTTTCAGAGATGAAGATTATCTCCGGCTTGTTTGCTTTAATCAGTCTTTTGAGGTGCCTGTACATGGGTTGTTACAACCCCGAATATTCCACGCCAATATTTTCATGGAAATAATAAAATTCGTGCAAATGAAGGCTGTAAATTTGTTGAGAGAGTTAGAATACCTGTCAAATAGTGACTAGGCTCAATGCCACGTGCTTTACCATGCTAGCTGATACGTGGGAGCTTGCATGGTGACCATGTGTTTTCTGAAAGTGCTGCATGTTGGTAACGTGTAATCACATTAGAGTGATACTGTTCATCTTCCAGTTTGGGGATCGAGTGACCTGAGGCGCTTCAACTCTTGATTCCCCACTTGTAATTTTCACCTGAAGCGGATCGAAATTGCTTCCCTTGCTTTGATTTTTGCTCCCGAACTGAGAACTTAAAACACCGAGCAATTTGAATGATGATCCATAATAACGAGAAAAACCTGATGATGATCTTTAATCACCTAACGCATAATAATACAGCTGGTTGCTGTTGACCAGAATACAAGCTGATTTCCGGAAGTACAGGTTGATTGCCGGAGTCATCAAACATCATCATCTCACCTCTGTCATCTTGTAGATTATAAACCAAAAAGACCCAAAACATAGCAAGGCTGGGAAACACAGAAAACAGCTAATCGCTGTTTGCAGGAGATAGAAGAACAGGTTAATTACCGAAAGTAGGATACAGGCTGGTCGCCGGATACAGGCTGAACGCCGGATACTTGAATGAGTAAGCGGCAATCAATTCATGCTAACATCTATTGAACACCACATTAAAATAAGAAGAAAAAGAAACAAACAAACAAGATAAATATTAGGAGGTTTTAAGCTGCAGAAGCATGGGTTCTCTCTTAAATTTTCATTTTGTGACAAAGACTTTCTAGTTTCTAGTTTCTACTATGGGGGTCAGTGACAATTATCCCTTTAGTATTCATTTGCGATAAGAATTTATTTGAATTTTCACTTTGCAATTATCTCTTAAAATGCATTAAATTTTTCTTATTTTCTTTTTGTTAGGGTTATTGACAAACAATGTCAAATCGATCAAATTGGCCCAATCCAACCGATTTAATTGGTTTTTCTTCACCACCGGTTGGTTTTTGGTTGTGAAGAGGGATAAATTGATAATTCAGTTCAGTTAAATCAAAATCGAACCGAGTTAGTTAATTTTTGGTTTCCTAGTCTTTCCCTAATTAGGTAATCTCTATCCTAATTTTTTCTTTCTAGTTAATTACTTATTTTTAACATTAAAGAACAATAAAATTGAATGGGAATTACTTTTGTTTTTAGGATTGTTTTCATTTTTTGAATAGAAAATTTTACACCAAATTTAGGGCTGTTCACAAACAATGCCAAACTGACCAAACCGACCCTTCATGTTTGGGTTAGTTTTGGTTAATGACAGGTCGGTTTTAGTTTGCTCTTTAAGTAACCCGACCAGGTCGGGTCGGTTGAAAAAAATCTATTAAATCAACCCAACCCAACCCGTGAACGGCCCTACTTTTTGTAGTCCTTTTCTCTTAAACTCTAATTTGACAAAAAAATACCTCTATTTTTTAAAATGAAATTAGCTAAAATAGCAGTACATTTTATTGACATAAAAAAAAACAAATTTCTTTAAGTTCTTGTTTCATTTCAATGATATGGATGTCTCTCTTCATCTTAAATTTATATTTGTCATACAGAAACCTCCACAAATATATATTAAATCCAATTAAAAATTTACAAGGATCTATTAGGACAATTAAGCGGATTTTAATATTATACTTAAAAAAATAATCAAATCATAAATCGTTCAAATAAGTAAGAAAAGGGTAATTTAATTAGAAATTAAAAAAAAAATTAAACAGCTGACTAAGAATTTTTTTTTTCGAAATTAACGGGCGAAACTCATAAGGGGTATTTGTTAAAGTGAAATTTGAAGGCGATTTGTCACCGAGGCAATATAGAATTAGAGGGGGTCTTTGCCGCAAATGAAAGTTGAAGGGAAAAATTGTTAGTTTGTATTTTGCAACAGGGGTCTTTGTAATTTACCTAATTTTTTTCACGTTATCCCAATTCCCAAAATTTAATCCATTTATTTTCCCTCTTTCCCCATTCACAAATAACTGTTAGTGACTGTGAGTAGAAGGCCGTGAGCATATTACAAACAGATATTAGTCTGGCTTTGCATATAGTTTCCGACGTTCCCTCGTTTCAACGGTCAAAATGGCTATCATCCTTCACAAATAACCAATCTGTAGATTGGTAATGACATCTTCTAAAGTTCTTCGGTTCCGTTCCTCGCTCGGTAGTACCAGCGATGTCCATCACCATCTTGCCCATTTTCATTTCTCCACAACACCATTCCTTAACCTTCAAATTGAAAATCAACAACGGCCAACGCCATTACTAATAAACAGAAAACAAAAACAATCAAATATCATCAGTAGCTCTGAGCATACAATTAAGCCTGTTATAGCCATTATAAAGTCATGCTCAACCAAGGACCATTTACTTCAAATACATGCTCACATCACCCGTACATTACTCATTCAAGAACCAACTATCGTAACCAACTTCTTGTCCTCCGCTGCCTTCTCCCCGTTTCGTGACATATACTATTTTCGCCGAGTTTTCTCTCAAATACGCAGGCCTACTGCTTCTCACTACAACATCATGATCAGAGCTTACTCGCAGAGTGGTTCTCCCGAGGAGGGCTTCTACCTGTACAGAGAAATGCGACGGGTAGGTATTCGTCCAAACCCATTGTCTTCTTCCTTTGTTCTGAAGTCATGCACTCGGATTCCTTCGCTAATTGGAGGTAGACAAATCCATGCCAGGATATTACGAGATGGGCATCATTCTGATTGTCTTCTACTTACTACTTTGATGGGCTTCTACGCATCTTGTGGAAATAGCGATGAAGCCTATCATGTGTTCAATGAAATGCCTAAACCAGATACCGTTGCTTGGAATGTTTTGATTTCTTGTTATGCTCTGAATGGTCGGACCAAAGATGCTCTCGCCGTGTTTGATGTTATGCAGACTGAAGTATATGGATCCAAACCGGATGATGTCACTTGTTTACTTCTCCTCCAGGCTTGCACACACTTGGGTGCGCTAGATTTTGGTAAGAGAATTCACAATTACATTGACGAACGTGGCTACAGTGGCACTCTCAATCTTTGCAACTCACTTGTGGCAATGTATACACGATGTGGGTGTTTGGATATGGCTTATCAGGTGTTCCAGGGGATGACTAAGAAGAGTGTTGTTACTTGGAGTGCCATGATTTCTGGTTTGGCAATGAATGGACATGGAAGGGAAGCTATTGAAGCATTCAATGAGATGCAGAGAATGGGTGTCCCCCCAGATGATCAGACTTTTACAGGGGTTCTTTCAGCTTGTAGCCATAGTGGATTGGTTGATGAAGGTATAAGTCTTTTTCAACGTATGAGGGCAGAGTTCAGGTTGATTCCGAACATTCGTCATTATGGATGCATGGTTGATCTCTTAGGTCGGGCAGGTTTACTTGATGAAGCCTACCATCTTATAAATTCAATGGAGGTTAAGGCAGATTCAACAATTTGGAGGACCCTACTTGGAGCTTGCAGAATTCATGGCCATGTTGCACTTGGGGAGCGTGTTGTCGGACACTTGATTGAGTTGAAAGCACAAGAAGCAGGGGATTATGTTCTGTTGTTGAACATCTATGCTTCGGTTGGTAACTGGGGGAAGGTGGCAGATGTGAGGAGGTTGATGAAGGAGAAAGGAATTCAAACCACACCTGGTTGTAGCACTATTGAATTGAATGGAAGAGTTCATGAGTTTGTGGTGGATGACAATACACATCCATGGAAGGAGGAGATTTATGAAATGCTCAATGAGATTGGAAGTCAACTAAAACTTGCAGGTTATGTTGCTGACATGTCAGCTGAGCTGCACAATTTGGGTGCCCAAGAGAAGGGATATGCCCTATCTTATCACAGTGAGAAGTTGGCTATTGCTTTTGGAGTTCTTGCAACTCCACCAGGTACAACAATCAGAGTGGCAAAGAATCTACGTATTTGTGTTGATTGCCACAACTTTGCAAAGGTTCTTTCAGGGGTTTATAATCGGGAATTGTTTATTAGAGATCGAAGTCGATTCCACCATTTCCGTGAGGGATTCTGCTCATGTAAGGATTACTGGTAGCTATCTTTAAGCTTAGATATACAGCTTCAACATTTTATGGGAGAGTGAAAGCTGCATACTGCAAAGATAAGAAGTCCAATGCACTTTTTATCAAAGAGTCGTGGGCTCTGGTGCAGATGAGCATGCACTGTTTGCTTTGGCTCCATGGTATGCGTTCTCATGGTTTACAAGGATTACAATTATTGAGAAAAGTAAATCAGAGGTTGATCTTACTCACCACCTTAATGTATTAAAGTTTACTGCATGGAAGTTGGAGCTCTTCTTTGGAATGGGTGTCTTCTGAGAAAAGCAATAATAAGCACAGAAAATTATCCTACTTTATGGATTGCAACTATTTACAGCTGTGTCCCCATATACTGACATCTGAAAATTTGAACTTGACAATTGAAAAATTAACAAATATGATGTGAGTGTCCTAGAAACCGTATTACAGAAAGCCTGAACTTTTGGTCTGTGTTTCACCATTTCTTCCTAATAGCATGGACCCTGAAGTCCTAGACCTGTTAAAGTCTGTACAACACCATAATTACATATTCTTTTGAACCATGAGATGTGATTCTGATGCTGTGAAGTCAGATATTCTCTGAATATAATAAAATAATGTATTTTATTGACTGATGATAATATCAACCAAAAGTGTTGATTTCGTTGCTACCTAAAATTTTTGGACATTACCTGGAATTGCCTCACTTCCAGTTACTGAATACAGAGAAATAGGAGTTTCAGTTGTTTTCTGTTCTGATATTAAGCATTCCTTGGTGCAGGCTACACATTATCATGTTCTCCATCACTTGTTCCTATTGATCACTGCACTTTCCCACCTATTAATAATCTAATATTAACCCTTTTTCTCCATGCATCTCTGACTTCTTTGATTTCTGATGTCTCTCTTATTACCTCTCATTGCTTCCAGATCCAGCACATGTCCTGATTGCTATTCCGCCTGGCAATTACTTGCTTGAATTGCTGAAGGAGAAGCTTAAACAAAAAGTAGTGAATTGAGGATCTGATCATGTTGGTCTGTGACATTACAGGAACATTGTAGGTTTGGGATATCCATATTTGCGTGGAGCATCATTCTTAGGAGTGGTCTTTTGAGTGCTGTTAGAGAATAAAAACCTATTCAGGGACCTCACCTAATAGCTTAAGATTTTAGGTTGAATGGTTCCTTGACATTGTATCAGAGTTTGGTTGACCAAATGGTCTAGTGTTCAATCCTCACTGCTCCCATTATGATTAATTAAATTTCAGCACAAGGTATGGGTGCAGCTGTGCTTTTCCACACTTCAAGCCCACTAGGCTTTCGCATGAAAGGGTGTCTTGGAGAATAGAAACCTATTCAGGGACCTGACCTAACAGCTTAAACTTTTAGGTCGAATGGTTCTTTGACAAGTGTTAACTTTGTTGAACCTTCCGATAAGAAGGTTGACATTCATTTGAAATCTATGAATTTGGTGGAGTGTACTCATGATCCAACTACATCCCTAGTCTTTGGAATCTCTAGTGCTTCAGAATTATTCATATTGATAATTTGATATTATATGTTGCTTTTCTTCTTAATATTATTTTCAGTAATATTGTACTATTTAATTTTCTCTTTTGAGTAATGCTAAAACCATGGAGCCACTTAATTCATAAAAGGACAAAATATAAACAGGAGTCATTATGCAAATACATGGGATTAGTGAGGTGTAGTGTGTTCCTCTTTTGTGATTTAAGATCACCGTGTTCACTTACTTCCATCATGCTAGCCCTTGCTTTCTTTGTAATCAGTAATGCTTGGAAAAGGTTTCCTCGTTTGGTTAAGAAGGTTAGCTTTCTTGATGACCCTACAGATCTACCTCATGGAAGAATCTTCTAGCTGATCTGAACCATCCATTATTTACGGGGCCTTTTGTATTGATCACATTTTCACTTCCCCACTTTACATTAGCTGTATGCCCCCATTCATAACGCAGTTTTCACCATGTAGTAAAATCACTTGAAATTCTTGGCTATGGAAGCAAGGAAAGAAACCATGGAAGAAAAAAACCAAATTCTTACATGAATGACAATTTGTAATTTTTGGGTGATTGGGATTTTTGGTCAACTTAATTTTTTTTAAAGGTTATTATCTAATTTGTTAGTTGTTATTGTCATAGTATAGGGTTAGTCATATTAAAAGGTTAAACTAGTTTGAAGGGTCTCGCTTGATAGGTCTTATAATTTTGAAAAGTTTAAGATGTACTTTCTTTCAGCCTATCTTTAAGGGCCAAAATTTGTCTGCTTTGTGTGATTTTGGTGTCATTTGATAGGTTATTGAGTTATTTATCCAGTGAGACCTAGATTTTGTAAAACTTATATGTTTTCAGAGAGTTATGACCATTTTATTGACAGGGTGTCCATCTTTGACATGATTTGAATCTTTCTATTTTCTCAAGGACTATTTGATAATGGTTGAAGTGGCTGAACTGAATGGCCTGTTTCTTTGTCTTTTAGTGAATAAGCCATAAGTAGATTTTTTTTTGAGAAAAAGCCATTAAGTAGATTGTGGCCTCCTTAATGGCTGAATGACATATTGGGTTGATATTATTCTCCCAAATTATTACATTAATAAGAGTTTGGCAAAAGTTTTAATGCTGATTACAACCTGACACAATCCTCCTTGCTTATCTGGGCTTTGGAACAACACTGTAAGACAAGCTCACAAGTGGAGTTGATTACTATGCTTCTAAATGTTGTATTATATCACTATTTTATCAACTAGGGGCCATTACTTGGTATGATGGTAAAATCTTGGGCTGGCAAGCGTGAGAATGTGGGTTTGAGTTTCAGGGCAGCTATTTCGTGCCAAAAAAAATGCCAAAGGTTAGGACCATACCAGTCTAGCCCTCCCAAGATCCCAGATGGATGGGGCCAACATTGGGTAATGGCCTTATTACTATTTTATCACTAAGAGACAAAGCAATAGTCATTCAGTTCAACAAATACCGCTGTTATCAAACAGCCCCTTAGTCTATATTTGGATTATTTTTGGTTTTTTATTTTTAATAGGACTTCTAGTGGTTATTTAGAGTTGTTTTAGTAGTTGGAGTCCTTGCTTGAGCGGTTCTATCAGTGGGCTTGCTCTGATTTTTAAGCTACTATAAGTTGTTTTTAGTCAATTTCCTAGTTGAAATGTGTTATGGACGCCTTCCTCGGGAAGACGTACCATCGCCGCCGGCAGCAACAGGCCCCGGGCCCACCGCCAGCAGCAGCAAGGATTCAGTGATGCTCATCCTACCCAGTTCGGCAACAGCAGCCTTATCTAGATTAGATTAGCTCGTTTTGCTTGCTCTTATCTTATTGTTCTT
>NW_010729075.1:4725698-4740827 GCF_000365185.1 Nelumbo nucifera
CAAGAGTGAGTTAGGAGAGTTGGTGATCTCTTGGACAAATCACCGAAGGTGCCAAGATAGGTTCATCACGAGCAGGAAGGAACAAGGGAAAACAGGAGGTTTTCCCCGTGGACCGACCCGTGACGAGATCCTATTCCCGGGCCCTCAACAAAATGAGTCTGCAAAGGCTCGCTTTTGAGTCAAAAACACTAACCTATGAGAGGTAGTGGTTATTCGGTATTCATGTCCCAAGGACATTGAAGCAATGGAGTTGTATGACCATTTGAGTGTTTCTTGGTGTCTCGAAAGCCCAAGGTTGATGGCGTTACCCACTAAGCCCAAGGTTGTATCTCTTTTTAGGTAGTACCTACCTTCTGTTGACCAATGTGTGTCAACTAAATATGTTCATGAAGGCATTTTACATGTATGATTGTAAGTGCTGCCTTTCTGGAGTACTTTTACCACTTGTTTTTCCATTCAAATTTGCAATTTGTATTTAATACATCTGTAAATAACAATGGAGCTTTATCAACATAGAATGTATTATAATGGTTTCCTTAAGCTGTGATCAGTTCACGGACTGAGTTCTTATTGATTTTATCCAAAGAAAGAGCAGTGAACTCATACAAGATTACTCTGAACTCATCTCCTGTGAGAGTTTCCTTCTCTAAAAGCACATCTACTAGCTTGTCGATTGCTTCTCGATTATTCCTTATGTGGCTCTTTGCGATTTCATATGCGCTTTCAATAATATGTCTTACTGAGGTATCAATATCCTCTGCAAGTTTTTCTGACATGGAATTTCTAGCTAGCATTCTTAGTATCACATCACTGCTTTGTACTGATGGATCAGTCAATGCCCATGGTCCAATCTCAGACATTCCAAATGTGGTTACCATCTGGTGGGTAAAGAAAAAAATAAAAGTATTAGCTAAGTGCACAAGAATGACTTTTGGTCTTCTTACATAATTTAGAACATGGTTTACTTTTTATAAACTTACTTGTCTTGCTATCTGAGTGATCTGTTGCAAATCTCCTGCTGCACCTGTGGTAACCTCTGGTTCCCCAAAAATTACTTCCTCTGCTGCATGGCCTCCGAGACCTCCTACTATTCTAGCAAAAAGTTGCTGCTTAGATACAAGAGCTGGATCTTCCCCAGGTATGAACCAAGTAAGACCCCGTGCTTGCCCCCGAGGAATAAGAGTTACTTTTTGTACTGGGTCATGCCCTGGAGTTAATGTCCTGTATGTGACAGTTAGGGCAAGTTAGTTGGTCTTCCTTGTCATTGAGGCTCAGTTTGGGAAGAGTAATACAAATATGTACAGTGCAAATACAAGGTTTTGTACTGAACATATTTGTATTTACACTCTTTCCAAACTGAGCTAGGGTTTATTAATTCTTCCTTCTTGTTAAGCTTGTCATCTAAACTTACTGATCTGGATAGATTACATGATTAATTTAGTTTTTATAAAACATGCTAATACGTCAATTTTCATATTTAGAGTTAAACATTTTTTTTTTTTTTTGCTTTCAAGAACAGACTATGCAGGATACTTACCAATCACCAACTTGCTCTATACCTGTTATCTTTTGCTAATATGGCTATGACATTATGTTTACTGTTTTATAGAGGATGTTTAATGTTCTTGTGTGACTTTATATTATATGGATGGAGATAGGGTTGGTGAAGATCGTTCTCTGTTTCTGAAGTTATATATTATATTTTTCTTTTAATCTGGCAATAATGTTGCAAGAGTCTGTGACAAATCTAGACAAAGTGGAATATAGAAGTTTCTACTCAGTGTTATGCTCATATGTATAAAGAATCCCCATAAATGTATTTTCAGTTATGGAAGTATGGAACTATAAGTTGACCAAGGAAATGCTCATACTTGTGAGAATAGTTGCATATTAATAATCTGATAGACCTTTTCTGAAATTCTATATTATACCTATGCTTAAGCAACTTCATATTGGTTAAACATGAAATGTTTGCAACTTACGCGCAAATGGCATGCCCAATTTCATGATAAGCCACGAGGATTTTGCTTTTTCCATCTGTCATCTGGGTTCCCTCCATGCCTGCCACAATTCGATCAATGGAATCATCAATCTCTTTTGCTGTTATCCTCTCTTTGCCCCGTCTGCCACCAAGAATGGCAGCTTCATTCATGAGGTTTGCCAGGTCTGCACCACTGAATCCTGGGGTTCTCATGGCTATGACATTAAGGGAAACATCTTTATCGAGCTTCTTATTGTTGCTATGGACCTTCAGAATTGCTTCTCTTCCCCTTACATCCGGCAATCCAACAGTAACCTGTGTAAGTGTATTCCATTTACTGAACTTAGTAATTAGATCAAGTTATGAATATTGAAATGCAGGTTTTTCTGTCTGTCCACTTGCATATTTGTGTATATTGTGCTTTGCATGTTAATACTGGAGTCAAGGATAAAAGAACTAATATTTTAGTGAACTGAATTGCTGGTCCTGTTCTACCAAAAAAAAAAAAAAAAGGAATTGCTAATCCTGGTGTAACATTGTCAAACTATGTGCATTTTTATTGAGTTACCAATTCAAGACACATTCCAGTAGTTAGTACGTGGATTCAAGTCAATAAATACTGATCTGTTCCTTTAGACATAAATATGACTATGAAGATGTATTGACCAATCATTTTTTTTATTGGAAAAACAGTGTGAAATGAACATCACCACATTGTAAAGCATGACATACCTGTCGATCAAACCTTCCTGGCCTGAGCAAAGCTGAATCAAGAATTTCAGGTCGATTAGTTGCAGCGATGACAATCACCCCGCTATTTCCACTAAAACCATCCATTTCTGTGAGCAATTGGTTCAGTGTTTGCTCTCTTTCATCATTTCCTCCTCCAATGCCTGTTCCTCTCTTCCTTCCAACGGCATCTATCTCATCAATAAAAACCAGGCATGGTGAATTCATCTTTGCCTTGTTGAATAAATCTCTTACTCTTGAAGCCCCCACCCCAACAAACATCTCAATGAACTCTGAGCCAGACAGAGAAAAGAAAGGGACCCCTGCTTCTCCAGCAATGGCCTTAGCCAGCAATGTCTTTCCAGTCCCTGGTGGACCCACTAGCAGAACACCTTTAGGAATTCTTGCTCCAATAGTAGCAAACTTTTCTGGGGTCTTTAAGAATTCCACAACCTCTTGGAAGTCTTGCTTTGCCTCGTCAACTCCAGCTACATCATCAAATGTGACACCAGTGTTGGGTTCCATTTGGAATTTGGCTTTGCTCCTTTTGGAATTGTTTATACATGTAAGTATCTATTATAGTAATAATTTAAGCTAACAAAAATTTCAAGTTTCCATAATTTTATAGATGAAAAAAATAAAATCAGAATAAATTATTATGTTGATCTATTATTTCAGTGGCCGGCAACTGCAGGAAAAGGAAATTTATAGCTATAAGTTGATCAAAATAATACAAGATCTAGGAAATATCTTCATACACTAGCAGGTGAAAATTTGATCAAATGCATCAGGTAGATGCGGTTACTGTGTGTTGAAGGCATAACATATTGTCACTAAATAACTGTATATTTAGACAGTCATATGTGAGAACATTTAATTCATGGGTTTGGTAAACATGGTAGCTTTCACAACTTTTCTAACCCCACTGTGTGTGTGTGTCATCACCAAAGATGTAATTTGGTCATCCCATACCTTCCCAGTCCAAATGGCAAGTTGGGGTCTCCTGAAGAATTTGTAGTTGATCCTCTCAAGAGTAGAGTTCCAAGAAAAATCAATGGGAAGGCAAAATTTGCCAACACATCAAGAATCACAGCTCCCATGTTCATCTCCATAGGGTGAGCAGCAAAATCCACACATCCTTCTCCTTCATTTTCCTAAGCAACTCTTGTGGCAGTCCTGGTAATTGTATTTTCACCCTCTGGATTTTGTCGAGTGCAGGATTCAGGATCTCTGCAATTGCAACAGTCCCATTCTCGAACAGGTCTACTTTCTTCACAGTTCCTGCGTCCAAATACTGCAGAAATCTTGAATATGACATCCTACTCGAAGAAGATTCTAATGGGGTCTCTGGTTCAGCTCTAGCTGGCTGAGCTACAGAAAATCCTTCCGCTACAAGGCCCAAACCAGTGGATTGTAATAGATTTCTTCTATTCAGTTTGATATCTGAAGGGGTTTCGGGACATGGTTTTTCTCTACTGATGATTTTGGAGAGATGGTTATCTTTCCAGAGGTCTTTGGATTTGCATATAAGGTTGGACGCAGATAGAAATAGTACAGATGACATTTCTCTTATTGAACTGTTTGTGGGGTGTAATTTGTATCCGGGAGCTTCTCAAGTTTGAAATGGTGAGTGATCCTTTTATTCTTTTCTTGTACAGACAGTTGAAAGGGGTTAGTCGTTTGTTTTGGAGGGAACCTTGGAGGCATTTAAATAGGGTGAAAGTGGGATATTCTAGCATTTTCATTGGCCTTGGCTTTCAGTTTGTCTTTCTTGCTTTCTTCTTGTTTCATGAAGGATCTAGAGTGGCGTTAATATTTGATATATATAGACGTAGAGTCGTGGGGACAGGACAAGTGGATAAAGATGCCTATGGGAAGAAGATCTCTGTTCTCGTTGCATTGATTCTACTGGCCATACACGTTGACAAATAGGACAGGTCCGTTGGATTCGTCTGGATGAAGATAAAAGCTTGTCTACTGTGTCATAATCAATCTAGAGTTCATTTTTGTTTGGCATGTACAATGAGCTACAAAGCCAATCAAGAGTGAACACGCCAGTGTTCAGTATGTTACATGGGGCCCACACCTGAATTTACTAATTTATTGCTAACACGCCATTTGTCTCGTTTGTAGCCTCATTGTTGGGAAAAAAATCGGACCATAGGTTCCGTCCTCGTAATGGACCCACCTCAATTGTAGAGAGATGGAATTTAACAACTAGTGGGCAGAAACGGGGCCATGTTTGGGATGGGGCATGGCCCAATAAACAACCACACGGGGCCCCAAATTCTTGAGGTTCATGGGCTTTGGTCCAGTTTTAACGATCGGTTGTATCCATCAAATGTGATCCCAATTGCGCGTTTCCAATAACAAGGGTTGCCAATATTGTGGAAACTTCACAAGATCTGAATTGCACGAAGTTATTAGTTTGAATTATTTTTAAATGAAGTTAGGCTCCATCTTTTTGCATTGCAAATCTAAACTAGATGCAGAGTTTGTACCTTGTTCAGATTTACATGCATTTATTTGTAATTATGAGTTATGACCTATACCTTTATTTAACACAAAATTTCCGTTATATATATATATATATATATATATATATTTTTTTGGTCTCATTTGCATAGCAAATTTTGCAAAATTTGTACCAATTTCTTCTTACTTTTCATTCTCTAAGTGGGTAAACAAACAACCTTGCTCTTATGTCTTATCTTCATCCTCTCTCCTATAAGTAGAGGGGACCATATAATTTTGTTTCTCATTTTACTCCTCTCAAACAAACAAACAAAACAAATTACGAAATTTGATTATAAGCTTGTAATCCAAATGTTGGTCCCAATTATCTGGGATTTTGCGAAGGACTGGATATGGACTCAACTCCCAACATTTTTGTTGTACAAAGCTCTCCGACTCGGACCCATGTCTGCATGTTTGTCGACATAAAATTTAACAGAGATAATTAGATTTTATTTAGCCGATGATAGAACTGCTACTAGTTATATTATATATGTTCATCTTAACACCTTTCTTTTGTTGGAACTTTGGAAGTAGCGATATTAATATGTATTCAAGTGTAAGATGCATCTCTCCCCTATACAGCCATACCCTTCCAAATACCATGTACAAAATTGTTTGAGATGTCAAGAAAGAGGCCGGTGGTTTATGCACACCTAGTGGAAATACAAACATATCCTCATAAACAGGGCTCATTCCTAGTGAAAAGGCGATAGTACTTTGTACATTCATACATACATCATGCATAAGTGGAGCTCATGTCTGCTCCCAACAACGCTCCTAACACTCCTCTCAACAAGCCACTATAGGTCTATAGCCACACATTACATCATGAACTTCTCCTTTGCCAGAGATGTTGATCCGGACTTACCTACATATGCTTCCAACCAATTCCCCTATAATAGGCCCCGCTTGTTGAAACACATGCTTGTGTGTGTTCTACTTGTTTTAAAACAAATAAATTTCTTCAAGTAATTTTTTTCCTATTTTTAAAGTAAAATTTTACTTGTGGAATCCCACCTTGATCAGGGTCTGGGGATGAGTTGCACCCCAAAAAAAAAAATGTAGGGGGCGTTCTTTTTTTGGATTTTGAGAGTGGAGAAAGTTGGTCAATAGGATTTTGATTCCCATTGAGGTAAATAACTTTCCCACTTGGGGGGTGGGGGAGAAGTTGCCAATACTTGAATGGGACAAAAATACCATTTTTAATAATGGATTTTTATGGCTAAAATGATCATTGCCTTATTTACATGGGAAATAAAAGAATATGGATAAATGTACTTACCCGGATAAGTAACTTACCGAAAAACGAATGGGACCGTAATATTAAATTGGATAGAAGTTTACCTGATTCAGCAGTCTAAGTAAAAAAAAAAAAGGACTTGTATTCATGTCTCATATATAATCGAAAATTTGGAGGGTGTTATTAATCTAAAAATTTCTGAAAAAATCAAGACAAAATTGATATACGAAAAATTTGATCTAGTTTTGCTATTTAGTTTTAATTTTGTACAATTTCTTTTTCTATCTGAAATGTTTGTGGCATTCGCACAGGGTATAGAATCTCAGCAGAAGGGTATTTAGGGGGCAGTTGGTCAGTGGAAAAAATGCATTTGCTTGGCTTACAGAGTGGGTCCTATGGTAAATATACATTCGCTTGGGTGTCACTTGCCCGGAAAAAAATGATACCTGAGAGGGAAAAATGCTAAAACATCAGCAGCAGCAGACAAAATTACGGTTTGTAAAAATAGAATATATGGGTAAAAATGATAAATTACCTAACTTACCTTGATAAAATTCATGATTAAAAGAACATGGATAATGTAATTATCTGGAAAAATGTCACTTCGGAAGCAATTATCCAGGGAAAAGCACTTACTTGGTAAATAACTTAAGAAGCAATTATATTATCCAATTCCTTCAACTGGAAACTCCAATCATGTTCTTCTCCCAGAGGACTGAATACAGCTCAGGAGGCGGATGCTCAAAATTCAAAAGACTAAACGGTTACTTTGAGAAAGAGGTAAATTGATCAGCACTTCGATTTGCTTCTCTATAGAAATGTTTGATGTACTCCACCGACGTTTGAAACAATGTCTCGGCTTGCTATTTAAAACAATTTCGTCCTTCTAAGGCCATTGACGAAACCTAAAATCTAAGTCAATGCCATATTTTCTTTTTATGAACGCACAGGCTGATTCTATTGTAACTATTATATGTAAACCTTATTATAAGACTTGCAGTTGGTTTACAAGACATCAAAATCAGGACTACGGGACCGTCCTACCAGACAAAAGAACCTCTTAATTTGGTGAAGAGCACATTTGACTAGGATACGTGCAGCACCATTACAAGTCTTAATTAGTAACTGGGAACATGATGAATTGTAAGAGATTGAAGAGAGTTGATTAGGGCCTGTTTGACAGGAGTATGGATGAGCTAGCTACACGATCAAGAGTGCTTCATTGGGTTTCAATGGGTCGGTTTTGGATTGGACCCCGTCCAGTCCAAAATCAAATTGGACGGACCAACAAGACATATTGGATTGGACCAACCGGTCCAAAATATTTATTTGATTGGAGTGGACCTGATCCGTCCGTAATAAATTTATATTGGATTGGGTTTGATTAAGCCAATATCTGGTCCATTGGTATAAGATAATAATATATGTGCCAATGGACCAGGTTTGGGTTGAAACCAATCTAAATCAAAATGAATTTGAATAGATTGGACGGTCAAGACATTGAATTGGACTGGTCCAAATTGGTCTAAAATATTCATTGGATTGGATCGGACCTGATCCATTTATAATGGACTCACATTGGACTGGATCGGATTGGACCAAATCCAGTCCAATTGACACCCCTAGTTCCATAGCCCCTTGTACACATCTTTTTGTAACCTAGCTATACCTAGAGGAGGGCCAGGGTGCAATTTGGGCGGGCTTTGGTCGAGATTTTGTTAAAATTTGAATAGGGTCCACCTCTATCCATTTGTTATAATCTGATTTGATTCTATCTGAATGTATATATTTATATTTTGTATTAATAAGTAAAGTTGATTTGAATGTATATATTTAAAGTTTCGTACAAGTAATTTTTAATTCATTTTGTTTATAAAATATAATATTAAGGTTATTGTTTTATTCATTTTATTAATAATGTATAATATTTTGATAAATTTTATTCTATTCAATTAATACCTGATTATGATATAAATTTGATGGATATTGATGATGCACATTTTGGCAACTCCCGTCTGGCTAGTGACTCAGATGCTTGGTTGAATAATCCCTACTTGGAAGGTGGTTTGGATGCCTAGCTGAATGGTTCCTATCTGGAATGTCGCTTGGACGCCTAGCTAAATGGTGACGAGTTGGAGAGGTGGTTTTGATGCCTAACTGAGGGGTGATGAGCTAGAGAGGTGGCTCTGAAGCCTAGCTGAATGGTGATGAGCTGGAGAGGAGGCTCTAATGCCTAACTGAGTGGTGACGAGCTGGAGAGGTGGCTCTGATGCCTAATTGAGTGGTGACGAGTTTGAGAGGTGGCTCTAATGCAACTTGCAAGGAAACAGTGTTAGAGTGCCCGGGTTGCATTACTTGGGGTGGGCACTCTGATGCTTAAGTTAGCGAATCAGAGATTTTAAGATAGCTAAATTTGAGAGAGTTGGAGAGCTGCAAGAACTAAAAATTGTGCATCTACCTAAGTCTCATGGGGTTGATGCCCTTATATAGTTGGGTTTCCGTAGGTCTTGCGAAACGCTCCCGGAATCCTCGGCCCACGACGTAGGGGTCCATTCCACTTTGGAAGGAGAATAACGTGCCAGTTAGTAAGGTTTACCGTTTCCCTCTGATTCAGGCGAGATGAGGATAAGGCCTACGGTTACGTTGCATGATCCCAAAAGGTTGAGACAACTGGCAAGCTTCTAGAGAGGTAGGTCGCCAGATCGGCGGCAGAGGCAGGGCGCTAAGTCGGCAGTAGAAGTAGGCCGCCAAGTTGGTGGCAAAGGCAGGTCGCCAGCTGGGACCCTATTTTGGCTAAGCCAAGTTGTCGCCTAGGTGATGCTGGGACGTAGTCCAGCTATTTTGATATGCCATTTTCATGATGTCAGTGGAGGGCCAAATTTGCCCTCATCAATTGCCCCCCCACTCCCGAGTTGAGATCAGCTCAATGAAGGGAGTAGATTTGTACTTCGTTGTAGGTCCTTTGGCCTGTTACCAACATATTTCGAGGTCGACTTAGGGGTCCTTGATGCTGAAAGCAGTTTGGCTTCCCCTTGTGATATGCGCGTCGATGTTGGAATTTAAATAGCGGGTCGGTGTCACAGCTGCATTGTGTCAGTCCTCTGAGGTGCTGGTCGTCTACTCTACGATAAGCCACAAGGAGCTCAACCTGCAGGGGCAGCTTTACTAACTGCAGGTTGCCCGCTCGCATGGGAACCTTGAAAGGCTCAACCCGCAAGGGCGACTACAGTCCGTTGGCCACCGACTCTCGTGGGAGCCACGGAGGGCTCGAATTGTAGGGGCAACCTCACGAATAGGGCTGACAAGGCTCGTCCGGGTTGATTACGTGTGTCGCTAGGTCAACGGAGGTAGGTCGCCATCTCGATGACAGAGGCAAATTGCTAGGTCGGTGGAAGTAGGTTGCCAGGTTAGCGGCGGACGCAGGTTGCCTTGTCAGTGGTACAAGCATGTCGCTAAGTCAGCAGAGGTAGGTTGCCAGGTTAGCGGCGGACGCAGGTTGCCTTGTCAGTGGTACAAGCATGTCGCTAAGTCAGCAGAGGTAGGTTGCCAGGTTAGCGGAAGTAGGTCACTAGGTCGGCGGGGGTAGGTCGCCAGGTTGGAGGCAGGTCTCCAAGTTGCCAAGTCGGCGGAATTTTGACAGTCCAATTTTGCTCTTAGCACCTCGGCTTATGGTCATCTTGTCACCTCGACAGGACTGACCTGCGAGGGCGACTCCACAACCAGCTGGCCATCAACTCCCACGTAAAGCATGGAGGGCTCGATCCGTGGTGCAACCTCACAATTTGTTGGCTATCAACTCCCACGGGAATCACAGAGGGCTCGACCTGTGGGGTGGCCTCACATTTAGTTGGCCGTCAACTCTTGTAGGTAGCACGTAGGGCTTGACATATGATGGTGGCCTCATAGTTAGGGAGATTTTGTTCGGGCAAGACTGCGAGAACTCATTTGGGTTAATCATTTTGCTTTTGCCCCCCTAGGGGTTCTTTTGATCAAGCGTTGTTATTGTTGCTTGAAGATGTTATTACTTGAGGCTCAGAGAATCGGGTGAGAACATAGCCTTTTGTAGCATTTCCCACAGATGGCGCCAGATGATGATGCACATTTTGGCAGCTCCTAGCTGGCTAGTGACTCAAATGCCTAGCTGAATAATCCCTACCTGAAAGGTGGCTTAGATGCCTAGCTGAATGGTTCCTACCTGGAATGTGGCTTGGACGCCTAGCTAAATGGTGACAAGCTGGAGAGGTGGCTCTGATGCCTAGCTGAATGGTGACGACCTGGAGAGGTGTTGCGCATCTACCTGGGTCTCAGGGATTGATGCCCTTATATAGCTGGACTGCCGTGGGTCTCGCGAAACGCTCCCGGAATCCTCGGCCCACAACGTAGGGGTTCGTTCCGCTTTGGAAGGAGGGTAATGTGCTAGTTAATAAGGCTTACTGTTTCCCTCTGATTCGGGTGGGATGAGGATAAGGCCTACGGTTACGCGGCGTGATCCCGAAAGGTCGGCGACAAAGGCAGGTTGCTAGGTCGGTAGTAGAAGTAGGTCGCTAGGTCGACGGTAGAGGAAGGTCGCCAGGTCGGCGGCAGTGGCAGGTCGCCAGTTGGGACCCCATTTTGGATTAGTCATGTTGTCGCCTAGGTGATGCTGGGATGTTGCCCAACTGTTTTGATATGCCATGTGTTATGATGTCAGTGGAGGGTCAAATCTGCCCTCATCAGATATGATTTGGTTCAAATTCCAAGATAAACAAATTAAATTTGGATCTACCTATATCTAATTGCATTTCAAAGTGTAAAATCATCAAACCATGTATATGAGTTGCATCCCTTTTACCTAAAGCACTAGGCCCTTGATGTAACTTGTAAAATAGAGTTTGTTTGTTTCCTCAAAACGTGGGATTACTCAAGGCTCTGTTTGGAAATAATATAAATACAAATACGTAGTGTAAAACCTTATATAACAGGGAAATTGTCTAAAACTCACCATGAGTTTTCAGCATTTCTCTTAAACTCACCACAACTTTTCAAAATGTCTAAAACTCACCATGTCACTAATTTGATGTTAAACAGACTAACGAGTGTTAATATATTACTATTTTAACTTCATAAAAAATATAAAATATATACAAAATAAATTAACGGGTGTTAATATACTACTATTTTAATATTTAAACATGAAAAAAGGAAAAAGTTCAAAAAAATATTTTCAAATATAAAATACATAAAAACATAGAAATTACAAAAAATATAGAAATTGCAAATAAAATAAAAAATTATTTCAAATTATAGAAACTATAGAAATTGAAAAACAAAAATTGTAGAAAAAACACTAAAAATTATAGAAAAACACAGAAATTGTAAATAAATAACAAAAATACAGGAAAATTTATAGATTGTTGAAAATAGAAAAATGTAAAAAAACAGAAATTATAAAAAACATTGGAAATTGTTATGAAAATTGTTATTTATGCTGACATGGACACCTCTGTTAAGAAGCCTTAACGGTGCACTACGGAGGGTGAGTTTTAGAAAATAAAAGCTTAGTGACATGGTGAGTTTTAGACATTTTGAAAAGTTGTAGTGAATTTAAGAGAAATGTTGAAAACTCATGATCCCTATATAATATATTTCTAAACCTATTCGTAATGAATAAATTGTATTTGCATTCTTCATAAATTGAACCTAAGAAAAACCAACAAGAATGAGAAATAAATAAGACAAATACAAAAGTGGCAAGTTAATGAATGACAGCCTGAGTATAGACTAAACTGACTGACTTATTGCTTGGTCTTTTTGAGAATGATTTATTATGGAAGTTTTGAGCTCCTTCATGGCATTAATACAATGAGTATACTTCTGCCTATAAGTATAGCCATTCAGGCACAGTACAAGCATCACCAAAACTACTGAAAAAACACAGAGAGAGAGAGATGAAGGCCATTTATTCATTGCTCATTGGGATTCTTGTATCACAACATTTGGCAGCTATATGTGTCTCAGAGGGTTTTGATTTCTTCTATTTTGTTCAGCAGGTAGCTACTAACTAGTCATTTATTTCTCTTGCATTTTGGTCTGAGATCATCTCGATCGGTTGTTTTCAAATTCAAACTTTTTTTCTTATTCATTGTTTTTTAGTGGCCAGGGTCGTTCTGTGATACAAGGACAGGTTGTTGCTATCCCCAGACAGGAAAACCAGCATCTGATTTTAGTATTCATGGCCTTTGGCCCAATTACAACAATGGATCTTACCCATCCAACTGTGATTACCGGAACCCTTTTAATCCACGGATGGTATCTTCTTCTTCTTCTTCTTAAATTAGCTTTCCGATAAGCTTTTTTAATGGCTTATTCAAAGTAGCTTAATGAAAGCAGTTCAATCAAAGCTTCAACCCTTCCCAAATGAACCCCAAGTTA
The DNA here is from genome assembly GCF_000365185.1 of Nelumbo nucifera. The sequence continues at coordinate 4,738,577 of NW_010729075.1, forward strand.
TAACAAGCATGTAATTAATCTATGAATTAAATGAAAAAAAATTGAGAAGGTTTTGATTTAAAATACAAGGAACCTGTGATAATGCATCGAGTGGTTGAACTGAATTATTGATTGTTATTGGATGAAATAATTGAACAATAACTTATTTGAGGATATAGATATCAATCTGGGTCTGGATCTCCTACACTTCCTTTCGTCTGTGACAGCTAGATGTCCAAACGGATATTTACACACATTCATTTAAGAGGGCATTTGTCACATGCTGAATGGAACTGTGAGAAGAAATGTAGGAAATTCCTAACCAACCAGTCCATCTTTAATTAGATTCAGCCATTAACGAACTCACAACCTTTTTAATAAATTTTTATGACAACAACTACTGTAGGCTGTCTTTGGTTTGATGGAAAATAAAAGAGAAAGAGAAGTTAAAAACTTTCTCTGAATTATCTGTCAAACCAAACATGACCTTAATGCTCAGTTTGGGAAGAATGATACAAATATGTTTGGTGCATTCTTCCCAAACTGAGCCATAGGAGCCTTAATTTGCAAATAAACTTTTTTTAGCAAGTGAAGGGATCATCCAATTAATTATTAATTGGATCGGTTCATTTGGAAAGTCTACATGCATCTTCCATCATCCCGTTAATTGCTAACTAATTTCCTTGCAATTTGTATTAACTTCTTGGTGCAGATATCGGATCTAAGGATTAGACTTGAGAAGACATGGCCATCGCTTGCCTGTCCGAGAAGTGAAATGCTGAGGTTCTGGTCTCATGAATGGATTAAACATGGAACCTGTTCAGAGTCTATCCTTAATCAACGTGCATACTTTATAACAGCTCTCAACCTAAGGAATAAAGTCAACCTCCTTCAAATCCTTGTAAATGCAGGTATTGCGGAAGGACTACACTCCTTTAATTTGTTTTTCATCGATCATATATACCATGGATAATTAGTTAATTGTTTATACTCTGTTGTTGTTAGCCCAACACATTCGAGCCGCTCAAAACTGGTTCGGAAACTGATCTGGTCTATTCGTATTATTTCCTTTTAATGCCAGTAATGACTAGTACTAATTAAGTGACAAAATTGTTGCAGGAATCAAACCAGATGGAAGATTGTACAGCTTGGGCGTTATCAAGGAAGCCATAACAAAAGCAACTGGATATACTCCCGGAATAGTGTGTAATTTGGACCGGAGTGGTAGTAGTCAGCTCTACCAGATTTTCTTGTGTGTGGATACTTCTGGCTCTAAATTCATTGAGTGCCCAGTCTTCCCGAGACAAATGTGTGGTTCGAGTATCAAATTTCCCTCATTCGGGGCCTCTACTCAACTGTAACTCGATCACCTTAATTTGTCAATAATTCTCACCATGGTTGGTGAAGCATAATAAGACCTTCATTTTTGGTCTCCAATGTGTATACAATTAATACTAGCACAAATGCAAATATATACAGTATAAATACATATAAAATACAAGATTATACACTTTACATACTCTTTCCAAACTGAGCCTATTGGGCTAACAAAAACCTGGTGTTCCCCTAGATGAGCCTGTACTTGTCCATGCATCAAGCCTGATGACAGTAGATGTTAAAGCCACCTCATCCTAACGGTTGGGGGCAGATCAAAAAGTACAAAACTTTTCAGAGTCAAGGAGGCGTGGCCCTATTTGTCTGAGTCTGGATCTAGTCCCAACACAATCATCCCAATTGTGCCACCTGTCGTACAACCCAATGTGTGGAATTAAACGACTCCAGATCTCCTGCCCATGCCTATCGACAATACACCACCCCTGTGAATTGGGAACATCTCCCCCTCCATAATACTATGCAGAGGATGAGATGTTCTCCATGTGTGGCTGCGTGGGCAGAATTCTCATGGAAAAGAGATCTGGACTCGCATAAAACACTCTACTCCTTTCTTTTGCGTTCATTCTTCTTGCTCCAATTCCTAGGTCTAATGGTTCAACCGTTCAATCCAGTCCTGGTCTTAAAACATTGGTTGGGAACATTCGTCTTTTCTGTTGGGTTGACCTATTTGGGCCAGATGATTAAATATCACCTAGATATAAGAACAATTTTGTTTTTTGGGTTAGTTTTAAAAGTGATGTAATCGTTTTTGGTCACGTACCATTTTTTGGGATGTGTAAAATTTTTTGGCTAAGTACCTCGTGTTTGACCTGGTGGTGACGTGCCTTGGTGATGAGCTACTTGGTGGCGAACTTCCCGGGGGAGAACTGCCTGGTGG
>NW_010729075.1:4744492-4773672 GCF_000365185.1 Nelumbo nucifera
GGGGGGACCAACTTGGTAAGTTGTTGCCTGGGGGCTTGCCTAGTTGTCACGAGGTGCCACGTGTCGCAACTTCATTGGAGGGCCAAATCTGCCCTCATAAAAAAGGAATAGCAATTTTGTATTTATTAATAAAAAAATACTTTAAATATAGAATTTAATAATAGAGAATGGAAATTAATACTCTAAATATAAGACTTAATGTTAAAGGAATTGAATGAGGTAAAGAGTAATAATCCAAATTACATTTTGTACCTTCACAATTATAGATGGACTAAATCCAAAAAAATAAAAGTACTTTAGTAAAAGCCAGTTCCATAAACTCATTCATACTTTTAATAATAGATAGATGATTCCCTTGAGAGGCCCTCCCTATATGTTACTCTTTTGAGAAGCACAAAACTAATTACATAGGTGACTCAATTCAGAGAAGCCAATGGGAATCGATGGTTTGCCTTGTACAGTTGATCATCCGTAATGAAAGAAATCCATCCAGACATCATCGCATGAAGATTTTCATAACAGAGATATTCTTGTCTTCCCTCTTCTCTAATCAACTTTTCGAGAAGAGGTATTCTTATGTATGTCACAAACTCGTTTGTGATGAATTCACCAAAGTGGGTGCATTTAAGTAGAAAAATACATTCTAAAGATGGTTTCCCTAGGCTCAGTATGTGAAATGCAAAACTTTGTATTTTACATTATTTTGTATGCATTTATACTCTATATATTTGTATTCCTACTCTTTTCAAACCGAGCCCTAAGAAATAATATCTGTCATTTGCTGAAATTGGGGGTTGGGAATGGAGAGGAGAAGGTGATGGGAATTTTTTCATGGCAATACAGGGGGATGTGGTGTTGGAGTCGAAAAAGAAGTGACCTTTGGAAAGCCCTTGGCAGACCTATCACAGGGGTCTCTAGAGGTTTTGAAAAGTTAGGTAAGAGTGTTCAGGTCTAGTTCAAACAAAGGATCCTAATAATTGTTTTAACACCATTGTTGCCGTGTATTGGGAATATCTTTCTTGTCTTTCATTGTAAAATGTTACAGCTGTAATGATGTTGGAACCCTATATTGAGGCTAGAGCTGCCTGGACTAAAAAAAAAAAAAAAGTGAAAGGGAGTTTTAGTTGATAATCCAACAATAATAAAGAAAATGTTTTTCTTTTGTCTTTTGATAAAGTAAAAGAAAAAGTGTTTCAATATGGTGACTGACATAATAAAATCGCTTTTCACAGCCCGGAGCAAACCCGATGTATCCGATCCATTTACATCCCGGACAGAACCTTCATCAGCAGCACAAGTATTATACTTTTCCATTGTTCGTTTTGACCCGCAATTGCAACTGAAAACAAACAGAACGTGGTTTTGGTTTTGATTTTGATTTTTGACCATTCAGGCGTGCCACTCAATGCACAGAATGAGAATGCGTCGTGTTTTTAACTGTACTGCAGTCACAAGATTCCTCATATGCCCTGCAAATAGAGATCATAAGATATGGGTGGGCCCATTACTATTAACCGTCATTATCTGGGCTTAAAGGCTAGAGCCCATTGGGCAACTTTACTTGACCATTTCAAGCCCTGTCTCTGCCGGCCCGCCCCAAAAAATCTGAGAGTAGTATCATTAATGCTCAAACATGTCACCATGGCGGGCCCACAGCACTGGCCAAAAGATCAGAGAGAGTCGTAACCTGCCATCTGTCAAATGCCTCCAAAGCATGAGGACCCAAATGATTGATGCTTCCCAGCAATCATACAGATCCGCTGGCCCATAAACCAGCTCAACACATCTTGACAGTGAAAGGTGAAGACAAGATCAGACCTTAATTTCTGCAGTACGAAATCCGTTTCTTGTGGTGGGGTCCTCATCTGATCTGATCATCTACATTCATTCAAGATATGGGTCCCTCCCCCCCGTCACATCTAAATTCTAATTTCTAAAAAGAATTCTCTCCCGAGGGAAAGGCCGGGGCGATCCAAAAGATCTCAACCGTTTAATTTGTCGATATCTTTTACTTTCATCCATTGATTGGTTTTAGTTTTATAGTTTTGGCGGTTCTTCTCTCAAAGAATCCACTTTACTTTCTCGCCAAGGGTCCCACAACTTTCTCACTCTGACCATGCTTTACCGAATTAATTACCATACCGTATTACCAGGGCCAGGGCCCAGGGGTGGCCTTACTGTAATTTTTCGGAGGATCATGGGGATACTTTTGTCAATTAACAGGTGCTACCGCTACCGTGCTACTTCTGGTGGCGTTTCTTTTTTGCAGTTTTTTTTACCAAACATCTTGACCGTTTTTCTCAGCAACCGCCGGTAAACCGGCCATAGGGGAGAGAGAAGCCGGGGAAATTCACGTTAAGTGGCATTCTGTGTAAATAGTAACAGAAACCAACAATAGAGTTTCTTCTTCTTCTGAGGTCTGACTCTGAGTCCGCGTGTACTATAATAAAGTCTCAAAGAAAAAAGGCCAACAGTTTTGTTTTGTCTACTCATTTTCTTTCTTCCCACCTCTTGCCGTAGACTCCAAGTTCAAAAGAAAAGACCGAACCTTCCCCTCTCGACTCTCGACTCTCAACTACTGCAAATGACTTCCTTCTCCTCTCTCCTTCTCTCTCACCCGACGGATGCGAAGGTAACTGCACTCTGCTCTCTGCAATTTCTACAACTAGTTGTTCGACTTCCGGATCTTCAATGGCATTATTTTTTGAGTAAAAATTCGTAATACTTGGAGCTACATTTGTTGTTTTTTGGTTTCTTTTTCGATTCATTCTCCTCCTCGTTTAGTTAATTTAAGTGGTTTGAGTTTGGTATTACTGAATTGTTAGTATGGTGCATTTGGATCTGCGTTTTGACCTTTGACTGTTATTTTTGCGGTTTTCTGTTACTTGTTGAGTCTACATTTTTGTTTTCAAGATTTCTTCGTTTTGTGGAGATGGAGTAGCTTGAACGATTTTGTGGAACAAGTGGTTTCAAAACTGCTTACTTCGTTATCAGTCGATTTTATTTTTACCGATTAAAACTATTTTATTTTATTTTTCCTTTTGTTAGTTTCTGATAGTTTGTTTTATAAGTGGGCTTTCTTCTAGGTCAACTCAACCTAGGAAGATATGTTATTTGAGTAAATATAAGTGACTGAGTTGATGAATTCTCAAATGGAGTGAATTTATCTGCCTGAGAACTCAGCTTCTATTCTCATTCGTAACTCTGTTTAAGTCTAGGTTTCAAGTTTCAAGGATCTCTTGGAGTAATATATCCTTTGAGGTCTGCACAAAAGTTCCCATACTATGGATTCAATTCTTGTTTCCTTTTCTTCACCATTTTTTTTTTTGTGATCTTATGTGCTATATAACGCTAATTTCTCATTGTTAGGAAATCAAACCTGCACATGCGTCTCCCTGCACTTTTGTGCTACTGATCCTGTTTTCTCAACTGATCTATTGACTAAAACTTCTTGTAACAGGATATCGCAGTGAGTTTATGTATACTTTTGTTGGAGGCTTCTCAAATTGGTATGAAGGGTCTCACATGGAAGTCCTTCGCTCAGTTTACTGGTTTTTCATAATGTGTCTACTGGCAAGATTTAGGAACTGTGTTGGTCAAACTACAGACTGACAGATGAGAATATGTTTCTTCACAATTTTGAAGAGATGAATTATATGCCAGAGTTTTGTATCTGGTCTAATTCCCATGGAAGGGTTTGATTTCCTTTCTTGCGTTTCTCTGGGTTTTCTGGACTTGCTAACTGAAAATGAAACTCCAGAGGTATGCAGACGTTCTAGTAACTAAGAAGTGGTATATTGTACTCATTATGAACTCAGTTCTGTTGAGATTTAACTATCGCTTGATTGATTCAAAAGTGTAATCTGCAAAGATGAAGAAGTGGTCTGGGGGTCTTCTGATTGCTTCCTTGTTTATGTTGCTGGTTCTGAGATATGGCTTCATGAAAAATCCCATTGGGGAAAGTTTACTTCTCAGTCCATTCTCCTTTAATGCATCTAATCCCCTTGAATGGGTTCATGCTGGGGTTCCATTTGCAGTTCAAAATCTTGATAATGTCTCACAAGTAGTTTCTGCTGCTACATTGGTTTCTCATCTTTTTACTTGGAGGAATTTCTCAAGGGAGGAGAAAAGGTCATTATATACATGGAAACATTTAAACAATTTGATAAATAGCAGTAAGGTTCTACCAAATGCAATAGAAGCTATCAAGGAAGCTGGAGTCGCATGGGATAGTCTTATGGTTTCTGTTGAAGAGGAAAAAGTTAGTTATAAAAATGGAAGTTCACATCATAAGACGAAAGAGAAACTGTGCCCTTATTTTCTGAGCAAAATGAATGCCACAGAATTTGGTGATACTGGTTATAAGTTACAGATACCTTGTGGGCTCATTCAGGGTTCTTCGATTACCATCCTTGGTGTTCCAAATGGTCTCCTTGGCAATTTTCGGATTGATTTAACAGGAACACCACTTCCTGGGGAGCTAGATCCTCCCATTATATTGCACTATAATGTTAGGCTTCATGGTGATAAGATAACTGAGGATCCTGTAATTGTACAAAATACCTGGACCATAGCTCATGATTGGGGTGAAGAGGAAAGATGTCCTTCTCCTGTTCCTGACAATAAAAAGAAAGGTATAGTTTTTTTTATTGGTTGATTTTTTATGATAGATGAAAGGTATAGTTTATTGTGCATATGTTCTTTAACTTTATGTTTTTTTGTCAGTCTCCTAATTCCTAAGCTTTAAGCTTTGTAGAGAGATATGGTTCATTACTTATGATTTGTTTCCTTATCATGTCACCTCCGCTCTAGTTGCACTGGTATGTATATCATATTTGTCATCAAATAATTAGTGATACTTTTTCTGTCTAGCCCTTTGTTTTCTGTCTATGCTTTTTATGCAGCATTTGAACGAAATCTGGTCATATATCATATCACTTGGTAATGCCTGCTGATGGTTGAAACTTTTGTGCTTTCTTCTTGTTTTTCCTCCATTAGGCAGTATTTTCTTTTTTTTTTCCTTTTCTTTCCTTGTCATGGTTGAAACATCTAAGGTTGCAATGCAACTTGATGCTAGCAAAGAAAACTGTGAGGGCTGTTATTGAATAAACATTTTTTCATTTGTACCATGGTATCAACCATTTTGTCAACATGTAATTATTCTATAAACTATGAGGGCTGTTATTCTCCTCCTTTCTCTCTCTTTCTTTCTTCTTTCTTCTTCTCTCTTCCTGGCTGTTATCAGACTAACAGAACTCAAAGGCAGGCCGAATTATAATATGGTATCAGAGCTCAACTAAGCAACTCGGATCTGCCCAGATTTCTTTTTTCTGCGCACTCAATTTAGGGTTTTCTCTTGATTTCTTTGCCATCGATTGGAGATAAGGGAAAGGGCTGAAAAGGAGTGGTCGCCCTCTTCCCTTGGAGGTTTCTATGCCTCCAGTTGTGTTGTTCGCGGTCCGTTGCTGTGGTCTCTAAGAAGCCCTCCCCTAATCGATGAAGAGAAGAGGGCTGATTCGTGTGGTGCAGTGGGTGTCTTGTGTGGACTGATTTTCTTCTTGTGTGGTTTGTTTTTCGGGTGATGAGGTAAGAGTTTTCTATGCATATTTTTTGTTATGAATCAAATAGGAAGAATGTTTCAGATCGTATGATGGGATTTCAGACTGTGTGTGCTAGGGTTTATGTTGTTTTTTTTGTGTGATTCGAAGGGGGAGTGGTTCTCATATAGTGGTGAGATTTCAGGTAGTCGTAGGGTAGGGTTTGTGGTGTAAGGAGTTGCAACCTTCAGCAATAACAAGTGCTGAAACTAGTGTGATTAGTGTGATCAAGTAGTGTGCAGTGTACCGAATTCAGTAGTAACAGAATTCAGCAATGGGAGATAACAGTGATAGCAAATCTAATGTGATGATACCTGCTGACTACCTGAATGTTCAAATGACCTCCATTAAACTGAATGGAGAGAATTATGTACCTTGGGCTAAATCTGTAGAAGTTTTTCTRAAGGCAAAGAAGAAGGTGAAACACATAAGGGAGGAGAAACCCTCCACTGATTCTCATGAGTATGAAGACTGGGAACAAGAGGATGCACAGATTATCACGTGGTTATGGAACAGTATGGAACCCAAGATTAGTGTAAATTTCATGTTTCTTGACACTGCCAAAGATGTGTGGGACCATGCTAAGAAGTTGTATTCTGGTCAAGACAATACAACCGGAGTATATCAGCTGTATCAGGAATACTTTAATCTGCAACAGGGCAATCAGAGTCTTGAGGAGTACTATGCTAGTATGAGAAACATTCGTAATGAGTTGAATGTTTATCACCCCCTCACTTCTGATGTCAAAATTCAGCAAAACAGAGAGAACAACTTGATGTGACTCGATTTTTGGTGGGGCTGAAATCTGAGTATGAACCAGTGCGGGCTCAGATACTAGGAGGGTCAGCTCTCCCTTCCTTAGAAGAGGTGTTTGCTCGACTTCGGAGGACTTCCATTGGATCTACTGAGAACTCTAATGTCTCAGATAGATCAGCCTTTGCAGTGTCAAGGGGCCGTGGTGTTAGAGGTGGAGCTCGGGGAGCTCAATCTGGACGTGGTGTAGGTAAACTGAACTACCTAACCATTACTCGGCCAGATATTTCATTTGCGGTTAGTGCGGTAAGTCAGTTCATGTAGAAACCTCTGGTTCCTCATTGGGATGCGGTTCTAAGAATTGTGAGGTATTTAAAAGGGGCCCCTGGTTGTGGTTTGATATACAAAAGTGGTGGAAAACTTGAAATAGAAGGGTATACTGATGCTGACCGGGCCGGTTCTATGTCTGATAGGAGGTCTACCACAAGCTATTGCACTTTTCTTGGGGGTAATCTGGTGACATGGAAAAGTAAGAAGCAGACAGTCGTGGCGAGAAGCAGTGCAGAGGCAGAATATAGAGCTATGGCACATATTGCTTGTGAATTAGTGTGACTAAGGAACCTTCTACGGGAAATAGGATACAATATTAACACTCCAATGAAGCTCTATTGTGACAATCAGGCTGTAGTTCATATTTCTTCTAATCTGGTGTTTCATGAAAGAATCAAGCACATAGAGGTTGACTGTCACGTTGTGAGAGAGAAGGTGCTGAATGGAGTGATAGACACTGCATATGTTAACACAGGGAACCAGTGGGTAGACTTATTTACAAAAGGGTTGAGTCGGGGAAGAGTGGACTACATATGTAACAAGCTGGGATTATATGATATATATTTACCAGCTTGAGGGGGAGTGTTAGTGTAGGGGTATTTCTGTCTTTATACTTGTGTTGAGGTTGTTGATCTGTAATATTATATTAGAACTAGTGTCCCTCACTTAAATAAGGGCACATGTGTCTTTTCCATTATATTAGTAATATAAAACATGTCTGGCCGAATGGGAGAAGTGATTTTTCCCTAATTTGAACCAGACTTTTTTTCTCTCATTTTCTCCTCCTTTCTCTCTGTCTTTCTTTCTTCTTTCTTCTTCTCTCTTCTTGCCTGTTATCAGACTAACAGAACTCAAAGGCAGGCCGAATTATAATAAGTTGATTATATTATGTTATCATATCTCTCGGTTTTTTTTTGTCCATTTCTGTGTCTATAGTAAGCCATCTTGGACAAAAGGTGGGTTTGTTTAGGATTTGAGTATGCTCCTCTGGTTGTATGTAAGCTTTATAGAAAAAGCTTATTACTTCTGTTTTTTTTTTTCTCTTTAATTGCCCAAACCAGATTTATCATTTTAAACCATTTTTCATAGGCACATAATATTTAAATTGCTAAACATGTTGTGTTTACTTTTTGTCATCCTGTACTTAACTAATCCATACAATTGTTCATATCCTAGATGATAAAGATCATACAGCAAACTTCAAGACTTATAGGAGAAAAAGAAAAGTGTCTAACAATTCTAAGGCTTTGATCCTTATTGGGCACAATAATGGAGAAGATTCTAGCTGGGAGCTAGAATAAATTCTGGGTGTTTTGAGTTTGTAACTAAGTTTAAGAAACAGTAATGTTAGAAGTGTGTTAGGAGAGTTTTTACAGCAAGTTTGTTTTAGTTATGTAGTTGTTAGGAGTCATTGTATTCTGTTTTCAGTTCTCATTAGTACTTATAAGCCAAGTAAGAGTAGGATTCCTAGTTAGGACAATCAGTTGCTATGCTATAAATATAGGTGTATTGGTTGATTCTCAAGACATGAATACAATATAGAAGTTTGTTTCTCTATGTGGGTGTATGATGCTTCCTATGTTTGGGTGTGAGGCCTAAACATCTAGGACTAGGAGCGATACCTAGATCTCCTTCTATTTGAAGTTCCTTGCTGTGCTACATCACTAGGTCAGTTGTCTTTGCCTCCTCTATGGTTTTGCAATTGCTTTTAATTTCTGAAAGTTACATCCTTAACTTCGTATAGCTTTTCATCTTGCACTTTTTATTTAGGAAACCATCTCATACATTCTATGCTCTTTAAGCATCTGATATGTATTAACACAAGCAGAGGTGATAATCCTTGGTCCAAACAACCAGGATTCAACTGAGAATTTGCCTTGTACTTTTATGTCTCCTGCTGGTGCTCATATCAAGATTAGCTAACAAATATTTGGTTCGGGTTGAACATTTTCTGACACAATTGATATATCCAAACAATTTCTACTATTACACGCATCTAGGAATTGTCTGATAATCTGTTTTTGTATGCATATATGATTCGTATGCTCCATGGCAGTTTCTTTGCTTGCATTTACCAAAAGTTTTGGTGTGGATAACTTTATTATTGGTTTCATTATATTATAGCATTAAAATGCCAAAGGTTAGGTCTGTATCCACTATCCAGTCCACCCCTCTCAAGACCCCGGATAGCTGGGACCAGCATTGGGTGATGCCTTTTTTGACCTTTCTTTTAATATTATGATAATAACTGCTATTGTTATTGACCCTTTGTTTCCTTCTGATGCAGTATGCATTGTGTTTACTTTGTTTGTTGGTCCTCTGTATAATCTGCGCAATATATTTTCTTTTCAGTTGATGAATTGGAGCAGTGCAATGTGATGGTGGGTAAAAATGTTAGCCGGAGGTTCATAACTAGTAAATATTCTAATATTTCAATCCGGACCTCCATAGAACAAAGATCTAGACCCAGGCGCTATTTTCCTTTCAAGCAAGGTTATATGTCTGTTTTCACTCTTAGGGTGGGAGCAGAAGGGATCCACATGACAATCGATGGCAAGCACATGACATCCTTTGCATACCGTGAAGTAACCCCTCTCTTTCTCTCAACACACAGTAACACTTATTCTTTTTTTTTCTAACTTCATTACCATTTTTGTAGACTCTAGAACCATGGCTTGTCAGTGAAGTAAGAATAGCTGGAGACCTTAAGTTAATTTCTGTCTTAGCCAGTGGTTTACCCACTTCAGAGGATATGGATCATGTTGTTGACTTAGAATCACTCAAGTCAGCTCATCTGCCTCTCCACAAGACTTTGGATTTTTTCATTGGTGTCTTCTCTACAGCGAACAATTTCAATCGTAGGATGGCTGTTAGGAGAACTTGGATGCAGTATCCTGAATTGCAGTCAGGAGCAGTTGCAGTGCGTTTTTTTGTGGGCCTGGTGAGTTCAAGACATGCAAATTATTCATTTTAATTGGTGACAAAGCTACATGGTTGTTTTGAAATGTATTTGCTCATGTTGGACACTACAGTTCTCTTGGGCATAAATTTTGTGTCCGAAATCTGTCCATGACATGTTGATGTAACATAACTCAGCAACTACTATTTTGAGAAGTATTATAATACCTCATCTTGTATGGCTAAAGGTTGTCTGCTACACCAAGCTTTTGGCATTTCTTCTTGTGTTTGCATTTAAATGCCATACCCAGATATAAGTTTTTTCTACCATGCACAAATTAGCATTTCTAGGAGTGTATAACTAAAGGTTTTAATTTAGAAACTGAATATAGAATCCTTTGTATGTTGCAGCATAAAAACCAGATGGTGAATGAGGAACTCTGGAATGAGGCACGGACATATGGAGATATTCAGCTAATGCCTTTTGTTGACTACTACAACCTCATCACCTGGAAAACCATAGCAATATGCATCTTTGGTGTAAATTCTTGTCTCTTCTTAAAACCAGCAGATGTTGCTTTTGTCTGACTAAATTCACCCCTTAATTTTAAATATTTGCTATTTGGTATTACCAGACAGAGGTTGTTTCAGCCAAGTATGTGATGAAGACAGATGATGATGCATTTGTGCGTGTGGATGAGGTGCTTGCTTCATTGAATAAGATCAACGTGACTAGTGGTTTACTATATGGTCTCATTAACTCAGATTCCCAACCTCATCGAAATACCGACAGTAAATGGTATATTAGCCCAGAAGTAAGTATCTCTACAAAATGTATTGACTAAAGGAGTTGTTGATTGGATCAATAGAAGAGAGAACTATGGTCAAAGCTTAAATTGATGTTAATAAACTGGTGATAGAGTTGGAACAAACTTAAGTTGACCAGGCCTGAGCATTGGGATTGAGTCCAAGGCTCCATTTGGGAAGAGTGCAAATGCTGGTTGACTGCAAACACAGATTTCAAGACATGTTTGCATTCAAAATGAGAGAAAATTTTGCATCCAAATAATGGAAGCAAACATTGCACTCAAAGTTGATAAAAAAAAGACATATTTCAATCTTGGAATTTGTGTTTGTACCTATCACAATTAAAAATCATTTGGCAAGAGAACAAAATTATCATTACAAAACTAGACAAACTTTGCATTTTCATGAAGCAGATGTATTTGCATTTGTACTGATCTTTTTTTTTTTTTTTGTATTTGCACTCTTCCCAAATGGAGCCTAAAAGCTGGCTCAAAGTTGAGTTCAGGCTGGGCTTTGGTATCTTGGCCCTTCTTGACCTATGTATAAATTTGTATAATATATTCTATGGATAGCATAAACACATATTAATTTTAATACCTACAGCTATTTGATATAAAAGTGATATATTATTGGGCTGCCTGCAGTTGAACATTAGGCCCATCCTATGTAGTTGGTCTGGGTTTGGATCCATCATCCTTGGGCTGTATTTGGGTTCAGCGATGGTCTAAGCCCCCCAGGCTGTCCTAGACATTGCCCAGTCTGGCCTGATGCTCACCCCTAAAGTTGACCAAGTCTGGCTAGGTGCCCACATGTACATGTAAACTTCCCTTTGCTATGTCATTTAATATTGTTGTGTAGAAATCTGCAAAATGAGGGACCAGTTAAAGTATGTGCTGCAAATTGCTGCAATTTTGTATAGGATTCTATGAACTTGACTATAACCTCACAATTCATAACTTCGATGAGAAATCTCTATTTAGCAATACTTGGGTGCTACCTCTGAATTCTGATCTTGCAAACATTCTGTAGAGTTAGCATTAAGTCATTAATTCAGTTTCTTTCCAGACTTTTTAATTGGAGGTGGCCACTGCACATCTTTTAAATTGATTATGTGGCCTACTTGTACATCATAAGCTCCACATCCTTTCTGTAGTTTATTTTTGGGGAGGGGGTGGCATCCCTTGGTTCCACCCAGCTGTTAATTTCTTAGGATCTAATTATGACTGCTTTAATTATTCTGCTTCTCACTTCTGCCTCTTATCTGCATTCGTGAAGGAATGGCCAGAAGAAACTTATCCCCCTTGGGCACATGGTCCTGGTTATGTTGTGTCACATGACATAGCAAAGTCGATCTCCAAGAGATACAAAGATGGCAGCTTGAAGGTATATGCTAAATACACTTTTGAAGCTTGTCATATTTTTGTTACTTTTTATCACCCAAAATGTTGTGTGAAGTGATTAAGGTGGGCACCTTCAACCCTAATTTTTGTGCTCCAAGTAAGCATGGAAGTTCTGATAAAACATGTTTACAGTCCTTCGTCTATGCATTTTTGGCTCTTATAACTTGAGTTGGAAACCCCATATCATCCTTTTTCCATGTAGGAAGCATAGTTTTCAAGGCACCAAGGCGAGGCTAGGCGACAGGGGGGTGCCGGGGTGCCTAGTTGCCTAGGCGATGGATTTTTTCAAGTAAAATTATGTATCCTAGGGTAGTTCCCTAGGTTCCATAATCAAATTTCCTTAATAATTATCCATAATTTTCATAAGAAAAGTATAAACTTCATGTTAAAGTACAGAAAATCAACATATTCCAACATATTCATTAGAAAAAAAAGAAGGAAATGAAATTTCAAAAATTATAGGGGCTGAACCCCTACTTCTGTTATAGGAAAAGAAGAAAAGAAAAGGTGGAAGAAGAAAATTGGTATATAGACACACAAAATTAGTAAAGAAAAAGAAGTAAATGTGTTGAGTAGGCAACATTTTAAGTTCTTCCTTGTTAGTTCAGGTTTTGAAGTCTTTCAGGGTTCAATACAGCATTTAGCAATGTTTGTGTTGAATAAACCCTAACAAATAAGAAAATAATAAAAAGAAATCAGTATATGAACACACAAATTTTAGTTTAAAAATGTCTATTTTAAAATTATAACCTCAAAAAATTAAGAATATAAAAGTTTTTTCTAACACGCCATAGAAAACTGCTTGGCAATTAGGTGAGGTGAGCCTCCAAGGGTGCCTTGTCACCTAGGTGTTGCCTTGACAACTAGGAGGGCCAATAGTCCCTTGCCAAGTGGCAAAAATACTAATTTTAGCACATTTTGTATTGAAAAAAAATCAAAGAAACTAGGGATATTATTCATAGGATATGTGGACAAGGACATGGTTACATGTAACATAAACCAAGAGGCACCTCATGAATCTGGATCCTAATATGGACAGTTTTATTTCCATAGGAGCAGTGGGAGCATATTGGTGTCTATTTTTATATATTAGTGGCTTGCCCAGTCTTTACATATGCCCGATGACAGCCTATGCATGACAAACATGCAAAGCATAGAGCTTTCTTGTTCTCCATCATCAAATAGACACTCTGAATGTTATGGGCCCGGGCGTAGGATCTCGTCACGGGTCGGTCCATGGGGAGAACCTCTAGCTTCCCCTTGCCCCTTCCTTTGCGTGCAGACCCTATCGTGGCGACCTAAGGGTGATTTGTTCAAGAGATCACCCTAACTCTCCTAACTCTTTCCTTGACTGAAAACTGAATGCCTTTATTCTCAATTCGCATCTCCTTAAATAGGAGATTACAAGAGGTGGGAAGGACTCCCTGTAGAATTCGACTACTTACAGATAAAGATAAATCATACTTTAAGATCAATCAGACTCCTACTTCTAATAGATAAATCGAACTCTAGAAGATAAGGAAAACTACTAAGGATAAGATAAGATAAGCTGAGAGCTGATAAGATAAGTTGCCACCTTGTGGGCCCCTCCTCACTGCTGCTGCCGACGGCTGTACGTCCTCCCCACGAACGCATCCACAACACTGAATTTGTGATTATATCTTTTCATGGGGCATAAAAACCATTATTGCAAGAAGCCTGCCGCAAAAGAATGGAATACCTGTCACCCAAAAGCTTTTGCAAATATATTTTACCAAGTAGCTTGACTAATGTCTTCAAGACTTTCCGTTGGTGGGCTGGCTCTTGTATGAGATACATCAGACAGTTACATTTGACACAATTTAACTGAACATCCTTTTCCCTTAATTTGTTCAAGAGATTCAAGGTCTGGTCAGCATAGTATTTTTCAGATCCTTGGATTCATTGAGAGTTAAACTTCATGGTGCTTGCATGTGTCTTTGGAGTTCAGTGTTGGGCTATGCATCCTAAAATGTCTTATTTAAGTATAGTGGAACTATTTGGTGACAAACAAATACTAATGAGTAGCAATATACTAGCTCTAATTGCATAGAACTACCAAAAAAAAAAAACTAATTGCATAGGAAGTACCAAACGGATCTTTTTATTTTTCAAGTTATACATTACATCCTAAAATCGAAGTGGTTGATGTGGCAGATGTTTAAGCTGGAGGATGTGGCAATGGGCATCTGGATTGCAGAGATGAAGAAAGGAGGATTGAAGGTCAGATATGAAAAGGAAGAGAGGGTGTATAATGAAGGGTGCAAAGATGGTTACATCGTTGCCCACTATCAAGGCCCTAGAGAGATGCCCTGCCTGTGGCAGAAGCTGCAAGAGGGAAAAGGGGCTAAATGCTGTGGAGAAAAATAAGCAGAGTGCCGCAACTGGGACTTTAGAACCAGATAAAACCTCAAGAGTATTAGTGTTGTGTGAAGGGATCCAACTAACTTCAAGTTTCACAGAGTTCTAATTGCCGGGATTTTCATAGCGATAACATATGGGTTTTATAGTTGGTTGAGATGCTGGGTGTTTTACACCATGCGAATTGAGATACCTGTGGTATATGCATTTTTCAGAGAGAGAGAGAGAGAGAGAGTCCCACGCTTGTATATAATATAGTCTGCTAATGCCATTATTTCATTACACGGTTATTAAAGGCGACACTGTATTCTTTCTAATGCTTTTATTGAGTGATTAGTCTTGCATTCTTTGCTCTCGGAGTATTAATTTCCTTGTTCGTTGTACTTGTTTCTTGCCAAAACAAATAATTCTCTTTACTTCAGCAGTGATAGGCTGAATGACAGTTAGTGCATATTCAATATGTTATAGCAGAAGCATGGTTAATGTAAACAACCGAACTGCAGTAGCTCAAGACTCTTAAGTCTTAATAGCTTACAACCTATATAATAATTTTTGAGTTAAAACATGCCTTGTTGACTTTTCAAATGTTAAATCTAACAGATAAAAACGTATAAGACAAAAATGATCTTTAACTGTTCATTAAATTTTCAAAATAATGACATTTTCTTTCTTTTTTTTTTTTTCTCTCTCTCTCCTTTCTTTCTCCCTTCCTTAATGTTGCAAGCATTATACCCGGTTTGGCCACTGGTGAAACGTATGTCTGAAAAATCCCCAAAATGCAGACTGGAGTTAACAAAATTAAAGTTGTATGTGTAAATCCAAATATACTCGACCTGGACTGATTGGACAGAAATACATACCTAAAAAATCCCCAAATGTCTGAAACACCACTATTGGTATATTGTATACCTGGTTTGTCTACTGGTGACATGTGCATTGGACAGACGCATGTCTGAGCAATCCCCCAAAAAATGCATAATTCAGACCCTAAAATAGGATATGCTCCTCACAGAATACATCTCACACCATGTACATTGGGAACATCTCCTATGAACAATAATTCATGAGTACGGGAAAATGATCCGATACATGGTGGGGTGTGCCTGTGATGTCGGTGTGAGGATCTACTGGAATTTCCTAAAATTTCAAAACAATCATGATATTTTTGACATGAGTTTGACTTGGAGACGAGAATCAAGGAAGTTGGGTTGGGTTCTTGTAGACAAAAAAGCTGAAAGATATGAAAATGGAAGAAGATTGAGAAGGTTTCAAGAATTTGATGACAAAATAGTGGTTATCCAAATCTACTTCTCATGTTCTTGTACTTAAAACCAATTTTATATTCTTGTTTAATTAGAGAAGGATTTTGAGTTGGAAATTTAAAAAATTGGAGTGACAAAACAACAGATTAAGTTGTATGATTTTAGACGAAAAAAGATGATCCCATTGTTTTAAACATATATGGGCAAAATTAATATTATAAAAACATTTGGAGTGAGATGTTAATGGTTCTAAACTAGGGGTGAGCAAAAAAATCGGAAAACCAAACCGAAAAATCGGTTAACCAAATTGGTTGGTTTGGTTTCGATTAACCTTGTACAAAAATCAGCAGTTAACCGAAACGATCAATGTATATATACAATAATATATTATTTATATTATATATTATATTTTTATTTTTATTTTTTAAAATCGAATAAACCTTACTTGTCGCGTGCTTGTCCGCCTTTTCCCTCTTTCCCAGTTTCCCCTTCTTCGAAACCTAAACCGATAAACCTAATAGGCTAACCCTTATCTTTTTCACTCTCTCGATCTCTCTTGTCTCTTTGTCTTCCCCAATCCCCAATTTTTCCTCCGGCGCCAGTTGTCCTCCGACTTACGGCCTCTCACCTAGTGGCCAATTTTCCTTGCTTCAGTGCTTCCCTGTGTCTCTTTCTCTCTTTGTCTTCTGACATCTCCTTCTCCATCACGCCAACCATCAAGCAGACAAACACGTAGCAACACCAGTTGCTGCCTCATCAGCAAGCACCAAGCCAGCTTAGCCAGCCCTAGCTACAACAACCAACCAAGACGCTGGTCGCCGCCTCGACTCCGCCAGGACCGCCACCTCCTAGGCTCTGTCTTTGTTTCTCTCATCTCTCATCTTCGCGGCTCCGCCACCTCTCAGGCTTTCACTTCAGGCGACAACAACCACCAACCAATCTATCATCGGCCACCACTTTGCCCTCGCCGGCTCACCCCTCTGCCATGTTTGTTCAAGTATTTTTCCCTTTTTTTCTTAATTTTGAGTGCAAAAAAAAAATCAAAAAACCGAACCACGATTAACCGATTCCATCGGTTTGATTTCAATTCAAATTTTTAAAAAATCGATCAGGTCAGTTCGATTAAAAAAATCCCCACGATTCAATTAACCGAATCGTGAGCACCCATATTCTAAACGGTTCATTGACAGAGGTCCTATTTGTGTTATGTGGGGCCGGTCAACAAGACACATATAAGTTGTCTCCAATGGTCAGGGTATATACAAATAGTTTCTCAAATGTACATAATATATAAGTAATGAACCCTATTTTTTCTTTTCATTCTGGGAATAAGGGAAAATAAGTAATGACAAAGCAGGGGCAGGGGAGGGTGGAGTGGAAAACTTTTAACTTACGATACCTATTCAAAAGAGTTTTTTTTTTCAACAGCATAAGTTGTTGGATCAGCTTGAGATCAGGGGCTTGGTGTTAGGTGAGTTTGGTTGACAAGATCATTTTGGATGTCGCCCGAATCCATCTGTATCAAATCTGACAACTTTAGCTGCGTGTATTGAGTCCGGATCTATTCCTCAGGGAGTGTGCCCCACACCGTCCTCACAGCATGCCTCACATCTGGAACATCTCCCATATTTGTGTTTATTATTCATGAGGAGATGTTCTCAGTATAAGGTCGGATGTGGCTGTGAGGTAACTGTGAAGCGCACTGTGTGAAGGAGCAGATCCCAATTAGCGTGCATTACCAAATCTAATGGCCACCATGCCTTTTGGTTCAGTTTGCGAGGGGTGCAAATATTACAATACAAATATGGGTGATGTCTCTTAGAGATCAAATCAGCCCTCCACAACGTCTTACACATCATCAGGAGATATTCTCAATAAACGACAGGAATATGCTGTGGGACGTTGTGGGAGACAATCTTGTGAAGGATTAACTCTGCCTCTTACGACCTCCACCTGAACAGGGTACTTTTCGCTGGACACAATTGACCGGTGTATGTACATCATATGCATGGTGGGGTGGGTCCCAGACATGATATGCGAATACCTATCATGTTGATTGAGATTTTTGTTGGCAGGTGATCCCAACTCAGTGGTAGTGGTGGTAGGGACACTACAGCCCATCTCGCATTCACTATACGGCAGAATTCAGATTGACACCCCACAGGCGCTCTACATGTATATTTTTATTGAGAACATCTTCTATACCTATCATGTCATGGGAAGATGTTTTGAATACACGATTGGAATGTGTTGTAACGA
The DNA here is from genome assembly GCF_000365185.1 of Nelumbo nucifera. The sequence goes on from NW_010729075.1 coordinate 4,762,178, forward strand.
AAAACATGTATTGGCGGAGTATCTAACATCTCAAAGGCTGTGAGATATGCACTTGCCGTTGGCGGAAACCAATGGGAGGAGCATCTCAAAGGTGAGTATTTAAGGTACCTCGTTCCTTGTGGGAAGGAAATTGAAAAACATGCATAGAGGTTTTGGATAGGGTCCTCTTACTCTTGGGACAGCAGGAACGTTAATGACTTCCTTTGAAGAAAGCAAAATGAAAACAAATTGAATATATATATATATATATATATATATATTAAAGGGCCGGAGCTAGAGTGGTAGGCGGAAGGAGCTTGTTTTGTGTGTTGCCATTTTATACAGAACTATTATATTCTGCCATGAAAAGTTATTATAAACAGTAACTAAGTGGGTGTTTTCAAGCCGTTTCAAGTAACACCGAATGTTTCGAATTGTAAGAATCACTTTTGTAAAAAATATCATTTTTACATCTATTTATCCTATTATAAAGAATTATAATACTTGTCTCGTAAGGTTACAAGATGATATAGTGTCAACTTGTTACCAAAAATAATGTCAATTTACATCTATTTACTGGTGTCAATTGGATCAGATTTGGTCTAATCCAATCCAGTCCAATATGAGTCAATTACAGATGGATCTGGTTTAATTCAATTCCATGAATTCTCTGGATCATTTTGGATCAGTCCAATTTAATGTTTGGACAGTGTTCAAATTGATTGTAATTTGACACCTGTATTCTTATTCATATAAATGAACCAGATATTGATTCAATCTGACCCAATCGGCCAATCCAATTAATATAATTCCATTACTGATGGTAACGTTTAATCCAATCCAATAAATACTTTGGACCGTTATGTTTGCACTGGTCCAATTTAATGTCTTATTGGTCGGTCCAATCCATCCAAATTGATTTTAATTTAAACAGGCTGAATCCAAAACTGGTCCATTTGACACCCTAATAACATGTGCTAAGTATAAATAGTTAATAGCTGTTTGATGCATACATGTGTGTGAGCGTGATTCCTCTCTAGCAGTAAATAATAAAAAATAAATTTTTGTGTGTTGTTTGATGCATTGTTAGTATTACTGAATAAATAGAAGTGACCCATTTGATCTGGATATTTGAATTGCTTATCCGTCACTTTAGAATAATGGTGCTGTTTTGGGTCAGTTTTATAAAAACATAGGCTTTATATTGTTAGAAGTATTGGATATTGATCTAATTAATAAAATTTATTAGTGAGAAAAAACTACCTAAAATATAGGAACGGGCATTAATACCTAAAATATTAATGAGAAGGAATTCAATGAGATAAAAAGTAGTAGTTCAAATTTTTACATTTTCTATCCTTACAACAGAGGCTGGACTAAATTCACTGGTTATTTTAGTCAAAGTAAGTCCAATGAGCTCATTCATACTTTTAAGGATCATTTACTCATATCCCCTATAGTTTCATGTATTGACTAAAACCTACCCTCTAGTTTGTATATTACTAAAACACCACCCTATAATTTGCAATTGCTTTACTTATTCAACCTTCCATTTGAAACCCTTTGTTTTTCCATTTGTGAATGGCCACTTGACCCCTTAAAGCAAGTGGAAAATATGAAAGGGCATAGACCTAAGGTTTTTTATTCTAAAAGTACCCCTAACAGTTCTAATATCACATGTAGCCCATACCTTTTCCAAATATGATAGAGAGAGAGAGAAGTTTATTTGTTTCCTAAAAGGTTGATAAGAGAACTACTAGGGCTGTTTTGGAATAAAAACCTTGGATTAATGCCCCTTCATATTAAGTACAGCATATGCAAACTAAGGGAGTGTTTTAATAATATATAAACTAGAGGATGGATTTTAGTAAATATGTGAAGCTAGGGGTGTCTAAGTAAATGACTCTACTTTTAATAACAGTATAGATTTCAACTTCATTTCCATTTATATTGTTTATAGATGGATCCTTTACTGTTAAGAATCTAACACAAGTGACCATCTAATACTTGTTCGCTGGTGAAAAAGATGACCACATGCTACAGTAACGATATAAACTCCATAGTCTACACCATGTGAATCAAATGGCATAGAAATCTAAATGGTAACCATTTAGCAAATGGAGCCAAACAGTGACCTAGGTTACTAGGCCTTTGTTATCATTGTAGTTTCTATGTGACAATGGCTAATAACCATCAAGAAGATGAAGTAACAGAAGAGATTAAAGGGGGCATGTCCAGAGTTCATGGAGACGATAAAATTCTTCTTCCAATATCTGACCTAACTAGGAGTGAATTAATTATATGAGGTTTAGGCTCAGCTTGGAAAGAGTACAAATATAAATATATGGAGTGTAAAACTTTATATTTTGTATACATTTGTATATACTCTATATATTTGTATTTGTACTCTTTTCAAACTGAACAAATACATACAAAATAATATAAAATATAAGATTTTGCACTCCACATATTCATTTGTACTCCATTCAAACTGATCCTTATGCCCACTTAACTGGGCACACATGGATGCAGGACGAGCATCCAATGCACCTTTGCCAAAGTAGTCCTTTTTAAGTAGTAACAGGTGAATTGTGGAACAAGAGCTAGCGCTCGGTCCATATCTGGAGTTGCAATCAAATACTTGTAACTATTCAGTTTAAGTCATTTCAGGAAACGGTCAAATTCAAGAAAGATCAATGATATTGATGAATAATATTCTCCTCCAAGATATTTTAACTCATAGATTGCATGTGATTTGTCGACCTAACTTTTAACTCATAGAAAGAATTGGTTATCACTACTTTTATCTGCTGTTTTGCTAATTTCGGGATGTCTTGTGCTTGATGAATAGATAAACTTAGATAGAAGAAGAAATACTTAAAATTGTGCTACAGGAGGCATTCTCTCAGACATATTTCTATAGAGTGTTTCTGTAAAATAGACACGTTCTGATCATTGACTAACATGGCATTAGCGTACAACTAAATTAAACAGAAAATTGAGAGCCTTGGCCTCACAGAGGAAACATTAAACTGTTTTTTTTGACATGGAAAACATCAAATGGATCATCAAGTATAACCGACAAGAAATCAAGGCTAGGTTATCTGGCTGGTTGACTGTAAAAAACACCCACTAAAGTTGATATACATACAAGATGATGGCTCAACTGTAAGAAATCCCTTGGGACTTGGGTGATCAGGGATCAAATCTTAGAAACAGTCTCTCTGTATATAGGGGTAAGGCTGCATTCATCTGTCCCTCCCCAGACTCTGCGTTGGCGGGAATCTCGTTCACTAGGCTGCCTTTTCTGTTTATCAACAGATGCATTTAATTGGAATAAAAATTATACAACTGGAAAGAATCCAAGGATAAGAAAGGTAATAGATTTACATATGATCGGTCCCACTTATGAGCATCAGCCCCTTTAGGCTGTGTTTGGTTTGGAAGAAAAGGTAGGGAAATCTGCATCAATTCCCAACCTTTTCCTTCCTTTCCCCATTTTTTCATTCAAACTAAACACAGCCTTAAAGTTTAGGTATTAGGGTAGACAATCATTTTAGACGTCAGCTGAAGTTGTGCTTTTGGGTTAGAATCTGTTCATATTGGGTTGGATTGGACAAGGGTTAAACGCCTAATGCTTAGCATTGGGATTAGATTGACCCTAAAACCAATCAAACTTTTCTAAGCTGCACTTTTAAATGAGAATACAAAAGGATGAACTTAAAAAAAAACTAAAGCTAGAAAAATTTTGGTCAATGAAGCAACGTTTTTGAACCGTCGTTGATACGGACAGTTAGACCGTTCAGCCCGGGAACCGTCCAAGCAACTGGTTCCGTTCAATAGTTTTTGACCGTTTTTTTATTTTTTAATTTTGCTGTCAGAACAAGCCGTCCATTTGAACCGTCAACCCAAAAACCAATGGCCAAAACGATTCCGTTTCCAGATGATTTTTTAAAGCATTGCAATGAAGTATATAGACAACAAAAGAAAATTTGACCAACAACAAACACATGGTCCATTATCAGGCTGGTGCATGTAATTTGCTTATTAGGTTTGTTCCTCAGTCATACACTGTGAACTGATATAGGAAAAGTACTTATTCAGCTTGGCTACTTCTATTTGATCTCCCATCAGAGATTTGGTGGTAAACACTGATCCAAATAGATTTCATTTGCTCAAGGAAATTGTCTCCGTAGCTTCTGTCCTTTTCTTCCCTCTTATTTTCATTCTTTATTTTTCTCTGCAATAAAGGGGTGTCCTGTAAAAATATGATGTATTGGGACTATGCATGTAGTTGAAATAGATTGTCTACTACAACTCAACTGATGAGGCCACATGTTGGAAATTGGAATCCAGCTTAACCACAGAAGGAAACTCTTTATTTCTTGTTTTTAAACCATTTCTCAATTTATACATCTTCCTTGCATAGGTCCATTCTAAATCCTTCCTAGTTTTTCAAGTAGCCTCCACTTTAGAAAAATTAAATAAATAAAAAAGTGCAAAGAAGACATATTCATAGTAAATTTGCATAAAAAATTATGAAGGCTTCTATGATTCAGTCAACAATGCCATTGACTGCATCCACATTCACTTGATCAAGTCAAGATCATCATCCTCACCATCATCCATGCCTTACCCAACCAACTATATGGGCTCAGATACATGAATCTTGTTTCACCAATTCATTCTTTTTAAAGCCATATCCACTGTTAAATTATTAGTGTTTAAATCATTTCTTACTACTTGTAACAAAATCACCTCTTCTAGTTTTTCTAGTTCTTCTATTTTGGCCCTTCCACTTGTAACAAATCACTTCTTCTAACTGGAGCTGTTAATGGTCTTCTATGCATGTGACCAAACCATAGCTAGCCTTTCTAATTTTTCCACTCATCCATCTTAGCATTTTCATTTCTACCACACTCATTTTCATTTCTCCTTTCACACAAAAGTCCAGATGCACCCCACCAGTAAAGATAGAGGACAAAAAAAAAATGGTATGATGGGAAATTCTGGACCTTTATGGACTGCTGATTTCATCTCTGGAAACGAAGATATCATTGAGACTACAGGGGTATCGGTATAGCAGATTCTGTTATGGATGAAATAGTCACCTTCTTTGTAGATTCTAAAATGTGAAGCAATAAGATAGCTCTTTAGCAGTCAACTCCTAAATTTTCCAATATGGGACGAAATAAAGACAGAATATAAGCTTAGTGCCAGAATTTAGAATTGATCAGTAGCATAGAGCAGGATTCAATCACTGTAACACCAGAGTTTAAAAGTTCCAGTCTTGGACTGTTAGCAGACCATACAGTCCAATGTGCTTATCCTTCACTCAATCAAATATGCCCCCCCACCCTTGTGTTGGACGAATTTCCCTCTTATAATACTAACTGAGAAAAATAACAATCACAGTTATCCTGCTTTTAGTCTATTTATGTATAATTTGGTCCACTTGTCCTTTCTGATCTGACCTGGAAACCCCTTACCTGATTTAGAAATCCTTCTATAGTTCCATATTGAAATGCAAATGAGCAAGGCTGTTACTATGCGACAATTTCCTTTCAGTGTTCTAGCTTCGTGGCTGGAAGTGGAACTCAACAACTACTTAAGTAGATGTCATGGCTAGATGCAGATTGTAGTTCCTAACAACCGGCTTGAGGGAACCACAATACAAGTAGTTCCTAACAATCGGCTTGAGGCAACAACTACTTAAGTAGATGTCATGGCTAGATGCAGATTGAACCATCAGAATCACCGAGAATCTCGAACACTTGAGCCCACAGAAAAGGACCTTCTTCTAGACCCAAAGGACCAAACTCTTGTGGGATGATCAGACATCAGCAATAGTTATGAAACCCAGAATGACTAAAACTGCATTACCGAGGTCAGGGTTTTGATGCAGCCAGAGGCCAAGTAGCTAAGTCAAACACCATTGAGGAATCGACAGAGCATCTTGCAGCAGGATGTGACACCCTTTTGCCACTCAAGAAGGATCTGCTCCAATTTCCAAATGCTGGAGGCTGGAGCAGCCTCTCTTTCATGGTTCTGGTGAGTAAATAGCTTAAAGCATGCATGATAACTTCCCTTACAAAAAAAACAGGTATAACAAAAATAACAACAGGAACAGAATGCTGCCTTAAGTATGAAATTCTAGAAGCTGTGTTTATGTAGGTTCTGCTGCATTTTTAATTAAAACAAGAAAGCAATCAAAAGGATATAGCTACAATTATGGAATACGGAATTAATATTTAGAGTGAGGATAAGCAACCTAGCTAGCTAGCGCTCCACAGCACATCCCAACCGTGCATTAGGAACATCTTCCCATGACAAAGTAAGGGATCTTCCCAAGGCACGCTGAGATATGCAAGTGAGGAGCCAATATGAACTCGTTATTTGAAACAAGAATGTTATCAAAAGAATATTCCTACACACAAATAGCCTAAACTTCTAAGATTTAGTAGTTTATTTTCCTTTGCAGCTTCCTATTTTAGATTTTGCACTTCCACTGGAGTATTTGCAATTGCCTAATAAGGGACTCAGTTCGAGTATAAAGGAGATGTGTTTTAAACAAGCACATAGTGCTATATGAAAGGAAGAAACAATAAAGTGAGAAAGAAAATTCTGTGATTCAGGTTGTGTTTTTCTCTTGTAGTTTTACTTATTCTTTTGTAGATAAAAGAGTTAACTGTAATCAACATTATTGTAATTAGAAAAATGACAAACAAAGACTTGAGTGGGAGGCAGGCAGGCTGAAGGCTTGGCTATAGTGGGGGCTGTTTGAGGGTTTCATGCACATTACACGGACCCCAAACATACCAACGCGCCACTTCTCTCTCTCGGCATTTAAACAGGAACCTCTTTACCTAGTCTTGAAGGTTCCCTTGTTTTATTCATCTTCTTGGTTGGACCAATTCCAACTAAACCACCTTTCAATCTAACACAAACTTTTTGAAAAAACCAAACATTTGGATGCTTTATCTGACTTCTGAATTGGGATTTGATTCTCAAGAGTGTGCCTCATACCAATCTCACAGCTGTGCATTAGAAACCTAACATTTTGTCAATGTAGAGCTGCAAGTGCTGTGTGGTAGGTGTGAGGCGCGCTCTATGACTGAACAAATACGGACAACTTACTTTTTTACATTCCTTTACCTCACACCCATGCTAAAATGTCGTACACGTTTAAGCTTCAAAACAACCCAAGTTGTTTTTCTTTTCTTTTCTTTTCTTTTGGAGTTTGAATTTTGGGTTGAATTTACTCCAAGTTGAATCTCCTATCTGGCACTAAGTGACAGTCTTTCAACCTCAAAACACTACCAAATAAGCCTCTAATAAATAGATTCTGAATTTCTAATGATGGCGGATTTGGCCCTCCAATGACATTGTGACACATGGCATCCCGAAACAGTTGGACGACACCCAGATGCCACTTAGGCAATGATTTGGAGTCCCGGATCGTAGTTCGTCTTCGTCTCAACCTGGCAACCTGCCTTTACCGCCAACCTAGCGACTTCGACCAAAACTTAGGCCAGCTAGGAGCACCTCGTCTAGTGCTGACCTGTAGCACCTCGTCACTGGCCGATGTGACCTCGACACAAGGAGTGACATCCCTCGAGGGCTTGCCGACCTGACTGAGGTCCAGGAGGCGACCTGCAAGTTGTGCTCGCCGACAAATTCGGTATGCATATCTCGACACTCCCAAGTTTCTCGAAAGTTAGCCCACGTACCGAGTGTTCCGAAGGATGGCCAACGTGCATGGCGGTTACCTCCAGGGATCTTGGACCGGTTAGGCGACCTCCCGAAAATCTCGGATATGGTGTGTGAAGCCCATGCCAAACAAAGCCTATATAAAGGCACCAACCCCAATGACATGAAAAGGTACGCACGGTTATTTGCTCACTATCTCTCTCCACACTCAAGCTTTCAGCTCGCAACCAGGACAACACAATACTGAGTTAAGCATCGAAGCGACGTCGCCAGGTTAGCCACCCCGGGTCCTCTAACATTGAGTCCTTGCAGGTTTCTCTGAAGAGCTATCCAGCTCAGCACCCAATCTACCCCGCAGCTCAGCCTCTAGTCAGCTCGGCATCCAAGTCCTCATCCAGCAAAAATCCTCCACTTCAACCTCCGAGTCATCGGCCACCTAGAAGTAGTCCGAACAACAGGGTGCTACCAAAAAACATGCTTCATCAATTGGCGTTGTCTATAGGAAACACTACAAGAAACTAAGTTCTCACCTTCTAAAACGCTAAGTCCTCATCTTCCACAAAATTAAAGATCTCACCTTTAAAAAATTAAAGCTCTCACTTTCTAATTTCCATTTTTATGAACTCAAAGGCACTTTTGAACAGCATCAACACCCAGAACGAATACCGATTACTGGGGGCAAAAACATCTATGATGAACCTAGAGAACTCCCCTGTGACAATCAAACAAGTTTAGGCCAAATTCAACATCCCCAATGCCCCAAATAAATACCCCGCTACCGCATGTGAACACCCCTCTCCCCGCGGTAAAGCCATCAGCAGTTCCCGCCAAGATCGAAGCGCGACAGTTCTATGAAATGAAGCATGAATTTCCAGATGCGAGCATGGGAGCAGCTCAATGTATTCATGTCGATGCAGATTAGGCAACAACAGAACGACCTTAACAACTAGCAGTCTGGCAACAGGCACCTCGGAGTAAGGTTGTCCCCACAGGTCGAGCCAGTTATGGTTCCCGCAGGAAGTTGGATGGCTAACAAACTAAGCAGCTCTACCGATTCAGCCCAGATAAGCCTCATCAGTCCTCTTCGCGAGGTCTCCACTATGTGAACGTCCTTGCGGTTCCCGTGGGAGTTAGCAGCCTACGAACTATGTGAACGCCCTTGCGGGTCGAGCCCCTCAAGGCTCCTGAGCGAGTCGGTGACCTATAGTTAGTAGAGATGCCCCCGGAGGTCGAGCTCCTTGTGGCTTCTCGTAGGAGTGGACGACCGACGTCATTACGAGGTTGATGCAGCACAGCCGTGCCCCAAACTTCCAACTCACACCGACAATAACATTATGCCCTCGTAGGGGGGCAAAACATGTATGCCGTGGTGTCGCAAGCACTCATCCAGGAAGATAATCCCACGGGATGACGTAGAAGTAGCCATATGAGAAGTTATTACAGAATGACCACCCGCTTAGGCGGAAAGGTCAGGCCGCACGTCGGCTAAATAAGGATAAGGAGAGTGGACCGCGAGTCACTCCCAGAACTTAAGGGCTAAAGTGCCAAGCTGATAAAAAACCTCGGCACCACATGAGACCCAATCACTCCCTGAGCCTAGGGCTATGGTGTCGAGCTGACAAAAAACCTCGACACAATACAAGACCCAATTGCCTCTTCGGCATGGGCAGATAAGTCCTAGTCGCCTCTTCGGCATGGGCAAAATCAATGATAAGGAGAGTGGATCTGAGTCGCTCCTAGAGCCTAAGGGCTAAGGTGCTAAGCTGATAAAAAACATCGGCACCACATAAGACCCAATCGCTTTTTTTACAAGGGCAAAATAAAAAGCAGTTCGCATTCAGCACGAGAAAGAGAACAAAGGAAAGACTAGTTCGCTTTTAGCACCATGACTGACGCAAACTTAGTCGATCTCTTCACAGTAGACCTCCACCTCGGTTTTAGGCTCTTCATCGAACTCGTTGGCTACTCTTTTGAGAACCAGCTCGAAGGATGCTGCGCCGCAGTCTACCAAGGTGGAGCGACCTGATAAAGAAGTCACACAAAACCCCCTCTTGAGGATGGCATGATAAATTTCGCTCTTGAGGTAATGGTCGGATTGCAAAACCCCTTGACGGTTCCATCCCTAATAAGGTAGATGTCCTCAGTGTACTTGCTCCACCTCTACTTGAGTGGATGAATTCGCTGTGCCCCGATAATCAAGATGGTGAGGTCCTGTGTAAGGCTGCAAACACATGGACTCTTCCAACCTGAGGAGCAAATTGAATTGGTGCTTACGACTATGAGCTTATCGAATCAGTCATTCTAGGCCAAAAGAAGCGATCTACTCCGTTCGCGAAGCTACTTTCAGCTCGGGATTAGGGGGCAATTGATGAGGGCGGAATTGGCCCTCCAATGACATTGTGACACATGGCATCCTGAAACAGCTGGACGACACCCAAATGCCACCTAGGCGATGATTTGGAGTCCCATATCGTAGTTCGTCTTCGCCCCAACTTAGCGACCTGCCTTTACCGCCAACCTAGCGGCTTCGACCACAACTTAGGCCAGCTAGGAGAACCTCGTCAAGGGCCAACCTGTAGCACCTCGTCACTGGCCGATGTGACCTCAACACAAGGAGTGACCTCCCTCGAGGGCTTGCCTACTTGATTGAGGTCCAGGAGGCAACCTGCAAGTTGTGCTCGCCGACAAATTTGGTATGCATATCCCGACACTCCCAAGTTTCTCGAAAGTTGGCCCACGTACCGAGTGTTATAGAGGATGGCCAACGTGCATGGCGGTTACCCCCAAGGATCTTGGACCGATTAAGTGACCTCCCGGAAATCTCGGATACAATGCATGAAACCCACGCCAAACAAAGCCTATATAAAGGCATCAACCCCAATGACACGAAAAGGTACACGCGATTATTTGCTCACTAGCTCTCTCTACACTCAAGTTTTCAGCTCGCAACCAAGAGAACACAATACTGACTTAAGTATCAGAGCGACCTCGCCGGGTTAGCCACCCCAGGTCCTCTAACATTGATTCCTTACATGCTTCTCTGAAAAGATACCCAACTTGGCAATCAACCTAGCTCGGCATCCAAGTCCTCATCCAGCAAAAATCCTCCACTTTAGCCTCTGAGTCATCGGCCACCTAAAAGTAGTCCGAACAACAGGGTACTGCCAAAAAACATGCTTCATCAGATTCAAACAGCAATATTGATATTAGATCGACCATCGTAGAAGATCAATCCAAACCCCAAGGTTGTGACAATGTAAGAAAGTTTCTTTGAGGCAATCCATCGAACTCTTAACGGGCGTTGTGCACACACCACACCTGACCTGAGCCTGAGTCTCCCCAATGAACGGAAAACCTTTCCTACATCCTGAAGTGTATGACAAGTTATCCATTACATAATTTACATTAAAGAAGCCAAAAATGACACGCAGATAACAAGTCACACGACTCACAACCACACTACCAAGATATATCTTACGAAATCTTAATCGATGACCTCTACTTCTAGTAGTCTAGTCCACATATGCACAGAATCAAGTGCCCATGGCCATTATCTCTCTAAAGAGGCCACGTAATCCAAATAACAAACAAGACTAGAGGTGGCCTTGGACAAATTTACATCAAATTCCTCACCAGAAAAAAAAAACAATGAACAAATATTCTAGTTTACATCTCATATTCTCATTTTCAGAGGGATTACAAGGAAAACTAGGGTGTGTAGGTTCTTGAATCTGCTTTTGCATTGTGAAATAATTGAAAGGTAATGTTTGTTAGATTATCCAACAACAACAGATATCAGAAAATTT
>NW_010729075.1:4780007-4845411 GCF_000365185.1 Nelumbo nucifera
GGCTACTCGGAGGTTGCGACCGGAGAGTTTGGGGCTGGATTTGCTAGCTAAGATACGGAATCTGCGGGGATTTGGTTGGGATGAGAGAGATTTAGKTAGGGAGAGGGAATGGTGATTCTCTAATGTGGTTTTCCGGAGGCCAACGAAGCTATTAAGGGTAGCGCGTCGGAAATGGGTGGTTTTCCGGTCACAATGGGCGGTGGTGGTGGAAAATGGGGAGTTGATGGCAGTAGAGGACGCCATCCTTGCTGTGCTCTGGTCTGGTATCTGAAGTCTGGACAGAGTAAGTTCAATTCCACTGCATATTTCTAATTTCTTTCTTATGAGTGATGACATTTTGGAAATATGGATATGGTGTTCTGATATTTTGTGTTTTTCGCCGTTGGATTAAAGGAAATCGACGGGTTCTGTTGTTTGTGGATAATGCGATGGATTTCTTTTGTTCTACCCATTGTGCAGTTTACGTGCACGACCCATGAGCCACGAGGTAAAGCAGTAACAGAGTCACTGCTCGAAAAAACTTTGGCTGTTGGGGCCACATCTATGATCCGGATCACCTGCGAACAAAAATATGTTTCAATCTTCTGCGAATATGATCTTTCACCGCACATCTTATACATGGCGGATCCGACTTTATATTGGATCTCAGTCTTAACTGTAAAGTTTTAGATCAAGTTGATAGAGAATTGAAACTTGTTTTATTGGTAGAATATCTCAACTCGAACAACAAAGTTTTAAGTCATTGATTTCCAACTTTCCATTATCAGCTTTTAGGTACCATACTTGCCGGTTAATGTTATCCGGTTTTGACTTTTAATAGAGTAAGTAATTTGGGTGGCTACTATGGCGCCACGTGGGATCTCCTTTTTGTGGTAGCAACTGCTTTGGCTCTGTTAGAGCTATGTCTATGGTCCCTGGGAGATGGGACAGAATGAAGGACTCTGATCAGATACTCATCAGCAAAAGCCAGTGATTTTAAGCCATGTGTCTTTGTCTAATCTTGAATGAAATCGATCTCTTACCATCCGTCCAATTATCGTACAAAACTGATGGCCGGTGGGACGGACCCTATTCAATGGTGTTCACGAAACTCTTACGTTCATGTATTGTCAGTTTTTCTTGCCCGGTACGCAAGACAAAACCGCTATAGCCCAGATGTGTCAATTGGACTGGATTTAGTCCAATCCGATCCAATTCAATGTGAATTTTTTATATATAGACTAGGTTCAATCTAATATAATAATGAATATTTTGGATGGGTTTAATTCAATGTCTGAATCCATTGATATTTATATTGTATCTTATATAGATACAAATCTAATCCATTGGATGGGTTTAATTCAAATTTGTTTTAATTTAGATTGATTTCAATACAAATCATCTAAATCCATTGATATCTATATCGTTTCTTATATCAATAGACCACGTATTGGCTTAATCCAATCCAATTCAATAAAAATTTATTACAAATAGATCAGGTTCAATCCAATCTAATAAATATTTTGAAGCGAGTTGATCCAATCCAATATGTCTTGTTTGTCCGTCCAATTCGTCTAAGTTAATTTTGACCGGTCTATAAACACCCTTAACCGCAGCCCAGATCTAGTTGCCCGATTTGGACAGTTTAGGATTTGGATTCAGAGGTTTTTTTTTTTCAAATTTGCATTCTGTGCACCCATGGGTGCACCGGATGAGTGAATCAGTGAATCACTTTCGTCCACAAAAACCAGGAAAAGGAAAGCGTAATGTTAACAGTCAAAGTCTCGTTAGAATGGGTTCGGCGGTTGAACCGAACACTAACAATTAAACTATTGTTCGAGCAATGTCAAAGCCAGAGGTGGGCCTCTGTTGATTCCTATTTGATTGTTATAAAAGAATGCGCCTTCACGATGGAAAACTATTTTTTTAATACTAATCCCTTTTACATCTGATGTGGCGTAATCCGGCTGCTCCCTGCTGGAGATGATCTGACTACCAGTAATGACGAGAACTAGGTAACCTGCAAGAGAGGAGTCAGAGATCCCGGGGTGGCTTACCCGACGGGAACACTCCGATGGCTAAGTTAGTACTTAGTAGTAGTAGAGAATTTGAAGATGATATCAGAGAGTTAGAGAGCAAAGATTACGCATCATACCTTTACCCCTAGGGGGTGAGGTCCTTATATACCGGAGTCCGCACGGGTTTGGTGGAGTGGTTCCTGGATCCTCGTTGTAATGGGATCCGTTTGTGTGTTAGGTGGGTTAAATGCCACCAACTGGTAAGGTTACCCACCTCCGTCTGAATCGAGGAGTGGGTGAGCTAATGTAACTATTACAAAGTATGGTTTCGTAAGATGCGGGGTACGGTGGTGAGATCCTCGGGGTTGTCATGCGGAGGCCGACCTGACTAGGCAGCGAGCTGCCTGTGAAGCGCCGAGCTACTTGGTGGCGTGCCGACTAGTGGCGAGCTTCCTGAGCTCGTGCTCTTTAGATCCGACCTGATATGAATGCTGAAGTGCCTTGGGACCGAGGTGGTCCTGGTGTGACCTTGCGCCGAGGTATACTCGTCCCGAGGTAGTCTTGACCGAAGTGGTCCATCTGTCCGGGTTCGATCTGTAGCGGACTTGATATCGTTATTTTGGTTGCGATCTGATATCGGGGTGACTTTAATTCGGGGTATCAGGGTACCCGAGGTTGCTTTGTAGTGAACTGATCTGTCACTTGTGTTGAGTCACGTCCACGTGCCGATCTGATCATGTTGAGTTATCACTTATGCCGAGTCACGTTCACGTGTCTTCCTATTACGAGGTCGGGCCAAATTTCCCTTCATCAACATCGAATTGTAAAAGCCAATTACGTGCCCTATTGTCGAATTAAAGTTGCAGGAAAAAGAATAAGAAAATGAAAAAAAAAAAAACTGGAAGCTTTGAATAATTTCCGCCGAAGTCTTGCTTGCGCCCTGAGCTTTTGCATTAGGAACGAAGGTCATGTGCCGGAGAAGGCGCCGAGTAAACAATCAGGGCATACATGTTAATAAGATAATGCATTTGGCGAAGATATTGGTTCTGGTTTCGCATGATTTCATTTTCGTATCAATCGGTGACGGCGAGGACTTAGCTTCCTGCACGAGGTCTGACACAACAAAAGAAATAAAGAATCTCCAATACAGTCTTCAATGAGAGTTTAATATGAGAATAAATCAATGTATACAAAGAAGTCGGATGTAAGATTGAATCCAATTCGGTAAGACATTAAATTTATACTACTTTAAAAAGTACGAATGACCTGAATAATATTTTTAGAATTTTTTGAGGATAAAATTTACCCCACGCAAATAAGGTAATCGGTTATTCATATTAATTAAGTTGAAAAGAGATAATTTTAAGATATTCAATGTATTCAATTCCCTCTCATTAAATCCAACATTTAAGTTATTAATTTGCATTCATGTTCATTGAATCATATATTTAAGTCATTTTTGTTTCTTCTTAAGTTCTCATCATTAACTTCTATTAATTAAATCCATACTTAATAAATTAATAATTCCAATAACATAAAAGCTTATACTTTTAAAATCTACATAGAAAAAATAGTATTTTCATCTAGGTGGTAGTAAGAAATTAAATCATTTTGGGCCAAATGGGTCAATCCATGTTGCCACGATTAAATAATGAAATGAAAAAAAAATAGAAATTAAAAAAATTGGGAACAATTTTAATATACATATTAAACAATAATAAGTATGATTAATATGAAATGTTTTTATTAATGATGGAAATGAAATGTAAAATTTAATTGAAAATAAAAATATTTTCCTATTCTCTCTCATTAAATCTTATATTTAAGATATATTTTTCTCACCATTAAATTCTTGTAATGAAATCCATAATATTAATTTTAATAGTATAAAAATAAATATTTTAAAAAGTAATTTGAAAACAAAACCATTTTCTTCCCTCTCGGTGGTGAGCAAGCAATTCGGCCATTTGAGGTCAAATGGATTAATAAATAATTACATAATTAAATAATAAAATATAATAAAGTAAATAAGTATAAAATGTAAGAAGTATTTTTATTAATGACGAAAATGGAATACCAAATTTAAAATCTACCTAAAAATGAAATGATGTCATTAGGGGTGAGCAAGAAAGCCCAAAAAATTGAACCGAATAAAAAACAATCAAACCAATCGGTTCGGTTTTAGTTCGCTATTCTTAAAAAACCACAAATTTCGATTTCAATTAACCTTTTTGAAAGGACGATGGTTAACCGAACTGATTGGTATATATATACAGTAACATATATTATATATTATATTATATTATATATATTTATTATTTTTTAAAATCAAAATAAACCCACTGCCATTTGACTTTTTGAGTTTTCCCCCTTTCCTCTTCTTCGATACCTAAAGGCTAATACCAAAATTGAAAACCCTTGCTTTCCACTTGTTCGTCTTCCTCCCTAATTCTCCTTGCTTTCCTCCAGCGCCGATTGTCATCTTCCATCATTCAACATCGGCGTCGATCAACGGTTATCCTCCAATGGCCTCTCCCCCTCCCTTCATTGTTACGGCCATACCATAAGGCCAAAAACTAAGATATCTCTCTCTCTCCTATCATCTCCTCCGCTGCTCCGTGCCAACCACCAAGCGGCAACGCCGGTCGCTAGTTAAGACAAAAGTATGGAATTTGCCGATCAGATAGGAGAGAGCTTTAAATGTATTTATGACATTACTCCTCTAACATTTGGAATAAGAAAACAGCCTATACTTTAAGATAATGCACACGCAATGGGAAAAAAAAAAAAAAAGAAAGAAAGATTTCCTTTACTCTTAATCGCAAATCGGTTTTTTCTTTCTTGAGGGGTTAGAATGTAAGAATCGGTTAAATGGGCATCGAAAAATCATTCAGAAAATTTATTCCTTGCTAGAAAATTTCAGTTGTGTATCAAAAAAAATGTAAAAAAGCAAAGGTATATTACAATTTACTAGCGATTTTGAAGGTTGTAATTTGAACAAAGAACATGAAAAATACTCTTGCTTCAAAGAAAATTGAGCCAGGTGCATGAAGGCTCATTTGTAAGAAGACATGTATAGAACCCCCCCCCTAAAAAAAAAAAAAAAACTGAAATTTTATTTCCGTGAGTTTTAATTTGTAAAGTAAGAAAACCAGGGGATTAAAATTTGAGAGTGAAAATGAGATTCTAATTGCGGATTAAAACAGTATATAGCATCAGAGAAAACTCTGGCAGGAAGAAAGGGAATTGTGGTTTCGGTAAGGTGGGAAAATAATTGAAAATCCAAATTAAATTCAATGGTTAGATGATCTTCGATTGAGTTGAGTTGGGATCTGCTGCAAGAGCTGTGCTCCCGCCGAGAGAGGAGGAAGTGAGACACGAATCACTTTCGTCCACGTCGCCGGTGTGTGGGTAAGGTTTGGTCTCAAGGGGAAAAACATACAAGGGAAATACAAAATACGGTTTGTTGTTCCTTTTGATTTCCATTTTGTCATTTTGCGGCCGGTTTGTGTTCGTTTGAACCGCCAAATCCGTCTTAACGGAACTTTGACTGTTAATGTTACGCGTTCCTTCCCCTGGTCAATGTGGACGAAAGTGATTTGCGGATCACTGTTCATGGGTGCATAAAACGCGAGCTCTTTTTTTGGGGTAAATTGTTGAAATTCCCCCAAAGGTTTTTTATTGTTGTTGAAACCTTTCCTGAAATTTGGTAATTACAATCATTTTCCTTAAACTTTCTAACTATTTGCAAATAAACTTTTTTTATTAAAATCCTTTAATAAAAGGCGTGTAAATGTTCAAAATGCCCATACAGTTACTATAAAAACTGGTTTCTACAGTATAAACTATACAAGTTTTACAAAAAAAAAAGTTTAAAGTTGCAGTTTTGCCTTTGGGATTGAGATTGATCTAAAGAGAAAATTTGAAAAATAAACAATTTGGTCGAAGTAATTACATGGATGTTTTGAACATTTTCGTGCTTCCTATGGAGGATTATAACAAAAGGGGTCTATTTGAAAATGTGTCAAAATGTTCAGAGGAGGTGATTGGAATTACTAACCTTCAGGAGAAGTTTCAATAATGGTCCAAAACTTTAAGGGAGGGTTTAGAAATTTACCTTTTTTTATTTATTTTTCATGGGGTGACTAATCGGGATCTACCAACCACAAATTATTGGTCATGCTCATCCAGTTATACATCTGAAACACTTAACATCACCAATATTCTCAACATGTGGCTGGATGAGCGTGGCCAGCAATTGTTGTGGTCAGCAGATCAGAATTCCTCCTCCTTAAATAACCCCCAGCCTTGGTGGCAGAAACATTTGATCCCAGGTCTTTGCTACAATATGTCAGAGATTCTACCACTTGAGTCATGATCAATTGATGTTTGGGTTTGAACTTGAGATCTATTGAGAAATTTGCATTGGGACTGTTCGTACTTTTTCGTAAAATTAATCAGGTGTAGTACAGAAACTCCAAACCTGAAATGCACCAACAATTTAGAATAGCGAAACAGGAGGACATTTACTGTTGGATTTTAGTGATAGGTCGTTGTCGGTAGGTTGAATTTGTAAGGGTTAGTTCATCCAACTCCCTCTACTCGATCCACTCCCTCCTATGACCTATCTCTGATTAACATGTAAATTCATAGTCCACCATGCCAACAGCCAATCTATCACTTTGAAGAATTCTTCTCTTTGCACGACTACAACCTATGAACTTGCCAAGTTTTATAAGTTGCACTCGGTTTCTTCTGAAGCAACCATAAAATTGAGGAGCCTGCATTAGCTTCTCTACATGATGAGGATGATGGTAGTGATCATGACGATTGTAGTAGCCTTGGGGATAGTTAGCAGGCAAGGTTCTTGCACAATTGTCCAATTCATCTTTGGGGATTCCCTCTCTGATGTTGGAAATAATAACTACCTCTCCAAGAGTCTGGCTCGAGCAAGTCTGCCGTGGTATGGTATCGATTTTGGAAATGGAATGCCCAATGGAAGGTTTTGTAATGGTCGAACTGTTGCTGATATCATAGGTATTTTTCTTCTTTTAATTTTGTTTATAACATTTCCTATTTATGTGTTAATTTAAGTACTCTTTCCTCTTCAACTGATAATTAATTAAGCTTGTGAATTGTGATATGTGTCTTAAATTAGGTGACAGGATGGGTCTCCCAAGGCCACCAGCATTCTTGGATCCATCTTTGAATGAGGACATCATACTAGAGAATGGAGCCAATTATGCCTCTGGTGGTGGTGGGATATTGAATGAAACTGGTGGCCTTTTTGTAAGTTGTACTACTAGCTTGGAGCCTTGGACCATTTCTCTTTCTATAGATCCATCTACATGGAGTTCTTATAGCTTTTTCTTCTTTTTCGTTTAATTTGATCTACATGCAACAAATTATATTAAGCAACAAAAGGCTTCTAATTAATTAGCTTAGGTAGCAATTAATTAAGTTAAAAAGTTTTCTCAATCGAACGCAGGTGCAAAAGTTTTCACTGTATAAGCAAATCGAATTGTTTCAAGGAACACAAGAGCTAATAAGAAACAAAATCGGTGCTGAAACGTCAGATAACTTCTTCAAAGAAGCAAGCTATGTGGTTGCTTTAGGCAGCAATGACTTCATTAACAACTTCTTGCTCCCAGTTTACAGAGATTCATGGACGTATTCCAATGATGGCTTCATTCAGTATCTAATCACAACTTTGGGAAATCAATTGACGGTAATAAAAGCAATGAGACCCACTGCAAATCTGCAATATTTATTTATTTTTGTTTTAAGCCAAGACACATATTCATGGGCATGATGATGAGCACAAATTAATTTGTTGAGTTTTTTTTTTTTTTTTTTTTCTTGACTAAAAGAAACGGTGTGTTTGGATTTGATTAATGTACAGATATTGCATGGGTTAGGGGCTCGGCAGTTGATGGTGTTTGGGCTAGGGCCCATGGGTTGTATTCCTCTGCAACGCGTGCTAAGCTCATCAGGGAACTGCCAAGAAAAAACCAACAATCTGGCCATCAGCTTTAACAAAGCAGCGGCCAAGCTCTTACAGGAACTGTCCAGCAATCTCCCCAACGCAAGCTTCAGATTCGGGGATGCTTATAATGTAGTTGATGATGTAATTAAAAATCCAGACAAATACGGTAGGTGTAAGTGTAACGAATTTGCTCTTCTCCACGTTGTCGTTGCGTGCCTACTGCCTAGACTAACACCTAAGTTTACATCCTTTACCAAAAACACTTTAGTCTGGACTCTGGACTCTGGACTCTGGATGGAGTGAAAAGTGCCACATTGGGTTAGTGGTCTACCATGTTCTTCAATATTATACGATATGGACCTTCTAACTTGAACTTATAAGGTCTAAGGAAACACAACACAGTTATTAGGGGGGTGATCATGGGCAGGGCCTGGCCGGGCTTACCACCTGTCGTAAGGGTTATAGCCTGGGCCGCATCTTCCTGGGCCTGAACATAAAATCTGGGTACTAAGCCCACAATTTTCAGGTTGGGCTGGGTTGAAAATGATCACCCCTAAGCCCTAAAGTGGGAGGAGCTTTGAGAATTGGAAGAAAGGAGGATGCCTGGATGGGAATATTTGAAGGAGAAGCCTTTCAATCTGAGGTCTTTGGTGTAATATATTTATATTAGGTGGTGGCGAAAGTTGTAAATATTATCATGTCTTGCCTATGAATTAAACCTTTTTTCAGCATCTTTTCAATGATGGATGATCACATTCAATTCCATGTTAATTTTCAGGATTTGAAAATTCAGACTCTCCATGCTGCTCATTTGGACGGATCCGACCTGCTCTCACTTGTGTCCCTGCATCAAGGTTGTGCAAAGATAGAAGCAAATATGTGTTCTGGGATGAGTATCACCCCACTGATAAAGCAAATGAGATCATCGCCAACGAGATCATTAGAAAGCTCGGATTTGTGCACGTCAACACCACATCATCACAAGGGCCAGCTCTTGCTCCTTCCTCATAGGGATTGGTCATTGGTGATCGATATTTATATAGGATATGTATTTTCTTAAAAAAATTATACAGGATATGTCTAGTTTTATTAATTATTAGCCGTCAACTTTATGACACAGCTGATACAAAAACTTGCCTATGAAATCAACATATCCTTAGTGCCTAACATTTTAGAAGAAATGGATACGTACCACAGGCCACACCCTGCATGAAAATTAGTGTTTAATTTGGTTCCAATCAATACTATGTATTAATTTATGGCTTCTGAAGACTTGTTTTCTCGTTAATTATTGTTGTAATGTATGACATTATATCGAGGAGGAACAAATGAGGGTAGGACGTACGTAGGAGGAGAGCAGAGCAATTTAAAATGGGTGACGACGACGTCTAATACTCAGAATTTAGTTTGAAGGGCTGAGGTGGAGTGACAGATGCCAGTTTGCCACGTTGGATTAGGTGGTCTGCCATGTCCTTTTGTTCCATTAATTACTAGTACATGTATTAAGTTTACGATAATAAATATAATATATATTGTGGTATATATTATTATTAGATTTTTTAAATGAGGGGGTGATTCAATCGGTTCTATGGCTAGATGACACAGAGCTATCTAAGCCCCTCCTCTAAAGTCTTAACCAACTTGTCATCTGTTGTTTGTTCATGGGACATATTGAGACCCACTAACATGACAACATATGATCAAATGATCAGTTTAACCATTTACTGGGTATTTGCCAAAATTTATGATTGTGTAAATCAATATGATTTTTTTTTTTTGGTGAAAACCCCTTTATCTTTCATTAAAATCCCAGTGTTTCTTGAACTAACAACTAGATAGAACTTTTCGTTTGTTGAAATAATACAAGATAATAAGTTTTTAAGCTGGTCATTGGTCGATTAACCTCTTAAACGAGGCCCCCTCTTCTATAAAAATGAGAAGAATATATAATCAATTTGCATTTTGAACATTTTAAGCAATTAAATACATAAACTTGAATAATAATTTATCTAAGAAAAATTTGCAGAAATAGGATCGGTTTTACCATTCTTATAATATTCAACACGACAACACGTACAGTTGAATATTATTGAGCAATTGTTGCAGTTTGCACAAGAAAAAAAGGGTGAAATTAATGTTGCAAAGTAGGTGAGCTGACTGATCAACTTCAACGCCAATACCTTGGAGATCATTACAAGGCCATCTTGTAGTTGTAGTATGCTTTGTTGTGGACCTTGCAGTGTCTTGTATGAACTATGGGGTGTCTAAACTATGAAAAGTTTCAAATACACCCCCCCAACTTTTTACATGTGTACGTACAAAATAACTTAGTCTTCAGTTAAGAAAATGGTCACGTGTCATCATGTGACCAGTTTTTCAAAATACCCAGATTACCCTTTTAAAACATCTTTTTCCCTGTGTTTGATTGTAATGCAAATAAATTTGCACTGATGCCAAACTATGGCAGTGCAAATGATTTGAGTGTAAATTTTGACTTATTTTTGTTTCAAATGTTAGGTTATTTTATTTGATTATTACAAATGAAGTAAATTAAGACATGAATCAGAATAAAGTAATAACGAAAGCAAAATTAAATGAGATTTTGCATTTATATTTTATTTGCACTCCCATGCATTTGTACTAGTGCAAATAAAATTGCACTGCAACCAAACACAGCCTAAAACTCAGTTTGGAAATAGTAAAAATACAAATATGTACAATACAAATCCTTATATTTTGTATTTCTAAACCTGTATCTGTTTCCAAGCTGAGCTTATAACTTCAAAAAATGGTTTCTTTTTGAACAGAAGTATTTGTATGAGTTTTTAGCTTATCATCATATGACTTTTACAGCGATAGTATGGCCTGTACACCCCCTAGCCCCTACAGACCTGAGAATCAAGATCAATGACTTATTTCAGTGAAAATATAGAAATAAAAGAGAACAAAACCCTGTCATACGTAACCAAACAAATGGGGGTAATACGGGCTTAACATGTGAAAGNGGGGGTTAACATGGTTCAGGTGGGTTTTTGGAATCTTTAATTTGTGAGTGACCGAGTTCTACTACGTACTTGCAGTTATCATTTTTATCATTTATCAATGAAAAAATGGATCAAATTAACCTCTCATGTGATGGTGGGGTGTCCATTGTCCAATCTCCTGCTGGATTCCGATTTCCGACCCAAGATAAAATTGACAAGTGACAAATAATAGTTAGAAGCGGAAGAGATCGACCCAGTTAAGACTCAAGATGAGATATGCACGAAACCACTCAAATGGGTGTTGTTGACCTAATTCTGAGCAATGGGGTTTTCATACATCTTGAATAAGAGATTAATTTATATTTGAAGGGTTTTGAGAGGTTCAGAGGGCATCTGAGATGGGATCGTAATGAAATGATTGCAGTGAGAATTAAATTAATTATAACCGTTAGGTGACAAAAGTTTGTTGTCCGGTGAATATAACAAATTGCGGCAACACCAGAAAGGAGAGGGTGAGAGGAAATTACAAAGAAGCCGTGCTCAAGTCAAAAAAAAAGAAATTTTTAAGAAAAGATGTCTAACAGAAGAGCAACAACAGCAGTTAACTATTTGCACAAGTTAAGATTCTAAAACATGTTTAGAGACAGGTGGCATTGTTTTATTGGGTTAGTAGAGCGGATTGTATAATTGAATTAATAGGAAATCCAAACTGTCTTTAACAGGGAAATTTCTGCAAAAGGAAGAGGTGTTCTACAGCATCAATGTTTTTGTTTTCAAAATTGCCACATCAGCAAATTTAAAAAAATAAATAAATACACCCATGCCTTTGTTTGGAAATTAAAAAACAAATAGTTTTTTTTTTTTGTTTTAAAAAAGAATACATGTTTTTGAAATCATCAAAATAAAGGTTCTTATAACAAAAGCAAATTTTACAGTAGAGAAATTATGTGATTTATGAAATATGATGCTAATAACTAACCAGTTGAAAAGATGTTCTTTAAACCAAAAATTCAAGAACCATTTTTTTTTGTGCCGGTTTTGGAAAAAAAAAAACACATCTGAAACAAGAATATGTTCGTTGTGTTTTTGTTCTAAGGACCAATTTGTTTTAAACCGGTTAATTTTGTTTTACTTTAAAACAATTCACATTGGTCCCGAAATTGTTGGGTGCCAAATGATTGTAGCCATAGGATTGGAATCAACATATTGCCCTCTATTCCCAAGATTAGGGATTCAAACGGATCAGATCAGATTAGATTTGGGTATATCCGAATCCGATCTGATCCAATCTCACAAAGGTCAATTTGAATTTAAATCCATTAAGGATGTTGGATAAAAAAAATACTATATTATAAAAAATTACAAAAACACAATATAAACATATCTATACTATATTATATAGCGATATAGGCCACGTCAGCAACCCTCTCCTTGATCCATTACCCAATCTTGGCTTCTCCTTCTTCCCTTACCAGTTACCCCTTCCCAACCCGTCCATGTAGACATGTGATAGCCCTCTCCTCTTTACTAGAGTTCCCACTCCAACTCCTTTTCTCTCATCTTCCTAATCACTTAGCCAATACCCTCCTAAAATTTCTCCTAAGTTATTTCTCCCACCTAAAATTCCTCCTAAAACAGCTCTTAACCTATCTTACATGCCCAATCTAGCCACATGGCACCACTATCCCCTACTTTTTCCTTAATTATCTCTAATTCCTATTTATCCTCTCCCCCACTTTTCATCTATATCTATCTAAAGAAAGTTTGAATTAAAATTTTTAATAATTATTTAAATATAGTAACAAAATAATGTAATAACTTTAAAATATTTATTAAAAACAAAAAAATCTAATAGATTTAATAGTGTTCCGATTATTAATAGTTTTATACTTTTATGAAATTCATAATGAAATAAATTATAATTTTATGAATTAAAATTTTCAGTAACAAAATTATTTAAATAATAAAAATTAAAATATTTAACATATTATTTAAATATTTCAATAACTAAATATTTTAAATAAAAATATTAAAAATAGCTAATTAATTATATACAAAATATTTAATATTATGTAATAACTTCAAAATAAATAAAATTTAAATATTTTATTATATTTATTTTGTAATTATTGTCTTTTTATTATTTATTTATTTATTAATTTTTGTTATAAATTTATTTTCAATAATTGTGTATTTTTCTATAAATTATCAATAATTGTTAGAGATTAAACTATTGTTGTTTTTCTATAAATTTATTTTCAATAGTTGGGTTAGATTGGTTGCAAATTATTTGGCCAACCAAACTGACTTGGTCGGGTGGGGAGTTGGTCACTCAAAATTGACTGATCAATAGTGATAACCAGCCAATTCTAGTTGTATCAATTTGGGTTAGTTTTTTGTTGGGTCAGTTTGTTCAAAAGATTTAAACATAAAAAATTAAATTTAAATTAAAAAAATTACAATGGTATTATTGAAAAAATAAATTAGAAAAATTAAATTTACAATATAAAATATTTTAGATTAAGAAATATGGGAATTTTTCTACTTTACCATATTAAAAAATTATATTTAAAATATAAAATATTAATATATATCTATGATCGGGTCAGTTTGATTTTGGTCGGTTTACAAATGGCCAAACCAAAATTGACCAGACTTGATCGGTTTGGGAAATTGGTGAACCAAAGCTGACTGAAAATACTAGAAAAACCAACCAACTCGGGTTGAGTTGGGTCGGGTTGGTCGGTTTCATTGGTTTGATAAATAGTCCTAGCTGAAATTAATTATTATTTTTGTATTTTAAATATTATTAAAAGTAGTATATAAAATATAAATAATTATTAATTATTTAAAAAATTAAAATATAAAACAATTGTCTACTTTTATATGTTTTTGTTGTTTAACTTTCGCTTAACAAAGATTGTACATCGCACGGGTTCCTACTAGTTTATAAATAAAAAAAGAACTATAGGATAGGATTGTATCAAATTCTTTGGATTGGATAGGGGTTATCTGAATTCACTTCAATTTTTAATTAGGTCATATTATTCAATCCAAAAATCCAACATGGGGGTATCCGTGTCCCAAAAAATAGGATTTAATTTGAATAAAAACCAAATCATGATCTGGTTCATTTGTACCCCTATTCATAAGACAGAATTTTGGTAATAACTCTCTTCAGATTCCAATTTAATGGCCTAAAGCATTTTTGCACTTAAAAAAGGTGTTTTATGGAAGATTCCCCCCTCCCTTATGGCCCAACTACCACATTCACAAAAAAAGATGCGAAAAAGTCATTTTAGTTGAAATGATGGAAACAACAAGGCATCTAGCTAGGAGTGGACAAATCAAGCTATTTGCATGTGAACCAGTCAAGCTCATCTCACAAAGTGGTTAATTTGACTTAGTCTAGATTGAACTTAAAATTGTACTCGAGCCTAATATAAGTGAGATCAAAGAGTATGAAGCAGGATATCTATGTCATTTTAGAAGTTTATTTATTTTGTTAAGACATAAGTATATGGTCCCTTGATTAAGATTTACTATATATATATATATGTGTGCAAGCCAACTTATAATTTTGGGAACCATATTATTTTATTATTTTATGGAGCCTCCGCTCTCGACGCCTCTAGAAATGTATCAATTCTTTTGGCCTTTTTTGCTTGGATAGAGTATGACGGGTCCCCCATATATGGGCACATTTGATTTTTGCAAACAAAGTGAAAGATTCCTCTAATCTTGTCGTTTTAGAAAATTTATTTATTTGCATTTGCAACCTAGCCCAACGTGTCAACATTTAGAGTTACTAGCGAGTTATGATTTTTTTTCCCTTCTTTGTTTATTTCTTTTTGTACTTAAAAATTTGTTTGGCTTTTGAAGTGTATTTAGAAGAAGAACAAAGGGTTGGAAGGAGAGGCTGTGAGAGCAACAGAAGTATTAAGGGTCATAATAAGGAAGTCCATAGTGATATGTCATGGTGGAAATATAGAAAGTTCCTATGGACTCAGCCCCCAGTAGAAGACCCTAAAGACCTCAAGTTGTTTGTCAAACTTACCAAGGAACTCCGAAAGATAATTAACATTGTATTCCAATTACCCATAAGGATCTATTTTCAGGTGGCCCCTCATGCCTCAGCAAGCTTAATCTGGCATTCAATGTGAATGCAAACAAAAGCAAATATATGTATATACTGTAATGAAATGGCATATTTAATTAGTCTTGTATTTGTTATATCTTTGTATGCAGAAGTTAGTCATCCTTGGGGATCTGCAGAAGAGATGTTAGTTCAGGAGGAGGATTCCAATTGAAGAGTCCCAGAGAGTGGAGATCAACTTCAGTGAGAACGACCTTAATTAGACTTGTGGCCAGGGCGCTCAAGATGTCCATGATTTCCAATGCTCAACTCAAATGGTGCCAAGACAAGCTCAACAACATAGAGTTCAAAGATGGAAGAGTTGTGAGAGTTTGCACTGACTGCTTATTTCCATACTCGTAACCATGAAAGGCCATTACCCAATGTTAGTCCAGGCTCTCTCTCTGGGGTCTTGCGAGGGATCCACTGGTTGGCCTTTTTCTTGTTTCTAAAATGGCCAGTCTCTGATTCGAACCCGCATATTCACATTTGACAGCTTGAGATTTTACCATTATATCAAGCAATGGCCTCTATACTCTAAACCATGTCTATATCAAAATCCTGCTTATGGATTTTCATCCATACTGAAGTTGGATTAATTGACTAAAAAAGTGTATAGTTATTCATGTCATTGAATAAGAGTTATTTAATGTGTCTAATTTGTTCATTTCTCACTTTTTTTTTCTGATTGAGAAGAGTGATGGCTCTGTCTTCTTGATGGGCAAACCAACGGTGCAGGTAATAAAACGACAAAAGGTCAGTTCTTTAGTTTTCCGTGTGTGAATCTGATTGATGCAATTGCCAATCGAACTGGACCAAAATTTCTAATGGGCTTTTCCTGATGGGCTGTGCAATTCAATAATTCACATGAGCATTCGCCATCACTAGACACTACTACTGCAACTTCACCAAATATGTTATCACTTCACTACTTACTAGTGACGATAACTATTCTTTCGAACGATCGGGTTTTTAGGATGCATTTGATACTTCTTATTTTAACGATTTATCTCCTTTTTACAATTAAAAATTCAATGTTCATATTTTAAAGGGGATATTTTAACAGCAAATAGGAGATAAGGCTGAGTTTGGCATTCCTTATTTAAGGACTTATCTACTTTTTACAGTTAAAAAACTCAATGAGATAAGTCCTAAAAATAAGGACTGCCAAATTCAACCTAATAGCAATTCTTATATTCCCCTAATATTATTCATGGGCTTCCAAATTTATGGGCCAGGCCCAGTAATGACCACGGTGCCATGTAAAAGAAGACGGTGCTCTGGTCTCTGCTTCCTCGGTTTTTCCACGTGTTTCTTCTGGAGTATTTACTATTGTTGGGGTTTGATGTCGGCCGCTCGTTCCGTAATCCGAATATCTGGCATTAAGTTATTGTGCAAATCTCAACCAATCTCAACCTCAAAATCTCCATGATTTTCCAATCAGTGGGGTCCATTGTAACAGAATTCAACAGTGAATAATACCTTTAACACCAACAACTGTTTTCGCCCGTCCTCCATGGTTTCTTGCTCCTCCATTGCCAGTTCCAACTCACACCTCCATTGCCTCTGCTTATGTACTCTGCAATCTCCACATTTTCACTCAACTGTGTATCCTTCAAACTTGTTATCCCCAATTAGCTTCGTCGTAATTCTCAAAGCCCTCTACTGCTTTCTGTTTAACCTTCATTTCATCATCTGGGTTTCTTTCAGTCTCCATTTGGCTTCTTAGGTTTTCATCAAGTCCTCAAATCTTGTTAGGTTATCACAAACACTAAGGCAAACACAAGAATGACTTCTTTTCTCTCTCTTTCTTTACCGGTGGAGACTACGATGGAAAACTCTATTCTACCTCGGCTTCGCTTTGTTTCTTCCTCCCCTCGAGGAAGATATTCTCTTAATTCTGGTTTAAACAACTCAAAATTTGGGTTTCCCAATGCTGTCGAAGGAGAAGCTTTTCCCGGGTTAGCTTGCAATTGGAAGAAAATGCTAAATGTGTATGGTAGAGCGAAACCTCGGAGGAGTAACTGCACGAGAGCGGTGGGAAAGGACTCTGTAGAAGGAAAAGATAGTGATGATTCGGTGGATACTCTTCAGGCTACAATAGAGAAGAGCAAGAAAGTTCTTGCTATGCAAAAGGATCTACTTCAGCAGGTATTTCTTTATTTTTCTTTTATTTGATACAAAACAGGTATTTCTTTTCTTCTTTCTCTTATTTGTGGAAAGCACCTCTTTGAAGTGGAAATTTTCTTTTGTTTACATTCATTGCATATTCTTGTTGATGCTTTCGAGTATAATCAGCCTATACTGTTTTCAGTTGAAATCTTTATTTAAAAGGGCAGCCCAGTGTACGAGGCTCCCGCCAATGCGGGGTCTTGGTAGGGACAGATGTACGCAGCCTTACCTCTGCACATACAGTACAGCGAGGCTGTTTCCAAGATTTGAACCTTGGTCACCCACTTGAAATCCTCATTTACTAAAACTTAAACCTCTCTTCTAGCCTCCTAGGTTCTTTTGTTCTTTTTTTTTTTTTCTTTCTTTTTGTCATTTCTTTACTTTTTCTCATGAACTGAGATCTCCTGCAAAGTCTTCAGGCTAGAATAAATCAATGAGTTGAATGGTAGTTTGCCTTTTTGCCTTGCCCATATAATTAGAACCACTTTAAAGATAACTAGCAAGGGGCGCCTGTGCTCAGCATGGGCGAATAATGCTGAGTAATTGGGAGAATAAAAAATAAAGAAAAAAAATAATAAAAGTTCTGGGGATTCAAATCCCGGTCTCTGCTGGAATGAACAAACTAATATATAGAAGATATATATTACATAAAAAGAGAAGAAAATAAAATGAACAATTCCTCCCACACAGAAATGCAATATTCATTACCGAAAGCATGGAACAAATCGAAGACAACAGGCTTCTAAACCTAGACATCTAATGTTATTGATCTAACCTACAGTTGATAGGACAAGCAATAGCTAAAATCAGTGGTTCTCAATCTAGTGTATGCAGTGTTCACAATTGGCAAGATTTTGTAAACTCCTGTTTCAGAAATTGGGCCTAATATAAAGTATGATTGAATTACAGTTACTGCATTGGATAGACCAAGTGAGTCATCATCAGTTACAGATTGTAGTGCATTTACAATAAATGAAAATGAATTCCTTTCATTAAATTGCACTTAACAAATAAATAATGAGAAAACAAAGTCAACCTCATCCATTCATGAGAAGGCATCAGCACAAAAGGAGAACATGCGACGCAACAGGTAGCTGAAAATTTATGGGTATAAAGATCAACAGGGATGGGTAGAGTACAAAATTCATAGGCCCATTCCAACAGCTTCCACCTCTTATTTATAAACAGCTCTTGAGTATGAGTATGAGTCAGCTACTTGAATCCAACAGCTATTGCAGATTCAAAATAGAACGAGAAGATGAGTATGGATCCACTACATGAATCCAACAACAATAAACCTTTTTCCTCAAATCACAAACTAAGAAACCTAAAATATTTAGTGTTAGGGTGCATTTGGTAAATATGTGGCCAAAGAACTTTGGTCTCTTGCAAGATCAAAAGACAAAAAGATGACATTTCACATTTGATAAGAAAATTTCAGCAGATTTTTGTGCTTCTAAAGCTAACAATATAGAATTCCTTTAAACATGAATTTCAAAGAGTTCAACAAATCCAAAATAACAATATAGAAAGAGTTAGCAATGATTCCTATGGAAATTACAAAGGTTACATAACAAGAGCTTGACCAAGTTTTTGAATACTCAAAGAAAGAGGCACTATATTATATCTGCAATCCTCAATATGCCTCCTAACAAAGTGGAAGACAACAGAAAAATTATTTTGAGTCCAAGAATAAGTGCATGCTATAAATAATTAAATCTCAAAAGGCAACAAAATAACAAAATATCTCAAAACAAAGAAATAAAGTACATGAAAATATTAACTGATGATGAACAAGAAATTAGCACATGGTTTGGGAAAACTAAGAAATTGCCTAAAAAAATAACATCAATTATTTATCACATACTACTTGCAGTGTAGACTACGAAATTAGCACATGTGTGTGTAAGGTGCGGGCATTTATTTCTGCATAGCCTGCTCTGTGTTTCTTTGTATCATATCATACGAAATCCTACTTTATTATGTAAATGGGTCGGGGCCAAGTAGATTCACTGCTCCAATCTATGGAGATGATGATAGAGATACTTCTATATACTTTTTATAAGGTCAACTGATTATCCAGTTATGAAGGCCAAATGATACTTGTTTCTACTTCTATTGAATACCTGGTTTTAACTTCCTTATATGTATCCAGATTGCAGAAAGGAGGAAACTTGTTTCATCTATTAAAAATATCAAACTCAACATTGAAGAAGATTTAGACTCTTATAATGGGACTGATAATTCGTTTCCAGTACAAGATCTTGCTTCAACTGTTGCTGGCAGTACTAATGGAAAATATGCTAATGATATCCATTCCAAGAGCTACACCCAAGCAACTGCAGTTGGGATGTCAGAAACCCCAGATGTTGATATCAATGGAAGTTTTAGTGAAGAAGAGCAGGGAAATGGAAGAAATTTATCTCCTGAAAAGGTTTCTTTAGATATAGATTCCTCCAAAGAGTTCAAAGAAACTAGTTCAACAACAGTTCAGTCTGATACAGTGCCATCGTTTCTATTGAAAACCTCTAAGTATGATCTAAAAGATGAAAGCACTGAGGAGTTGGTAGAATCAAGTTTAGAAGATGATGTAAGCAGTGAAGCTAATCTAGTTTCTGAGGATGAAACTGTAAAGACACCTCCTTTGGCTGGGGCTAATGTCATGAATATCATATTGGTAGCTGCAGAATGCGCTCCTTGGTCAAAGACGGGTATGTTTCTAATAAGAACTCTGAAACAAATTCCACATATGAAAGCAACTTATTTTAAGGATAGTTTTGCTTCTCAGATCACGTTCTGTTGAGTCTGAATCTGGTCCCAACACAGGATCCCAACTCCCAACAGCCATTACAGCTGTAAATCAGGAGCATCTCGCCATGAAGGACAAAGGAGATGTTCCCAATGCATGGCTGCATGGCTGTTTGGACCAGATCCAAACTCCATTCTGTCACCCTTGTACCAGAAAATAATAGTTTGACTTTTTTTGTTTTCAAATTTTATTTTGTTATACATAAAAGGAAAATTGTCTATACTTTCTGAGTGATTCTTTTATTCTGTACTTTCAAGTGCAATTCATTTCCCCAAGAGTGGGGAAATTGAATGTAGTCACTGGGTGAACAGTCAAATGTCTTTTGATTGTATGATTCAGGCACCTCAGATGCTCCCCCACCCTTCACTAGGGCTGTCAATGGACCAGATTTTGGTCCAACTTAAGCCGGTTCAATATAAGTCCATTAGGGATGGGCCAGGTCCAATCCAATCTGATGAATGCTTTGGACCATTCTGGACTGGTCAAATTCAATGTCTGGACCGTTCAATCTGTTCAAGTTGGCTTTAATTTAGACCGGGTCCAACCCAAACCTGGTTCATTGACATCTGTACTCTTATCTTGTGTCAATGGACCAGATATTGGTTCATTCTGAACCAGTCCAATATAAATCCATTACAGATGGACCAGGTCCAATCCAATCTGTTTGGACCATTAAGTCTGCACTGGTCCAATTCAATATGTCTTATTGATCCGTCCAACCCATTCAAATTGACAGGGTCCAACCCAAACCTGGTCCATTGACACCCCTACCCCCACCCTCCCACACACACATGCACACATTTCATTTGTTCATGTGGAAGATCCTATTGGCCAAAAATTGGCATCTGGAAATCCTATTTGACATATTACATATTTTGGTTGTCAGAAAGATATGACTAATAGAGCAGTAAAACAATAAGAGGAAAATGCTCAATTGGTAAGATTGTTAGTACCATACAATCAATTCAACTTTTGACCTGAGTATATCTGTAAAATATGATTCATCGTGTTGTTAATTTGACCCCATATGGTTTTTCTGTTGGTCTTTTACCTGCTTTTGGTTGCTATTCTTTATAGGATCACTATATAGTTTTCTCTTTCTCTTCGGTTGCTTAATATAATTTTATTTTGCACATGCTGAAATCAGACAAGAGGAAAAAAATTCTTTTATGTTTGATCTAGAGGCTGATCTTAAAAGTTCTGTTAGGTGGGCTTGGAGATGTTGCTGGGGCTTTACCAAAGGCTTTGGCTCGGCGTGGACATAGGGTTATGGTAATTTTATTTTATATTCCATGTGATTTCTAAACATGAGATTCTTGCAGTAAATTAAAAAGAGACCTTTTTTCACACAATTGAACATTTTCAGCACAAACCAGTTGAGTCAGCCAGCTGAAAGCTTCCCTCTTTTGCTTGTATAAAATTGGGTGGAGCATATCTATATTGTAGTATGCTTATTCTTGTACTAAACATTACATGGATACTTGTTAGTTTTAATTCTCAAGGTTGCCTATAATCTCCTATTTGAATAAAATGGTTCTTTTTTAAGAATCTGACGGTTTCTTGTTTATTTTCTCAACATACTGAAATTGTCAAGACTTGTAGCCTTTCTAATGGTTAATTTTTAGGATCTAACAACTAGTTCATAACTGTTGAGTTTCCTGTCTGATCACCTCAGTTCTTAGAAGCTCAAACAATTGAGAGCTAATTAGTTCCTTGTTAAGTTAAACCAAAAGAAAGTGCATTGATTAATTATTGTTCTTATTTTTCTTGCGTCAGGTTGTGGCACCACGGTATGGTAACTATGCTGAAGCCCAAGATATAGGAGTTCGCAAGAGGTATAAGGTGGATGGACAGGTGCGCTTCAGCATCACTCAGCTACAACTTGACTTTTATATGGTGTTGTAACTATTGTTTTCAAGGAACCAACGTGAATAGATATGGATTCATCAAATGTAATGAAAAAATGGTTGAATCCCTTGTTTTTCTCAATGTTGTAGAGATGCATAGAAGGGAAAAAAAAGCAGCCTTGGCCTAGAGAGATATAGATAGGGTTAAGCACCTGATCTGTTAATATGTGGGGCGGGGGGNCCTCGTTTTTGAGTGGACAATCAAAGGCTATTTGCCACCCTAGACTGATTTTAGGGGTGGATTCGAGCCAAGTAAACCTGAATATCTAGCTATTCGAGCTCATCTTGCTAAAACAGATGAGCTCGATTTGAGCTAGAGACTTGAGCTCGAATTCGGCTTGGCTCGAGCTCGACTATGAGCCAAATTTCCTATAAAAATAAAAAAATTATACATATAAAAATAAAAATGTTAATCATGGAAAAGCACCTTATTTCCTCGTCATCACCTAGTACCCACCATAGCAACACCTTGACAACTACTTGTAGCTTTGTAATGACTTCAATTTTATTACAAGTGTGTGAAACCTTTCAACCATGCAGGATGTGGAGGTAAATTTCTTCCAAGCCTACATTGATGGTGTGGACTTTGTTTTCATGGACATCCCTATGTTTCGCAATATTGAGAACAATATATATGGGGGAAGCCGAGAGGTAACAAATGTGCATCCTATTGATTGCCTGATTCTAAGATAAAGTTCATTACCATTTGATTTTAACTTTAGTTAAATGTGTATTTTTAATTTCTTATGACTTCTAGTCATCAAGATGGAAAATGTTAGTTTAAATTCTTAGTGCAACAAAGTGCACAGATGTCAGTCATACATGTGGAATGGGTAGAGAGGGGAATATCCAGAATTTGATACCTCTTTGTAAAGAATATCTGGACTAAAATATATCTAAATCCATGCCTGTAAGACATGAACTATGACATCTAATCTCTCTCCCTGAACTATGCATGTAAGACATTCATGCCCTTCCAGGATTGTAATTGATTGCACAGTTATTGTCAACTGTCCATTTGATAGCAGTAAGAGATTTTATAGGTTGAACATGTCAACTGGTGGGTTTCTGTTATCAACCACTTCATACAAATATGTACAGTGCAAAACCTTGAATGTGGTATTTCTAGACCTTGTATTTGCACTGTACATATTTGTATTTGCATTCCTCCTGAACTGAGGGTAAATATCAAAATGTATACTTGTCTACTATTATATTAATTGTGAATATTCTCATTGTTTGTTTTTAAGCTTTTTCATTTAACATATTTTAATTTCTTATGAAGCGCAGGATATTTTAAAACGCATGGTTTTGTTCTGCAAGGCTGCTGTGGAGGTATAATTTCTGGACACATCACTTAAATCTTTACTGATGGATCCCTGTTGGCAGATGTCAGTCTTACTATCTTGTCACACTTGTAGAACAAATAATATATTACCAGAAGCCATAGCATATCCTAGGTATTAGGTCTCATTAAGCATGTGTTAGCAGACCATCTATATTATCTGGAATATAGGTTTTATGATTCCTTGCATATTAATTTTTGTTTCATTAGACAGTTGTTGCAAGAAGAGTTTTATTAATAAGATCAAATAGCAACTTATACAATGAGAGGCTTCCCATAGAGGGGCACGAGATGCAGCCTCAATTACATTACAAATGAGATTACAATTGAGCCCAAAACAAATGCTCCCTATGTACCCAAACGTAGCTAAGTAATCAGCTATCTCATTGGCCAATCTCCTTTGCCAAAGGACCCTTACAGTCATGTTTGCAACTAACCATTTAAACTTTTCACAGATTCCCTGTAAGTCCAAAAATAGTTTCTGGATCTGTCAGTCATCCAACGCTTTGAGCCCCCTCCAATTATCAATCTGTCCATGTTCAGCTCTCTAGCAAACTGTGCTCCTTGCAATACGGTTTGCAACTCAGCATGTATGGAGTCTCCCACTCCTACAGAACCTGAATACAAAGAAATTATTTGCCTTTCTGCATTCTTAAACATGCCCCAATTCCTGAAGGCCCAGGATTTTCAAGGCTGCTTCCATCAAAATTTAGCTTTATGAACCGTGCTTCAGGAGGGTACCCAAGTAGAACAAGGCCTAACCTTAATCTCTAAACTTTTTGCTATAGATTCCCAATTCTTCTAGATATCACCAAATAAGAACTGAGGAAATAAATCCACAGTTTTGGCCCAATGTATAGTCCTACTTAAGATGCATTCCCAAATAACCTCATCACTCCTTTCCTTGTCGTTAAAGATTCTGGTACTTCCCTCATCCCATACTATCCAAACCACTACAACCCTAGCACATCTGATCTCCATAAAATCCTGCCCTTCCTTTTCAACCATCTGAATGTTGTAGGGTCAAAAAGGCTACTGACCTGCAAATGCAAAGATCATCTGCAACCAAAAAGTACAAATAACCTTTTCCAAGGGCCTGCAACAAGTGGGTAGGAGATTAGAAAGTGGTAACGATTCTCACCGTTAGCTTTATATAGGATACACCCATTACAGGAGAGGCCTTGTTCAAAGAGGTTTTCTAAAAAAAAATTCCTTTTTCAAGGCATTTTCAGTAACTTATCTGCAGCAAGGGTGTGAAAGTCACACCAGATCCATTTTAAGGAGAGAGGAATACTAAAACCCAGATGCTAGCAAAGAACTCTTAATAATACCATAAAAGTAATTTAAACTTCAATAGAAAGATGCCTCCTCTTCAAACCAATGAGATTAAAGTCCATTCTTTCAATGGCCAGCTCCTGAGCTTGCTCTAAATCTTGCTTTATGCTTAGAGGAAAAGCCACTGTGCACCCCATGATTACCACATATAACTCAAGGAGATGGAGTTCATAATAACCAAATCTTAACGTTGTACCTTATCAGATGATGATAGTAAGGCCAGATACTGCATCAAAGCAGTGAAAAATGACCTAAGATTTCTGACTTTGGGAAGTAGAGTGACCAAGGAAAACCAAGGTGTCGTAAGAATTTTGAAGGTGAGAAATTAGAAATAATGGGGGAACCCTCCTTAATGAAGAGATTAAACAAAACCCACTTTTCTTTCCATTATCATGCTAAAAGTTTCCACAAAAAGAAAAAAAAAATGAGGGAGAAGGGTCCCATTGCCAAAGGCCCTTTTAACTTGTAAAAAGATCCCTAGAGGAACCATTGATGAGAAAAAAAGATAACTATACTAATGCAAACCTCAACCCTTTTTTTTTTTTTTTTTCATTTGGCTCCAAGGTCCATGAGGACCAAGACTGACAAGGAAACTCCAACCAATACAATCATAAACTTATTCTAAATCCATTTTGCACATGAGACTCACTGATCAAAAAAAAAAAAAAAAACACATGAGACCTCAGAATTCTGCTTCAGATAATGAGAATTCGAAAACTAACCTAAGATGTGCTCATCATCTAGGATTTGCCTCCCTTCTGCAAAATCTCCCTGGAAAGTTCTGACAAATTGTTAACTACACCTTTCACGTGACCTCTTCTTCTACCCATACTTTCTTAGGGATTAAAGAAATGAATGCAGCATTATGTACACTGTCCCAAATGCCACTATCAGACTTAATTATATCAGTTTTCAGAAATGTCCAACTGGCTATAAAGGATCATACGAAAGCTATTTGAACCTGGTGTTGTATCCCTTTCCATGTCATTAAGAGCCCTAGAACTTCCTTTTTTTTTCTTTTTTTGAAATAAGGTAACTTTCATTCAAAACAAAGGATGCATGAGGAGATGTCCAAATAGGGGTTTCCAAAAAAAAAGCCCACTCAATATAGAGGATAAGAATTTGCACTATACAACATATCCCTTCCCAATCTATTTTTATCTAAAGCATCTGTCAGAAGATTTAAACACCTAGGGATCCATTTGAAGCTGCATTGGATTGAATCTGAAATGTCATAATTCATAAAATATAATGTGCTTAAGACTTAAGAGTTAAGACATTAATCCATTCACCTTCGTACTTGTAGTTTGAAAAATATCAATCACTGAATTTGCTCCCAAATCATCTGGCACATCACGAAGGAGAGAAGATCCCATAGAATTCTTTCTTTCCCAGTGAAGCTATAAGCTGTCCCAGTAGGAATCAGTTCCATTGTGTTTTCTGGACTAACCCTTTCATGCCAAACTTCTATGACACCACACCTGAAGCACAAAAGGACAATGAAGAAGATGGGACACAAATCCTCCTCTCTTCGGTACATAGAGCACAACATTTTGGATTTCAGATTGCAGGAGATGAGATGATAAGTATGAGGGTTTTATCTAAGAAAGCTTCAGAACATGAAGAATGTAACTTCAGTTGGAATTTGGAAACTCCAAATGTATCTTGCAGGAAAGGCCCTTATGCCCAGTGAAAACATCATTGGGAATATACCACCAGTATCAAGACAACATTCCAAATTCCAAGTCATCCCGTTGGGAATAGAGAGGAAACTGCTTAGAATTCAATTTCCCAATTAACATTCCCTAACAATCATGAAATCATAGACTATCTCCACAGCAACCAATTCAATGAAACTTCATTGATTAAAAAAAAACATTGATGGCATCCTTATCAGCCACCAACTTGACTCAAGTTTAGCTTAAGAAAATCTTAATGTAATTGTGTCCATGCTTATGCATCCTGCCCATCTTAATTCTTTGATCATTACTGTCATTGAAAAGAATAAGCTTCTTAAAGTCTTCAGCTACCTTTTGAATGCTATTTGCACTTGACCATAATTTCCACCTGATTTGAATCCCAATCAAGATGGGTAGCCTCATATTATCAATCAGTGACTCTTCTGTAAGCTACAAATTTCTTAACAAAGCATCAAAACCATCTCCAAGAAATATCCTTCTTCATGATGCTAATAGGACATAGCCCAAGGCTCCCCTTCTTTCAGTTTGCAGACCAAATTCTACTATGCTAAAGGGAATTTCTTCTCATATGCTTCTCCATTGGAATTCTCTCTTCACTTAATCTTGTCTTCTGAGCACATTTTCCAATACATTAATGTTATATGTAGAAAGTGATTTACAATAATAGGTAAAACTTGAAGTGTATTTCATGATGTTTAATAAAGATATTGCTGTATGTAATACATGCAATTTGGTTGGAATTCTATTTGTTGACAAGGGGATGATGCCACTTGACTACATTCAAGGTCACAACCCATGCCTGTGGGTATTTCATGAATTTGACATCTTAAGTTGTTTTCAGGTTCCTTGGCATGTCCCATGTGGTGGGGTTTGCTATGGAGATGGAAATTTGGTTTTCATTGCAAATGATTGGCACACTGCATTATTACCAGTCTATCTGAAGGCATACTACCGTGATCATGGTGTGATGAAATATACCCGCTCCATTCTTGTGATTCACAATATAGCACACCAGGTTTGTTCTTGTTTGCTTAGGATTTGGTTATATAAGCTATACCTGATCAATACTAACTGTTCATATTTTGTTAAATTGAAAAGGTTGATCAACCTGATTCTTTCACATAACTTATTCTCTTGTATTTTCTTGGTCCAACACCCAAAATGTGAAATCAGAGTCAAAGTCCTTTTAAACACGGATGAGCTTTGGGTTCATCCTGGGAATATACAATCTAAAAGCACTCCATTTTATAATCAGGTTCATTGACCTGGGAAAACGTTTAAACTTCAGACCATCCTTCTTGTTAGTTTTACTGGGTTAAGAGAATGTAAACCCAGAAGAAAGGGAGGTTAATATGAAAAGAAAGGTCAGTTTGGTCTTTGGGGCTGGTTGGTTGGTTCAAGAATGATTTCTCCTAGTTTTAACTTTGAAGAACTTCAAAAGGTAATTATATTTTACATAAAGTTAAGAAAAACATAATTTATTTACTCAAGAATTTCTTGGAAAAAGGGAGTTTTTTTGAGAGAAAGGTAATGTATGAAAAGAAAACAAAACAAAATATACAAGGCCCTGATCAAAAAGAATTTGAAACAGGGGAAAAACTGAGAAGCTGATTGCACTGCAGATATAGATAAAAAAAAATCCTTGAATAAAAAAAAAGAGTTGAAAGGTAAATCCTTTAGCTGTCTGTGAACTGCAGCCCATGAGTATATTCTGCCCGATAAGCCTTTTAATATTGTATCTACTGTATTGTGTTTATTTTAAAAAATTCTCCTATTTCTCTCCGTCCATAAAGACCGAATCACTGCTGTCGGAATTACTTCTCACAAGACTTTCCCTTTCTTGGACCCTTTAACTTCCAGCACCACAATAGAGATTTCAGGTCGTTTGGAAAACAAAAATTAACATTGAACAGCCCCAAAGCTTTCCCCCCAACCCATTCTTGCAAGCTTGCAGTGGATGCATAAATGCCTCTGCATCCTCTGAGGCTGTCCCACACGTGCAACATCTGCTTGGCTCCATACCTCCACCATCATTTCCCCATTTCCCCTTTTAGCAAGCAAAGGTCAGTTTGGTCTTTAGGGTTGGTTCAAGAATTATTTCTCCTATTTTTATTTATTTATTTATTGAAGAGGGGCCCCAAAAAACACAGATGGACCACAGTACCACACAAAGCAAGGACCAAAGTCACTTGGCTTAACCACCCTACAACACCCACAGTATACTGTAAACAGAGCACAAACTAAAGCATAACACAGAAACAAAATAAACAAAACCATTTCTCCTGTTTTTAATTTTTAAGAACTTAATAAGTAATTATATTTTCACATAAAGTTAAGAAAAGTATAATTTATTTATTCTGTGTTACTTTATTTTGATAAGTAAGATTATTAATTCATTCAACTACTTTAAAACAGAAAAATTTACAATCAACTCCTCCCAAAAAAAATAGTGCTATCTAATTTCTTGTAAGAAAAAAATTGAGATCAAAATTGCTTGATTAATGCCTCCATGTGAGTAGGGTTATCAGTTTCAGATGTCAGTAACCAAATTCTTGATTAAAAGATCCTGGAGTGAGCTGAGTGATGCCCAGGACAATGAAGAGGTATTTGCTTGGTCCCTTCGCTCCTGTTGCAATTATTTGGACTCTGGCTTGGGAGGATTAGAAGGGTTTTCTGTAATAAAAGAAAGAATGTGGATGAGCTGATTAAGCAATCTGAATCTCTAGGAAGAGTAGGGTCGTGGGTCTCTTTGTCTAAGGAGTTTCAGGGTCTATCTGTGAGGGGGTTGTTGCATGATGTAGTCTTCTGGGGGTCTTGATCCTTTCCAGCAGGGATTTTCCTCTGCTGGCTTGTTGTACTTTATGTTTTTCTTTTTCTGGAATAAATTTCCTTGCCTTTTCTCAAAAAAAAAAAAAGAGATTGCCAGTTTATAAACTAAAAGCTTGATATAGATTTAATGAGAACCTCTGAAAATTTTGGATCTTGAATTTGGTTGAGGTTGAACACCAATCAAATAAAGTACGCCTGTGAAGATTTTCTGAGTATTTTATTGCAGTTTTTATGGCCTGATAAATATGTATACATACATACACATACACACACACACACACACGCACACACACATTTATTGGGTCATTTTGTCGTTCAATTTCTTTCAACTGACAAAACAACCAAGTCACTTCACATTGACTAGGGGCTGTGAATGGTTATTAGCCTGATTCTATAGATGATCAAATTTGAGTAAAGGTGGTTGGGTGGAACTTAGGCTGCCTTTGGTTTGATAGAAAATAAGAGAAACAGAAAGTTGAGGTCATGTTCTTTGGAATTTTTGTGAAATTACTTGAGAAATTTCCCCCAACTTTCTATTCCTCTCTTGTTTTTCTATCAAAACAAACACAGAATTGATGAATTCTGATGATTGGTACTTGAAGTATTTGACTGGAAAAGGGAAGGTTCAATCTAGCATATT
This sequence comes from Nelumbo nucifera, assembly GCF_000365185.1. The sequence continues at coordinate 4,809,847 of NW_010729075.1, forward strand.
ATACTCAAAGCTAGAGGTACATGCAACTCTTGGGCTGTGTTTGGTTTGAAGGAAAAAGTAGGGAAAGGAAGGGAAAGGTAGGGAAACCTTTACAAAACATGTATCGGTTTCCCTACCTTTCCCTTCCTTTCCCTACTTTTTCCCTCAAACCAAACATAGCCTTAGTGTCAGACTCAATCCATTGCATTAGTGCTATGTTGCCCATATATAGCAAGGGCATGGCTGGACAAGGTGTTGGATACGGAACCATTGTATAGGTATCCAAGTATCATAGCATCACTATATCACGAGTAAGGTCAATAATTCCCTTGCATAAACAAAAGCCTCTCCCAGTCAAGTACTGATCTATATTTTTCATCCAGGGTCGTGGTCCAGTAGATGATTTTCATTATGTGGATCTTCCAGAAGACTACCTAGACCATTTCAAATTGTATGACCCTATTGGCGGTGAACACTTCAATATCTTCGCAGCTGGTTTGAAAGCAGCAGATCGTGTAGTTACTGTGAGCCATGGTTATTCCTGGGAGCTGAAAACTTCAGAAGGTGGTTGGGGTCTCCATCAAATCATAAATGAGAATGATTGGAAACTAAGGGGCATCGTGAATGGGATTGATATGAAAGAGTGGAGCCCACTGTTTGATGTTCACCTTACATCTGATGGCTACACTAATTACTCCTTGGAGACTCTACAGACTGGAAAGCCCCAGTGCAAGGCAGCTCTACAAAAGGAGCTTGGCCTTCCCGTTCGTGAGAATGTCCCTCTGATTGGATTCATTGGAAGGCTGGACCATCAGAAAGGTGTTGATCTCATTGCCGAGGCTATTCCTTGGATGGTGGGCCAGGATGTCCAGCTAGTCATGTTGGGTACTGGGAGACCTGACCTGGAACAGATGCTCAGACAATTTGAGAGCCAACACCATGACAAAGTCCGGGGTTGGGTTGGTTTCTCTGTGAAAACAGCTCACCGGATAACTGCAGGTGCAGACATCCTGCTCATGCCTTCTAGATTTGAACCTTGTGGACTGAACCAGCTTTATGCAATGAACTATGGGACAGTTCCTGTAGTACATGCTGTTGGAGGACTGGGAGATACTGTGCAGCAGTTTGATCCATTCAATGAGACAGGGTTTGGCTGGACGTTTGACAGGGCAGAAGCACATAAACTGATACACACACTAGGGAACTGCTTGCTTACTTATCGGGAGTACAAGAAGAGCTGGGAAGGGATCCAAAGACGTGGAATGATGCAAGACCTAAGCTGGGACAATGCTGCTCAGAAGTACGAGGAAGTTCTTGTTGCTGCAAAGTATCAGTGGTGATTCTTTGAACATAAGAGCTGCAGTTTCAAGTTTATGGGACTTCTATTTTTCTTTTAGGTCAATATATCTGGAGACAATATATGCTTGAAGCCTCGTGCTTCTTCCAAGAGAGATGCAGATGATGGTTTCTTGGTGAATGCTGCACACTATTTCTTTCTCATGCTGTTCTAAAATAACACGAAGGCAAAGGCACCTCTATTGCAAGGACCACTCACTGAGTTAAAAACACCTGCAGAAAATCCAGTTGCTTTCCTAGTTCATTTGTGATGAGCAACAGCATGACAAACCTCTATGCCCGGCTGTTAAACTCCTACAACTGTAATTTTTTGTTATTTTGTGAATGTATTATCTTTGGTCCATAGTTTGATACACGTTGCACAATTATTGTTTGTTGATTGTCAATGATACATATTTCAGTATTTTCTGTGGGTTAAGATGTTGATTTGCGTTGTGATCCAGTGTTTCTTATCACTTATAAACCAAGGAGAAGATAAGATGACTTCTGTCTTACACTGATTGCTTGTTCCTTTATTGGTGATAAAGATATTTAATGAAAATAAAATTAAATGAATGCATTGCAAGTTCAGCCATATACTTAAAGGGATGAAGTTCCTGAATTTCAAATTAATGCATGGACTATCCAGGGCGATCAATGAACAGAAAGATGGTATAAGAGGAATGCAAATAGTGAATGTAGCTAGCATGCACCTAGACGATGCCTAAACTGGTTTCTGTATCAGTAAGCCATGTAGCTCAAGTAATATGATTTAGGTTTTGACCATTTATTTATTGGACTCACTAGAGTAAGAAGAATATGGCTTAAGATTTGGGACTTTGAGTGTGTCAACACTCAACACCTGCTTCCAGCTGGCAAGATGGTGGGCATTTGCATTGCGAAGGGATCCTCAATGCTTATAATGTTCTCGGTTGCGATCTCATCTGGGTAGAGTTGTCGTGGGTCGGTCCGTCGGAGATCCTCTTAATTTTAGATATCCAGATTATATGAAGTTGTTATAAGTAGATCATAATAAACATGTATGGAATGTTGCCAAGTTTCTTATCATTGTTAGCTACTTGGGTCATAGTCAAGTTAGAATAGGCAAAACCAATGACAACCCTATTGTAATGGGTACTCAAAATGCAGACCCAGAACTGAGAACCGACCATATCAATAATTTAAACTTCGTCTGAGACCCTGTGCAATCGGTTTGGTTCTCTTTGGTTCATCTGGACATTGACAGCCCTACTGTTTTGTAATTTTATTTTCTTTTTTTTTACAATTTCAATATATTTTAAAAACTTTATTATTAGGATGAACCTACCAATCAACATCATGACAACCAACAATGGAGATTCACCTGAGGCCCACAGCCCCATTGATGTAACCATAATAATGCACTAGACACTGACACGTGGTACTGCCCTATCATTCTGCACTCGTCCGAGGGCAACAGGGTGGTAATTCCCAGACACGCTATTGTGGAGCATTTATTACAGGTGCGACGTTTTCGGACATTTACTCCCGACGACACACTTAAGGGGTGGTGTGGTAGTGATCGGCCGATGTCTCTTTGGCTGCCTTTTTTGTAGTAGGGGTGTTTCGAAAATTCGATTTTAAATTTTATATTTGATATAATCGAATTGAATTTGGATAATTTAAATATCTAATCAATGAAATTTGAATATGATTTGATTCAATTTGATAAATATCTGAACTCGATGATTATTTAAATCTTATATATAATATATAAAATATTTTATAAAATTTATATATATAATAATTAAGTTATATAAATAATTTATATATTTATATACTTTATATCGATAAAATATTTATTTTATATGTTTATTAATTATCTAAAATAATTAATTAATCAAATTCGAATTGAATTGAATATTCAAATATTTAATCGGATTCGAATTCGGATATTAATTTTCAATATCCGTCGGATATCGAATCGAATTTGGATATTGTCTGATCCAATTCGAATTTGATCCATTTATACCCCAATTTGTAATCACAATTTACGGAGCAGTTACTTGCTACTTATCACTCTCTCGGGCGATTCCGACTATAAAAGGAGCATCACAGCCTAAATGTACACTTACACATACTCGAATTAGTCATTACTCTCTTGTTGTGACTTCGGCTAACTTGACTATCAGAGTCCTTACCCCTAGTAATACTCCCAAGGCTTCTGACATCAATTCACTTTTAAATAATCCAATCTCCAAGTTAATTAGTTTGTAAAACATTTATTATACTGACAACAAACTCTCCATCTATGTTGTGGCATAACTTAACCGAGCGCATGTCCATTTAGATTTTAGAGGATCCCAGAACACATCCCCTATATGCGTAGTGAACATCTCTCATACTTATCATGGAGAAATAGGCGAAGAGGATGTGCTGTGAGGGGTTATTATGGGGGTGCCCATCTGAACTCGTCTCCTGAAAACAAAAACTGTGTGAACATGGGCATCCAGGGTGTTATTCATTGAGAGTATATCCTATGCTTGTATGTTAAATTTATAGATAGATATTCTAGATATGTGATTGAAATCCATTCTCTCAGGGTGTTCGTATGGTTTTTGCTTCGAGGAGATCCCATCTCGCAGTGCGTTTTAGTGAAAACAATTCATGCAACATATATAGATAACAACAACACACATATAATATAGATAGAAAAGAGAGAGAGATACGTTGTCTCTGGTGGTGGTGGATATCTCTTCCGTCCTTGGATCCATACAGAGAGAGAAAGAGGTGCCATTTATACAAATACGGACCACACCACACCATACCACAAATATAAGCCAAAAACTATTGAGTGTTTGGGATTTGTGCTTTTGAACTTTAAAAGCACGAATCTTGAAACTAAAGACCAATAGCACTACAACTTTACTGGTCTACTACCATATATTGTGCATTGTTTAGAGTTATAAATTACCTTCTACCAAACAGAGTAATACCCGATTCACCCATGTTCAAGGGTATTCATGATGCAGTTACATATGGGGTTTGTTTTTCAAAGTGTTTCATATGATAAAAGTGATAAGGGAGAAATCTTAGCCTCTCACTTCACTCACTTGGGGTTGAATGGGATGCATGCCAATTCAAAAGGGGAGGGGGGGGGGGTCATAGTTCATATCATATAATAGGTTTAATTAATAAATTTTAAGGTCCTTATTGGTAAAAAGACTAAGATTCCAATCTAAAGGATTGGTAATTTAAGATTCAAATCTAATAACAAGTATCATTTTATTGCTGTCATGGTTTGAACTTTGAATTCTTCAACATAGATCTTTCAATTGTCCAACGGTCCGTTCAATTAGAGATGTAAATTGGGCTATGCTGGGTCAGTATAACATGGCCCACGTGCAGTCTGTGCAAAGTATGAGTTGTGCCATACCAGGCCATGCTTCCCTTTCCTGGGATACTTCGAAGGTTGGCCCAACATGATCCATGCCCCACTGCCTGTGCAAAGTATCCCTCCCCTGGGATACTTTTAGCATCACAACGTCACTCAGTTCAAAATATCTGTTGCAGAACTGATACATGTGATGATAATTTATTTTTCCACTAGGTTTTATTTCTCTCCATTTTCTATATTTTTATGTGATTTGATATTATTATGAAATTTATAATATATTTTTATAATTTTTTAGATTTTTCATGTAATTTTAATGTTTCATTCAGTTTGGATCGAATTGAACACAATCCAATTGGTTAATGGGTTAGTCGTGTTGATGGAGACTTTGAGGTGGGGACAGTATGTGAGGTTAAATAGGCAATGGCCCATTTGGCATAGCACATATTCAAACCTGTTTTATTATGCTACTGAGGTCGAGATTTTACATTGCATTAAATTTTTGCCGGCTATGACAATTGCAGCATTTGTTTGCTTGTGACGCCAAAGGGTGTCAATGGATCGGTTTTGGATTGGACCCGTCCAGTCCAACGAAAACTTTTAATTGGGAGAAAACCATTGGTAGCCCTATTAATATAACCATTGGTAGGATAAATTTGATTGTGTTAGATAGAGCCATCCCCTTGACAGCCCTACTATATATTAGAAGCAATGTGCTATCCGCTTTGAGGTGAGAGGACAGTACAGGGTTTATGTGAAGTTAAATAGGCAATGGCCCATTTTCCATACCACTGCTTGAAACCTGTTTTAATTATTATGCAAATGAGCTCGAGATTCTATATTGCACTAAAATAATGGAATTCATATCTGTGGCCTGGTACAGCTGCAGCATTTGCCCGTAACCCCTCCATGTGCACATGACATGATGCCCTTCTGTTTTAAATTCAAAATGCCATATCCATCTCTGATGGGCACTTTCTATACGTATTTCATTGGAAAAAGCATGGTATCCTTTTGTGACCTCTAATGGGCACTTTCTTGTGACCCCAATGGACACAGGATACCCTTTTGGCTTTTGTGACCCCTAATGGGCACTTTCTTGTGACCCCAATGGACGCAGGATACCCTTTAATTTGGCTTTTGTGACCCCAATGGATTCAGTTTTCACAAGACCACGGCCACTCCTCCTATTTGTATGTTTTAATTCATAGAGTAGGTAAGTCCAATTTCAAGAGTCATTTATCATGTGTGGGTCCCATCTATTTGAGATTTTGGAAGGAGTAAATTAAATATGAACCTTACACTTACACTAGTTATTTTTGACAAGGCACAATCTACCATTAAAGACCCAGTTGGTGGTAATAAAAACTTTAAGGTGGGGGAGATTGATAAGAGAACTATTAAGTCTATTTTGGAACAAAAAAAATAAAAAAATTGCAACCATGCCCTTTCACATTTTTCATTTGTTTTAAGAGATCATTTGGCCATTCTCAAACAGAAATACAAAGTGTACCTAAGGGAAGGTTGGTATAGATTATAGGAAGTGCTTTAGTAATAAGGCTCAGTTTAGAAAGAATATAAATATAAATACAAAATTTTGTACTCTATATATTTGTATTTGTACTCCTTTCATATACTGAGCCTAAATCCTAATATGCAAACTAGAACGTAGGTTTGAGTAATTCTGTAAAACTAGAGGGGACTCTAGGTAAATGGCCCAATAAAATTATTTTAAAAAAAAAAAACACCTGTCATTAGCGGGATGGTTTTGGTGTTAATAAACTTGCGTGGGAATAGTGGTGGAGACTGGAGAGTGAAGGGTGTGCTAGAGGTTAATGCATGGACAATACTTGTATATTCAAATTAATCTATTTTATTATGCTTACTATTAAAACAAAACCTATTTCATTATGGTTGTGATCGAGTTCAACATATTTGGTTTTTATTTAGGGGGTGTTTATTAATGTAAATGGTTTTGTTCTTATCATGTTAATAAAAATAATATATTTTACGGAGAAGTATGGGCAGACCCAATGCAGATTTCTAAATATTACTGTTGAGCTATAAATATTCAAAATGTCAAAAACCCTCATTCTATGCATCAATATCCGCCCATGAATTGACATCAATTCCAAATAGGCATTCACCCCAATTATACTTTGGACTTAAAAATTCTGACCCTGGGCTGAACCTTCATTCTCCCTACATTTTACTAATGTGGCAACCGATCCTACATGTTGAAAAAATGTTAGTTACCAATGATCTTTAACTAATATTGGGAGTTTATATGATCCCCTTTTATAAATTGAAAACAACGAGTGACTGGTTGCATCAACTTCCGAGTCAAATAATAACATTTGATAGATTCAAATTCCCTTGGGGCACGCCGCACTTTCCATTTCAGTGTGGGATAGAAATGTCATTACATCATACACTTTACATAATTATACTTATACTTGTACTCCTCCCACACTGAGCCTTAACAACACTTATTCTTTGAAACAAAGACAAAGCAGGTAGTTCCGTCTATAAAAGCCCAACCAATGTAACCAAGGTTCACATACCTAGCTATTCACTTACGAAGAGAGAGATGGCTGTGAAAGTTGTGGCACTGGTTGTAATAGCAGCTGTTGTGCCAATGTCTGCTGTTTGGAGCAGATGGTCAAAAATTACTACTGTTCTGCAATTATTCGCTCAATCCATTCTGACAAAAAATAATAAAAAATGGTCAAAAATCATTGTTCAAGTCAACGGTTCAAATGGTTCAATCACCCAGGTCAACGGTTCGTTGACCAAATCAACATGGCCAAAAGATGGTTCTGGAGTGAAACGAAACCAATTAGATGACTGATTCTTATTTTTCCGGTCCGGTTTTAAAAACATTGACAACACATAGTTGCAATTATATACTGTTGCCGCGCGGATTGGCCAAGGGCAACAAGATAAATTCACTCCTCAGGTTCCGAGTGTTGACCGAGGACCTCGGGGCCTCGAAAGAGATTAGCTGAACCGATGACTGCAAGCCAAGGTGAAGTATTCCTTCCGAGGACTATAGTTGTCGAGGACTGCAAGTCGAGGCAAAGTCCTTGGTGACCAAAGATACTACAAGACAGGGAGTGTTAGAGGCCTCGGGGTGGATACCCGAGCCAGAGGCTCCGAGGCTCAAGTTAGTACGAGGTGTAAAGCAGGGGAGAGTGCCAAAGAGCTCCTAGAGAGAGTCCTTGGATGCACCAGATCTCCCTGAATTAATGCTAGGTAGACAATGTACGTGCAGGGAGTAAATGAGTGAGTGATATTGGAGTTACTCTGTTCCAACCCCTTTTAAGGGGCAATTACCTCTTATTTATACTTGAGCGTGTTGGGGGTAGGTGAAGATGAATGCCCCAGATGAGAGTCATACAATGTCAGGCAGTAGGCCCTGGCAGGTACGCCAGACAGTTATGTGATTGGCTCCGTACGGAGGCGGCAGAGCTCCCTCCTACTGTGGTTGACGCTAGCAGGCGTTAGTGGGTTGTGCCAATTTAACCCACATCACTTGCCTCCCACTCCCGAGACTGGGGTGAGGCCTCAGCTTTTGCCCGTAACGAGGGTAGTAATCGAAGTAAGGCTTCAGCTCCGGTCAATGGGAGTAGTGGTCATTATGCCTTCGAATTCGTCAGTCGAGGGAAGTCCTGCAATGGCGTTATTTTCGTTGTTCACGTCGCCGTTTCCGTTGTTCGCGTCGTCCCTCTTTGGTTCGGAAGTGTGAGCGATGTGGATGCCTCGACTTAGTAGGGGTGTCCCTTATCACGCACGGGCAGGTCACGTTAGCGGGGCCACCATGCAGGGGACGGCCGTCCTAGGGGTCCTGTATTTGCCGGGTTGAACGGTCCACCCAGTGGTCCGTCATGAGCGGGCCTTTCAGTTCGATCGGCGGGTTGCCATGGGCAATCCTCGCGGTCCACCCGGCGTCATTTAGCCTTTTGAGGGCATGCACTAAGAGGTGCAGTGAAACTAGTTCGCAGGAGCGGGGGGCTCCCGCATTCGTTGGATCTGCGTTGATCTGAACCGTTGCTTTGGGCGTCATTTCGTCTCCCGAGGGCATGTGCTAGGAGATGGCGGTGGGACAGGTTCATAGGAGCGGGGGACTCTCGCATCCATTGGATCTGCGTCGATCTAAACTGTTGCTTTGGGTGTCGTTTTGTCTTCCGAGGGCCTGCGCTAGGTGGCGCGTCATAGTTGGATGGTGAGAGCAGATTGGTTTCAGCCATCGGATTTGGAGAAATCCAGGCCGTTCATTTTCTTTTAAATAGGGGCCCTGGCAGTGAATTTCTTCTCCATTTGAACTTAAACGCCCTTGCTCTCGAGTGAACGCAACTCCCCAACTCTCAATTCTCCAGAACTTTTCTATTTCTTCCATTCTTCGAGACATTTCGCCCTCTCTTAGGTAATCAAAATATGTCATTTTCAGATTCTGGTCCTGAGTGCCATGAACTCTCGAACATCTCAGGAGGGAGCTCTCCTGCAACCCCCTCTCCCAAGTCTTCTCTCGGTTCTTTAACTGTAGCCCCCCTTCGACGGGAGGTGGCCGTTTTGAGGGAGAGTTTAACCTCGGGGGTGCTGAGGGAAGTCACCGGGGAAAGGACTCTCCCCATGAAAGCTTCGCCTCGGCATCGCCGAGGGAGCCCAAGGAATCTCCTCTCTCCGAGGATGATGCCATGGAACTCGTTGCTGGACCAATGGGAGGGAGTGCTGCCCGAAGGGTGGCTGACGCTGGTGTCCCGCGTTCAGAGTTTGACAGCTCCTTAGACGTGTGCCAGGTCAAATCCTTGGCGAAGAGGTTCCACATACCCCAGTCTTATAACCTGAGGGTCCTCGACGAGGGCGATAGGCTGTGGACCCCCGAGGAGGGGAAAATCTGTATCTACTAGCATTTTTTGGAGTCTGGCCTTAGGTTTTTCCTCCCAAACTTAATCTCCGAATTGCTAGAGTGGTACGGCATCACAATCAGCCAGCTCATACCCAACGCCCTCAAGACCATCGTGGCAATAATGGTGTGGGCTCGGCTCAGGGATGTAGAGTTGATGTTGAGACTATTCTGCGCCATGTTCGCGCCGAGGAAGCATGCTTTCGAGGCCAACATGTAGTACTTCCACCTGAGGAGGGGGAAGCCAATGCATAACCCCTCGTTCGTTCACGGGTGGAAGGATAAGTTCTTCTACATCTCCTACCCCGAGGGCTGACATTTCAGGTCCGATTGGGGGAGGCCTGCATCATCGTCGAGAGATGTCCCCCACCGCTCCAAGACGAAGAGGCTGCAGCTGTAGCTCATCTGCTTGTGATAAGAACATTCCAGGCGAATCCATTGGTGGAAAAGGAGGTTCCCCTAGTCTTCGCTAGGATTAGCCCATCCCCCCTCGGTAGGAGAGGTTTTGTGGTTAGTGCGTTTTCCACATTCTTTTCTTTTTTGCTAATGTACTAACTGCTTTCCTTTGTTGTTTCGCAGAAGTGCCAATGTACGCCTAGCAACGTTTGTTGGAGAAGGCCTGGGCGAAGCAAGCCAGGAAGAAAGCAGGAGGACAAACGTCGAAGAGGTCCGACGATGAAGCTACCCCTCTGCCTGGTGAAGGGGGGAGATCCACAGGTTCCCTCCAAGGGGAAGTAGTTGATGGTGGCATCGAAGAAGACGGTTGAGGTGCCGAAGAAGCCCACCACCGGGGGAGGGGCACCAAAGAGGCCCACGGAGGGTCCCAAGGAGGGTAGAAAGAGGCCTGTTGTAGACATGCCAAGAGAGGAGCCCCCACGGAAGCTTGTCAACACGGATAGGTAGGCCGAGGAGGTGGTGCGGAGGTCCACGCCTGGGGAGTGCCCATCCGGGCATTTGTCAGCCCCTCCATAAGTACAGGGTGTCTCTGAGAGGACCGAAGGGGCTGGTAAGACCTTTCGCTCACAATGGCAGCTCCGAGGATACTCCATTCGTGACGAGGGGTTCAGCCAGGAGCTGGTTAGTGGATCCATCCTGCCGAGGGATCGCTACCGTCTTCTACAAAGCGACCACAAGTCCATTTACGACGAGGGCATGTAGCATTTTGCCAAGTTAAGACGTTCTTCAATATTTCGTCATGCATATATTTTTATTTTTTATTTTTTGTTGATCGGTTTTGTGGTAGGCCAGTCTGCACTTCGTCGGTTTGGGGGACCGAACAAGACTGGCCATTGGGTCGTGTCAACAAGGCAGAGAAGGAGAAGAAGGCCGCGGAGGAGAAGCTCCAGAAGCCAGTCGTCACGGCCGAGGACAAGCAGTAGAAATTCCGAAAGGCGCTTCTGGACGAACATCGGGAGCGCCTCGAGGCTCAACTGAAGGAGGGGCGGCAAAGGCTCTCCAAAGAGAAAATGGAGCGGGTGCGGGTGGAAAGCATCGTCACGGAAGTGGAGAGACAAGCTGCCAAGGCCAAAAAGAAGGCTCTCGAGGTGGAGGCGAAAGCTGCCGAAGCCCTAGCTTCAGCAGTGGAGTCAAAGAAGGCAGCGGCCGAGGCAATATAGGTGTATAAGAAGTCTTCCGACTACTTGGATGCAATGACGAAGTATGCTTCATCGTTCTACCTCGATGGCATTGAAGATACCAAGAATGCACTCCTATTGGTGCTGCCAGATTTTGATGTCGAGGGACTGCAAGTGATCCCTGACACTCCTGCCGAGGTTCAACCAACCGAAGGCACCGTTCCCCCTTCTGCCAATGACGAGGCATAGGCGTAGACTTTTTCCCATTTTTTTATCGTTGTAATACTTTCCATTTTTTTTTGTGAAGGCAATACAAAATTTTTGTAAAGGCTATACAAGACCAACACAAAATTTTTGTGAAGGCAATACAACATGTTTTGTGCATGTTGTCTCTTCCCCTTTCTCTTTCTCTCTCTTTCTTTTTTTTTTTGTGAAAGGTCATTGCCCCTCCGAAAGGTTGAAACCACGATACACAAGGCACACACGATTCAGTCATAGTATTTGTTTATTTGCACACTTGTATCGACTTGTCGGGATATTGGGAGCTGAGGCGGAGTCATACGCCCGAGGCAGGGCTCACCTGGCTTCCAAATCCCGTGCTATCCCAGGCGATGCTGAAGAGACCTAGCATCCTGGCCGTGGTCTAGGGCCGAAGTATACCGCCAAGGTACTTGGGTGGATGAAGAGCCATGGTGGAGTAGCAACATCGGGGTGCAGCTCCCCTGACTCGTTCTTACCAAGTGTTTTCTTGGGGGAGGCCGAGGCATTCCACCAGCGAAGCCGAGGGCTCTGTCTCGTTATTTTCTTTGCGCTAAGTGCAAATTGCCAAGGGGGTCACCACACTCCGAGGTGACGAGGTGACGGGGTGAGGTGAAGAGGAACTTTGCTTCATTCGTTCATTCATTACTTTCATCAAAAAATTACATTCATCTGTAATACATCCGGAGGTTCTCCGAGTTCCACGTCCGAGGGATGAGTGTTCCATCTAAGTTTTCTAGCCAAAATGTGTCGGGGCCGAGAGCTTGCTTAATCCGGTAAGAGCCTTCCCAGTTGGGGCCCAGCTTTCCTACTCCAGGTTCGGAAACCATGACCTTCCTAAGGACAAGGTCTCCCTCCCTGTAGTGCCTTTCTTTCACTCTGGAGTTGTAGTAGCAGGTCACTCGCTGCTGATAGATGGTCATCCTAATTTGTGTTTGTTCTCGGGTTTCTTCTATCGGGTATAAGTTTGCTCTAAGCGCCTCATCATTCTCGGCCTCGCTATACCCTTGGATCCGAAGCGTTGGTTAGCTAATCTCCGTTGGGATCACTGCTTTCGTACCGTAGGTCAGGCCGAAAGGAGTTTCTCTCGTCGTTGTCTGATGTGTGGTTCGGTATGCTTAGAGGACGCTGTGTAGTTCATCGGCCCACATGCCTTTAGCTCTATCCAACCTGATCTTTAGTCCGTCCAGTATGGTTCTGTTCGTGACCTCGGCCAGTCCGTTTGTCAATAGGTATCCCACCAAGGTGTATTGTTGCCTGATACCGAGGGAGGTGCACCATTCTCAAAATTTAGCGTCATGAACAAGCATGTAGGGGATTGTGTTGTATGACTTAAAAAAGGATAAAATTAAATTTTAAAATTATAAAAAGATCAAAATGTATTACATAGTAACATGCTATAATTGATCCTTCCATAAAAAGTTACATATTTACATGAGAGAGAGTAGAAAGAGAGAGAATTGCATATATACGTAGAGAGCACGTATTTTCTTTTTCTCTTTTAAAAATTCGTTGAACTTAGAGAATGGATATTCATTCCCCCACCTGTCCATCAAACACAAAAAGCATTGAATGGATATAAACAGTAACAAGTCGGTCACCATTCACGACAAACCATCGTATTAAAATTTTGTTTGGTCTCCATTTCTTGATAAGGATCCCTATTTTTTTATGGCAATCTCTGTTTTATTAACTATCCTCATGAAATTTTTTGAATTGTTTAGGTGCGGAGGCCAATCACAAAAAAATGACCTTTAATTTAGCAGCAACAGATATAGAGAGGAGTTGGGTTTATAAAAGCCTAATAAATCTTGCTAGGAAGAATTGGCACATGCAAATATAAAAGAGAGAGTATGATATCGTTCAATTTGTGTAATTAATTTGAACCATATGATCTAGAGTACTAAATACCCTCTAAACCTGTCACCAAACAGTAATCTGGTGGTTTGATATCTACATTTGTGGCATCATAGATATTGTCATATAAATAATTAATAGATATATATAGGATTCCACTATGATATGGAAAAGATATAATATCTGAAAATTTTGTGATGAATCAATTAGAATTATAAAAGTGATAGCCAATCAGGTGTTATTTATCAAAATTTATGAGTGAATTTTGATTGATCAAAACTCTTTCCATACCATATCTTTTCCGCACCATAGATTTTTCCATATACCCAAGATCTAATATCATCATCTCCTATGCAATTAAAATGCCAAAGCGCCGGTGACTATTGTTGAAATTACGTCATTCGGTTAGGTGTTTGCCATATAAATGATTAAATGACTTGATAATAATATCAATCTCGTAAGTCGTAATTGATTGATTTCTAGGAATTATATAAATCAGTTGATAATATTATCAATACTGTAATTGAGTTCTATGAATTCCACCCGTGCATGTAACTTAAAAAATACATAGTAAGTTCTAGAGGCGTTTTACAAGATGAAAGCTTTCGTTTTCATTTGTTTTTTAAATCATCACATCAGCAAAAAAAATCAAAATATGTTCTTGAACTCTGTTTTTGTTCTTAAAGAAAATAATAAGTTGATTTTGTTTCAAAAATACAATACATGTTTTAATTTTGGAGCCATCAAAATAATAGCTTTTAAAATAAAAAACAAATTTGTTAATATATAAGTTAGGAAAAATCTATGATGTGGAAAAGATATGGTATGGGAAGAGTTTTGACCAATTAAAATTCACCCATGAATTTTGATAAATAACACATGATTGGCTATCAGATTTATGATTTCAATTGACTGGTCAGAAAATTTTCAGATATTATATATTTTCCATATCATAGTCAAACCCTATAAGTTATATAGCATGATATCAAATAATCAGATGAGAACATGTTTTTGAAACCAGAAATTCAGGGACATTTTTTTGTATTTTTTTTTTAAACAATTTGTTTTCAAAGCAGATAGTTTTGATTTGTTTCTAAAACCAGCAACAACAAAAAAAAAATCATGTTGTATATATAAGACCCCCCCTCAATGGTGGTGGAAAAGTTTTCATCCAATAAGGAACTTGTCATTTTATCCAGAATAAGAGAAGGGGTGCCCAAGCATTCTCTGATTTCATTCATATGTAGCATTAGCATAGATAAGTCGTCCAATTCCAAGGGTCAGTATCATACGTTATTGGTCCCTAGTTCGGATTTCCTACCCACAAACTCTTCCCTAGTTCGGATTTCCTACCCACAACCCCTTTTATTAGAGGTGTAATTTTTTTTTTTTTCAAAAGAAAATATATTAAACATTCAGATCAGAAATACATGGAGTTTCCTGGCTGAGTGGCTGCCCTCGGTGGAGACATTATATGCTAGGTTATGAGTAACAGAGATTGACATTCTATTAATATGATTAATACCAATATTATCAAAAGAACTCAAAAGAGACATAACATGATCTTTCAAGTAACTTGTCTCCCAGTGTTCTTCCATATTACCGTTGATAGCTTCCATGATGCCTAAATAGTCCTAAAAAACTTGAATAGATTTGATACTTAGGCTGACTGCTTTCTTCAATCCCTCGATCAAAACCCATCACTCAGATTGGGCTGCAAAAACAGTTGTTAGATTCCTTGATAAAATAACATATCCAATAGCAGATTTCCCTGTTTATGCAGTAAACATGATGCCAGTAGCTTAAAAGGAATGGGCCATGCTGCCCGCGATCCATGTGCCAGCATGCCACATAGTTCATATATATAATTTTATTTTATTATTGCATATGAACAAGTATATACATCAAAATTCATATAATATAAAATTTTAATATATTTTTTTAATTTTTTGTCTATTTTATTAATTTATTGCAAAAAAAAAATTATTATTTTTAATTTAAAAAAAAAAAATACCTCTCATGGATCAGCCTAATCCGACCCAAGGCTCAGCCTACGAATAAGCCTGATTCGTGGCATGGCACGGCACAGCCCGGGCCTATTTGGCCTGTGCCATAGGTCGTTCCTCTTAAGTATCTCAATTTGATACTTAAGAGGAACGACCTATGTTTCAGTGTGTAGTGTGTGGTGTGTGGAACTACTTGTTTCAGTGTGTAGTTCGACCGACACTTGTGTTTTTTATTTGCCGACGTACAGGGATAAGACAAGATTAATTGGTAAAGAAAAGAGCACGTGCTTTTCGTTCTTTATTTATTTTTATTTGCCAAGGTGTTTTTCATCCACTGAACGTAGAGATTCCTCCCTTTTATTGTGGATAAGATTTCTCCATTTCCTTTCTCCGCTTCACTAGCCAAATAATCAAAATCTCTCTCAATCTGTGTATAGATGGGGACATGAGACAAATGGAAGGATGAACTTGCGTTGCTCCCTAGTCGATCTCCCACACACTTACTATTAGCTCCGTCGTCTATAAAAGCCCAACTAATGTAAGAAAGGTAGACATATATACTCACTTAGATACGAAGAGAGAGAGAGAGAGAGATGGGTGTGAAAGTTGTGGCAGTGGTTGTAATAGCAGCTGTTGTGGCAATATGTGCTGGTGGAGCAGATGGTAGGGTGGATATGTCATCCTTCCTCGGCTCGGTGGGCATTCAAGGTGAGAAAATTAATTTATTGTGATAATGAATGGGCTTTAAAATTTGAGTGTTTGTTTTGCAATTAATCTCTAAAATGAAGTGGTTGTTTTGTGGAGGTTAGCAGTGGGAGATAAGACGTCGTCGGAGGCATGCTGTGATACATGCTACTGTACAAAATCCAATCCTCCAATTTGCAGGTGTGCAGACATTAAGGAATACTGCCATTCAGCTTGCAAGCAGTGTATTTGTGCCCTTTCCTATCCTCCTCAATGCCGCTGTGTCGACACCAACAACTTCTGCTACGACCCTTGCACCACCACTAATAAGAACCAACACCTCCTCAATGTTCTGTTCTAATTATCAACTAATAGCAGCTATCATGCACGCTGCATATGCCTACCTACCTTACCTATAATAAGGCATTAGCAATTACTCTTGTTGCTAACCCTCGCCCTACTATTAAATAAATTAAAACTCTCTTCTGTTGTACTCCTCCTACCTCCTACCTATGTAGCTACTTTAATTTCTAGTTTCTACTACTAATAATAATACCCTCCATCGCTCTTATTCTATATATGATTTCTGTGTTGTCACACTTAATTTGTTTAATTAGTTATTCCATTCTACTTCTACCTAATATGCATAATATCAGTAAATAAATAATCAAACTTCAACAACTACTACTAATAACCAACCTAATTAAAATTATGGAGAACAGAAAATTAAAGACCATGGGCAAGGTCTGAGGACTGAGGACTGACTACTGAGAGGCGCTCTATGATATGATGCATGAGATTTAACAGCAAATCCAGATTCTCTAGCTACACGCTCTGAGCAAATCTCGATTCTCTAATCCGCTGGATTATCCTGTGACATCCAATTATTTTTTAGCACGGCACTCATGATAAACATTTCATAGTCAACGATAACTACGACCATAATGGATGGAACTTGTTAAAAGGTATAATTTGGGTTACAAAAAGCAAAAAAAACTAACCCTCTTCAATCTCCATAGTCTCTGTTCTGTCTTCGACAGACATCATAAGCTAGCTCAGAGCTAAAATCGGTAACTTTGTTTCAAAGATTACCATCACCAACCATGATGGAAATACTTAAGTGGTGGTTGAGTGTGGAGCGAATCTGCTCTTATTGTCATTCTCGTTGGCATCATCTTCATTTGGAAATCATAAGTATAACCAATTTGATGCATTCCATAACTGAAACCAGATAAAGGTTGAACCTACCAAATACCATATGCCAAGATTTGATGCACTTACAGATGCATGGCCCATTTTCAGTAACATTGTTATGTCATCTCACGTGAATGACTTTCAACTTCGTGGTCTTTTCTTGTTTTTCTCTTATTTATCAAAAAAAAAAGCCCCAATTTGAAAGGAGTATGAGTGAAAACCCGGCCTAGGCTCAATACCACATCAGAAACGGAAATTTTGCGAGCCAGATATTCCCCACGGGCTTGGGCCTGAACCTGGTGGCAGGAGAGATGTTGAAAATACAAATTGCTGTGTACAATATAAATAGTTCAGTAGCGGAAAAAAAAAGGGGTTCAATATAAATGGTTAAAATACAAAGGAAAATATATAATATTTACCCCATAAGATAAAGAAAAAGGAACAATAGGCAGTAGCTGCTACAACTAGCCTACAATCCAAAACCCAATAATTCCATTTTATGGTATATGATAAGTTTGGAACAATAGGAAGAATGATGGTTGAACCCAGGGTTAGAACTCATACGCACAAAGTACAGTTGGGGTAGGTGACAACTTGAAATTAATGTTAATTCACGGGTGCACATTGGTGCATAAAGTAAGAATAATTGACCTCTTGAAATATTGTAGATCTACGATGGAAATCAGAATTCTGCAATGGGTCAGAATTCTGCAAATGGGAGAATGACGTTCAGACCAGGGTCAGAATTCATAGGCACAAAATATAGTTGGGGTAGGTGCCAATTCACTGGCAGGTATGCAGGTATGGGTGCATAGATTGTGGTTTTTTGACCATTTGAATGTTTATAGATTTACAGTGAAAAAGAAATCTGCATTAGGCCTGTCCGTACTTTTCCGCAAACAAATTAAACGATGTCATTGATTTATGATTTATAACAGTAGAATACAAAAACAAGCATCGATGAATCAAAAATCAAAGAGCTTCCAATGACCAAAATAACACAAAATCAGGTAGTAAACTGGAGACTTCGATTAATTCCACTCGCAACAAGATATTCTTTTCTTCGGTTTTTAGTAGTCGTATTATGGTGGCCATTATTATGTGAAAGAGACCCTCCTTTTTTGATCAAACTGCAAGCAAGAACTGGTTGATAGGAGTCCTGCAAATCCCTTTGACAGACTACCTTCAACTGCACATGGCGAGTTGTTTGAGGATGCCAACGGGCTATTATTCTTAACTATTTCCATGTAGTCATCTGTAGCATTACCAGGTGGATTATCCTCCCAGTACTCTGGTTTATGAGCTGGAGAAATTCTACTTCTCTTAGAATTCAATGAAAGCTCTGCATGTGAGGATTTCCAACAGGGAGATTTTGATGATTCAAATTCAGGCTGATCAAAGTCCATAAGCAACTTCCTCTTCGAACCAGAGAAAACATTCAATCCTGAAAAATATAGCAGCATTAAATCCTAGGACTAAGTTTTCTTCTTACGCTCCATTGTAAAAGAATAAAGACAATTTGATAATTTTTAAGATTGTCAGGCATACCAGGAAGAGAGTCATCAGATATGCATGGTTCAGCTTCCGGGTCACCACAGTTACAGCCACAACTCAGAGTGCTGCAAGCATTGGAACGGGTGACTCTGCAACATATGAACAACAAAGAAGAAAAAGGAAATAAATGCTGGGCATATGTTGAAGGAAAAGCAAAAGTGATCTGAAGGAAATCTTCAGCATGCCAAGCGAGGCAAACCAAGATATTTTATTTGGAACGACCTCGGAGAAATTATGCACCCAGGTGACCTACTAGGACAAAGGGCCCACATCCCAGCACTTCCCCACACATTGGGGTTTTTCAAAATTGGAGTCATGCACCCTCCTCCCGCAACCCAAAAAAAAATAAAAAGAAAGAAAAAGTGCCTCCAGCACTATAATCAAGTTTCAGCATCTAACAGACCATCTTCAAGCAAGTACATGACATACCCAATTCATGCTGCTTGTATGATATTAAAATAGCAGGATATTAAATCTCTTAGGAAAAACAAAGCAGATTCTAACATGGATGCTTATATCCTCCTAAAGTAAACCTTGGATTTGTAACCAGTATTCCTGTTTTCTAAGCCAGGTCAGGATCTACTAATCATCCCAATTTGAAAATAAAGTGAACCTATAGCACCTAACAGAACAGTTATTTAATAAAATAATTACATAAAAATAAATAGCTTGTTTCATTTGATTTGCGTAACAGCCATGGCATGGAACTTGGATCATATTCTTCTTCCTCTTCCCTGCTACCTCTCAAAGTCAAAACAAGAATACAATATTCAGACTGCAAACCATTCTCTCCAGTCAAATGGATCAAAGATCTTTCTTATAGTGATTGGCAAGGCAAGAAGGATTCAGTTCCATTGTACTTCCCATAAGCTACAGATTCCTTAGGAAAATCCCAATGCTGAAGGAATGGGAAACTGAGAAAAATACAACCCTCTAATTTGATTGTTAAAATGCTCTTATGACAGCGTAGATAAAGCAGACAGTGCAACCAATCCACCCTTTTTTTTTTGTTATGCAATTCACCTGTATTAATCATTACTACATAATTATATCTGATTAGGATAAAAATTTCCAAAATATTATTAATAATTATTTAAACTAAAAAAAAGGATTTCAAAATATAAAATCCAATTGGGAAAATGGGGATAGAGAGAAAAAAAAAACTAGAAAAGAATTGACCAAGGATCAAAATATCAATACGTCCAATACACCCAAAGTTGGGTATTGGTGCGTATCAATGACTGATGCTCTCCTTTTTTTTACTTTTTTGATTCTATAACCATTAGGGGGTAGGGAAAGAGACCTCCAAACTTTTTAAACATAGTTGTCAAGGCGACGCCTAGGAAACAAGGCACCCTTGGAGGCTCACCTCGCCCAGTCGCCTAGCAGTTTTGTATACTGTACAAACATTGCTAACTGCTGTATTGAACCCTCAAAGACTTCAGAATTTGAACCAATAAGGGAAAAACTTAATGTTTTGTCTAATCAACACATTTCTTCCTCCACTTCTTCTTCTTCTCCTCCTCCTCCTTCCACCTTTTCTTTTCTTCTTTTCCTGTAACAAAAATAGGGGTTCAGTCCCCATATTTTTTGAATTTTCTTTTCTTTTTTCTTTTTCTTCTCATAAATATGTTGATTTTCTAGACATAAACATGAAGTTTATAATTTTCTCATGAAAATTATGGATAGTTATTAAGAAAATATGGTTATGGACCTAGGGAACTACCTAGGATATGTATTTTTCACTTAAAAAAGTCCATCGCCTAGGCGACTAGGCGACAAGGCGCCCCATGTCACCTAGCCTTGCCTTGGCGCCTTGAAAACTATGTTTTTAAATATTTTAAAACATTTATGTATCAGTGGTATCCATGCTTATCTGGATGTGATGATATGGATATGATACACCCCGTATCTGGAATATCGTATCGATATTTTATCCTTGATTATGGAATGTGTTTGAAGCATTTATATGGGAAAATATGGTAGCCTAATGTCTCTATTTATTTAAGTTTAAGAAATTTTAATTTTTGGTCCACTTGGAAGACTTCTTGACATATGCCAAAATGCCTATTCATGACCTGGAGCTCTTGATACCAGTATACCACTGTTGATTAACAGTGCTGATCACCTATGCTACCTAGATACTTATAAGGTGGTGCCATATCATTTCAGATGCTTCAATTTTTAATGTAAATTTCATATACAACACCTTATCCAGTTGTGTTCTTGTCATATCTGGGCAACATGGTTTATCATTACACAACAAAAGCTCATTTTAGAGTAACAAATTTTGTTTACTTTCAATGAATTTAACTATTGGAATTTTTCCAAATCATTCACACAATGACCTTGTCCAGCCAAGTATATTATAGATTTGAAATTTAACTATTGGAATGATCACAGTTTTTTTTTCTTCAACTTGTTCCAATACATTCCAAGTCCATAATAGACAATTTGATTTTTAGTGGGAAGAAAAAAGAACGCTCAACACTTTATCCATGCCAAGATAATGTACACAGGGTTTTGGTAAGATGGTACTGTGTCAAGATCTTGACAGAAATGTTTCCTCAAAGGAAACTTCCCTTGGAACCATGCAGGAATTGCAAATTTCCCTGTAAGGTTTCCATAGTGCTTCCCTGGAACCATGTTAATATTGTGTCAAAAAAAATCGATGACATCTCATGGTTTAAGCACGAATCATCAAGAACTGACTGGGCTGTAGTTTTTTTCTTTTTTTGTTTTTTTTATCAGTTCTGACATGCAGTAGTTATGATAATGGATAACCTGAAATGTAAGGCCAGCCAACCAGGGAAATTCAAGGTAGATTCTCATGGCCCAAATGTACAAACATCCACAATGGGGTATAACAAACCATTCCATTATTACTATTATTTTTTTTTTTTTTGAAAAGTGAATTTTCTGAATTGACATTCAAAGGGGTCAGATAGCTTTGGGCAGAACAAGCTTCAAATAATATTTGTTACTAAAAAGCATCAAGTACAAATTTTATTATGGAAAAGAAATCAAACCTGTACATATGTTCAACAAAATCATCTATAAGTACAGGCCAGGCACCTGCAAAACAGTCAAGTACCAAAAAAAAACCATATATAAAAATACCCAAAACAAATGAACAAAAAACTTGTAATTATGCATAGACAAGTGGGGGTAACAACTGAAATGATATTCTAAGATTATGATTCATATTTATACAGGTCAAAATTTACTGGTCCAGATTGAAACCAACTTATGTCCACATGCAATTTAGACAAGAACAGAAGGGCCAGGCAAGGCATGCCCACCCACTTCAAGTTAAAGTAGCTTAGCCAGGATTGCAGCAAACTGTGCTGCTGCATGTAAACATTAAATTGAATTCTGGAGGGTGCTTAATTCAGTTTCAGAGGTAAAGCCAATATAGTAATGCTAAAAGTTGTATTCATGAATTCTAACTTGCAATACAACCGACTCCCAAAGAAAGGGGGCAAAAATCAAAATATAAAGCAAAGGTGTAAAAACATCATTCAAGATTGTAGGTGCATACGATGGCTAAACTTTGAAAATAATACCTTTAGGATCATACCCTTCAAGATCTTCATGTACACACCGACTAAATGCTAGAACTTGTTGCCAGGTATCCTCTGAGATATTATGCCTTTGATTTTTCTAAATGCAATTCAATATATTAGTTACCTTGACAGGAATAGAATGAAAGACAATAAATTCATCATATCATTCAGAACCTTTATTCATATGTCCACACCAAAGTATCTAAGACTATATATTTCACAGACAAGCAGGAAGACCCCATTCAGAGTGGAAAATAAAGAAATTTTGCCATCACTAACCCAAACTACATACTCCAATTGCGATATGTAGAATGAAAATTTGACCAAGGTCATTGCAGAAGATAGTACCCCTAGGTGAAAGATTCCCATGAAGGTGAAAAATTAACTATGGGAATCGCCAAACACAACTTTGATAAGACTTTTAGGCCCCATTTGTTTTTCAGAAAGCTATTTACCTGGGTGCACTTACCCAAGTAAACTTACCTGTGTTCATTTGCTTCTCAGGTAAATTATGCAACGACTCTTTTATCCATAAAAAGTCGTTGTTAGAATGGGCAAAATTGTCCCAACACATCTTGTCAACTTATCCCCTAGGCATAGTTGTCAAGGCAACGCCTAGGCGACTAGGCAATTTTTAGAAGTCACCTCGCCCAACACCCAGGTGTTTTAGTATTGAGCGCTCACCCATATATATGTTATACTATTTTTTTGAATGTGCATATGTATTATATCATTTTATTGGTTTGTTTTATCTTATTAGAATAGACCCTGTTGTATATTATCATTTTTTTATTAAAGTAATTCTCTTTTACATTAAAACTACGAAAGTTTCTTTGGGTTTGAGAATTTGAGTTTTGAACCGAGAGCTGAGAAGTTTCCATTGCTCAGTCCAAGTAGTCCAAGACCTCCAGGTACGTTTTTTCCTTCTTCTTCTTGAAATATTTTTGGGATGAAACAGGGGCTCTGCTTCCTCCTCCTCCTCCTTCCTAAAATCACACTGGTACTCCTTCTTTCTTACTTTTAACAATCCTCCATTTTTTTTAGCCTGAAACTGGGTCTCCACCCCCTTAAACACAGTCCACATCGTCCTCTTGGACAACTTATGTTGGGAATGAAACAGGGGCACTGCCCCCTTATTTTTCGCTCTTTTCTTGTCTGCAATCCCCCATTTTTGTTGGCCTGGATGCTAGCTATGGCATTTTATGTTTTATTCGAATGATTTTATTGCTAATAGCTAGCATACAGGTATGTTGGTTAGTATAAAAAACAAATAAAGTAGTTTAGGATATATATTTTATACTTTCAAATTCCATCGCCTAGGCGACTGAGCGCCCTGTGGTCGCCTAGGCGCCTTGACAACTATGCCCCTAGGTGGGTAAGTGATACCCATTTTTCCATGGGTCCTACATGAACGTGAAAACTAACATGGGAAAAACAGTCTAATGTAGCATGAATTTGTGATAACTTCGCAGCATAGAAGGGTTTGACAAAGTTCACTGTGATATCCAACGAAACATTGTATTTCAGGCCCTTGTGATATTCATTGAACTAAGGGGGTTAACAAAGTTCTAAATGAAAATTTGAAAATAACTTCACAGTATATAATTCTACTTTGCATATTGGGAGATAAAAATGCAAAAGATTTAGAACTCCCATCAACTTGCAGGGACCTAAATCAAGAAAATTCATCTTTAACATCAACACAAGGATAGCATGAAGTCGAACTTTAACAACCAAAAAGAAAAGTCAATTTTCAGTTTCCAAATAAATAACAACATAAACATAGGTTAGCTCCAATCTTTGTGGAATTGCTAAGAGTTAAAGTCCTTAAAGAATTGCCAACCCCCACTGGACCAGAATAACTCATTAAAATATTACCTTCATGATTTATGATCTCTAAGCATCCCCCCAACATCCAACTAGCATGGGTTCCCTACAGAACTACTATCACAGTTTAATTACCACAGAGATGGCATGATTTGACAATACAGAAACTACATGTCTCAGAGGAGAGAAACTAGCCACCATAAGTCACAACACTTTCAATACGAATTCAATTGGTACTCCTTGTCTTCACCCAGTGAACAACCCAGATCATGCATAGTTTAACAAAGTACTTGTGTCAGAATGTTTGTTCTCAAAAATGTATGCACTATTTTCACAATAAACACCCCATAATACTGCTGCCCTAGCACACTGCCAAAGTAATTTCACTCTTTTTGGTGGAAATGGAGCAGCAATGATGAGAGTTACTCTACCAGATCTGCAGAGGGCACCCAAGTAACTCCAAACAAATCAAGGAAAAAGTTCCACACTATTTTGGCAAAGGAGTACTCAAGAAATAGAGTTGCACTCTTGCCACTCCTGAAGCAGAGGATGCACATAAGAGGAGAAAGGCACCACTTAGACCTCCATTGAAGCATATCACACATGTTGATAATATTCAAGAAGGCTTCCCACCCAAAAAGCTTCACTTTGGGG
The DNA here is from genome assembly GCF_000365185.1 of Nelumbo nucifera. The sequence goes on from NW_010729075.1 coordinate 4,834,614, forward strand.
GGGAACAGGTTCTGCCCAGATTTCTCTTGCTGAAAAGAAGGTGTTGAAAAATGGGACTCAGGATAAGAGATGAACATGGAAATCTGTTAGCTATGTTTTCAGGACCAATTGGGGAAGGGGATTCCTTGAGGGCTGAGATTCTTGCAGCCATTGAAGGGGTTCAAAAAGCCAAGGAGATGCAGATTAGAAAGCTGATTATTGAAGGAGATTCTGAAGTGGTGATGAACTGGTTAAAAGAAGATAACTCAAGGATATGGAAGTACAGCAATGAAAAACGAAAATTTAAGTGGCTGGCTAAGGATGTTGAAATTCAGTACAAATGGGTTAAGAGAAGTGCAAACTCTCTGGCAGATGGTTTAGCCAGGCAAGGGGTTAATAGAAACTCTTTGTTTTGGGCTTTATTGTAATTGTATTTGCTGCTCATAGACTGTTTCAGGGAGCTAAGATTGTTTAGCCCCCCCCCTTGCTTTGTAATTCTTCTTATCTTTAATGAATACATTTCACAGTTATTGATCAAAAAAAAAATGGGACTCAGGATCAATTATCAAAAAAAAAATGGGACACAGGATGAAAAAGGAAAAAAATCAAACGACAAACCCAAGGTCACAGAGCATATGGAGAAATCTGCAGGGCAGTGCTACAATGCACAGAGGGGATAATTTCATGGAAAAGGACTTATTTGAGAATAGAAAGGATAGCATGTTGCAAGCAGACAATAAGGAGAAAAAAATGCAGTGATCTCTAAGTAAAGGGAAGCCTTCAGGAACTCTTAAGTGGGAGTAGGAGTTTTTATGCCTGTGCAGTTATCAACAAGTAGGGGTGCAAATCAGGCCGGTTAGGTTGTTTTGAGGTCAACCCAAGATTCTGAACCCCCAACCCGCCCTAGTCAACATTTTTTTGAAAGGTAAGAATTTGTTGATTAAGAAAGAAAAGGGTACAACCAACCTAGTCAACATTAACCCTAACCAAACATAAAATGCCTCACCCTTAACTTTAGGTTGGGTTTTCGAACCAACCTTTCTCCATCTAAAAATCTCATCAGTGTTCCAAATTCTCTTAATCTTTGACTAAGAGACCTATACAGAACTTTTATGACCATAGACTAACCATATTTTTTATTGGCATTTGCTTGTTTGATGTTTTTATTGGTTTTTTAGTACAAAAATGAAAAAAGGAATTTCAAATTATTAGTCCATTATGAATTTTTTTATCAATATTAGAGTCTATTATGAATTATAATAGATCTTCTATTGAAGATTTAAAATCATGAAATTAGTAATAATAGAACGAAAATCACTAATAACAACTTGTCTTTAGGGTTAGGGCTTAAGAGTTGGGACAAACCGGTAAATGGACTAACAAAATAGTGACAATAGAGTCAGGTTCAGGTTCAATCGGATTGCCCAAGGGATCAACCCTAACCCAGCCAGAAGAGAAGTCAGGTTGGCAAAATTCAACCCTAACCCCAACCCAACCTTTTCAGGTTGAGTTCACGCTAACCCAGCCCATGTTGCAGCCCTATCAACAAGTTGTTGCATGAAAGATTTATTAGAAAAATAAATAAATAAATAGGGCCACTATCCAATGTTGCTCCCAGCTATACAGGGCCTTGGTAAGGTGGACTGGATAAGGACCTAACTTTCTAGCATTATCTCGTGCAAAGTGGCCACTCTCAACTCAAACCCACATTCTCATGCTTGACAGCCCAGGATTTTACCATTGCACCAAGAAATGCCCCCTATGTTTAGAAAAACAAATAAATAGATAAAACAGCAACCTCTCACAAAAGGAAGACGAAGGAGTTGTAAGTGGTTTGGTTAATAGCCAATTTTGGGACCAAATAGGAAAAATAAAGAATAGCATGCAAGCATTGCAAATAATAGAACTTAGAATTTTTACCTCAACAAAGCCACACCATTGATTAAGCAAGCGAAATCTTCCTGCCAAAACTAATCGCCAAGCTGCTATAGCCCTGCTTACAGCTAAATTTTTCAAATTGAAATTTTTTATCAGTAATTTTCAAATTGAAATAGGTAAACAAGCACAAAAAGAGAGTGAAGAATGCATAATAAATTGAATTAGGAGACATGTTCTGCACAGATATTTTCAGAGGCATCTTCTCAAAAAAAGGTTAGATTGAATTAGAGTTATGAAGATGACTTACTTATGTTTTTTTGACCATTTTCACGGCACATGAAAAACACAAAGTCATAGAAGCGTGCAAATTGACAAGAATCTACCTATAAAAGAAAAGGGAAGCCAATAAAGTTCATCAATAACCACATATTCTCAATCCTAGTGAACAAAAACAACATGAAAAGAACAGAGAGGAAATGGCTAAAGCCCTTAAAGATTAAAAAGATAACACTGCTTAATGAAATTCTACACATTTGTAAACTTCACATAACTTGAAACAAAACTCACCATCAAGTCTAAACGTGACATGAGCTTTGAAAGGTCCTCAAAAATTAGCCTGTCACTGGAAGAAAACCTAAACATTAACAGTGATATTATAGATTAATCCTCTAGGTTAATCTCATAAAGGGTTTTCAAATTACTTGCACAAAAAGATGAAAATGGTGGTGGAAGAGGCATAAAGATCAATTCTCTCCAGACAAATCCTTCTATTTATTTTCTTATATATAGCTGAAAAGTAGAACTAAACAAAATGTACTGAATGTAATACTCCCATTTATTTGTATATGAGCTTTCAAACTCAAGGTTCAGTCCAAGCTGCTTAGTGCAGATGTGCCTTAAAGTTTTTCTTATTTTAAGAAACAGTAGACAAGCAAAGCATGGTGATCTATTCAACCATTCCCCAAAGCCCAAGGGCAAGGAAAATGATAAAGAAACCCAAGTGGCCACCTACTCAAGTGATTTTTCATTTAGTCATTTACACCTCTTGAATGGACAATAAAATAAATAAGATGTTTAAAAAAGCCAATTTTTTTAATCTTGGAAACCATCCAACCCCAATTGTTTTCCCCCTCTATGATGACATCTATAGAGGAACAATCTCCATTAATGGCTATAGAAAATAGAGAAAAGAACCATAGAGAAAAATATATAAACTATAAAGAAACATGGGGGATAGGAAATAAATTGGGAAAATACATAAAACCATGAATAGAATGTTAAATAATTGGTTTGCTTTATTTAGTTTTTAAATTTTGACTGAAGTAATTAAGTTTCAATTAATTTCCAACTTGAACTAGAGTGCCAAGTTGAGTTTATTATCTTGGTATTCATAACAAAAGAACATACATTTTTATAAAGCATGTGCAGACTGCATATTTATTAATAGGCCCATACCTCTTTTGCACCCTTGACTCCTCCACTTGTTTCAAGAGTTTTGCTAATGCATCCCTCAAGCTGGCATATTTGTTTCCTGATCTAATGTCTGCATCAAAGTCAGGTAATCTACATTTATTACAATTGATAATAGAACCAAGAAACAGCATTTAAAGAGAAAACCAAGTAGCCTATCAAAAACACGACAAAAGCAGGTAGGATAGTAGCAGCACGAAATGAGTAATTTCCACACACACAACATTCAGATGGAAATGCTCGCTTAAGATGCATATTATTTTTGTATACATATTTTATAAGTAATTGTAAAGATTGCATTGCTAAATGTGGGATAGCTTCCCTTAACAGTACAAAGTTACAATGTCACAAAAGAAGAAAATATAACTATTCTCGAAAAGCTTGTAACTAAAACCTTCGAATTGCCTTAACACCACCACCCACCAGATCATTAAATGCTCCACTTTCCCAATGACGGCCACCTGATCCTTTTTCCCTTTCTTTTCTTTCCCTTTCTTTGGTGGGTAAGGAAGCCCATCATCACAATACAATTGCATCAACCAATTTAGTTATAAGGCTCAAACACTATAAGTATAATCCATAAGAAGACAGTTCAGGCTACACCAATATAAACATGATGAAAAGGCACTTTTTGGAGAAGTGGCTTTGATAGATTTTTTTTTTTCTTTTGAAAAGGCACTTCCCTGTTTTTTTAGGCCAAGCAAAGGTAGAAGAATCACATAGCATGCTAACCTCTAATCACAAAGTCCACCTGGACCGAAACAAAGAAAAAAGCCAATCCCATAATTCCGCAATAACTAAACAAGAAATAAGTAAATGATAGCAATCCTCACTGTTAGACTTACAAAGAACACACCAATTAGGTGAGATGCACAGGAAAGGTCTTCTCTTTTATAAGTTATCGTAGGTGTTTACTTTTCCATAGAAAACTTCCCAGTAAAAAGCACTAGCTTTAGAGGGAACAGGCCTACACCAACATCCTTAACAAGGAAATGTTGTGGACAAGGGGATTGGCGGAGGAATTTAAAGAAAGAGACACAAGAAAGAGACCCTTTGGAAGTTAGAGACCAAACCCTTTTGTTTGGTTTTGAGGGATCCACACAAACCTTACTGAGGGTACTAAACAAACTGAACAAGAAACCAACCTCCTCATCCCTTAAACCTCTAGAAAACCCAAAGTCCTAGGATGGAACCAGTAACTTGAGTGAGGATGAATCTGGATGTTTTAAAAGTGCAAGGGCCAATTTGCGCCTGAGGCGCAAGGCGAGGCACGCCTCTTTAAGAAAGGTGCAAAATTACAAAAAAAAAGCTAAAAAATAAAAAAAAAATCAGAAAATTCCAAAAAAATGCCAAAAAATTTTAAAAGAATGCAAAAAAAATTAAAAATATTAAACATAATGTTAATAAAAATATAAACTTAAACTTTAAAGTAAATGATTTAAAAAACCTATTATCTAAAATTAAAATACATAAACATAACATGTAAAGTGTATTCAAATGAAAATTTAAAAATAAAAGCAAACATATAAAGCATTTTCAAGCATGTAAAACCCACAATCTCTTTTTTTCCTTAATTGCATTGTTTCAAGTAGTTAATGTGATGTAAAACATATTGCATTCTTGATTCTATGAGTCGCCTTTTGTAGCACGCCCCTTGAGGCAAGCCCCAACAAGTCTATGTTATGGTCTGAAATTCTTATTTCTCACATAAAAAAATAATGATTTTACAACTTTCATTGCCTTTTAAGAAGATGTTTTATTGCAATTAATGAATGAACAACATAAGAAAATAGGGGGTTCTCGGACCAGCCGTTAGACTAAAAATAAAAGCAAAAAGCGCAAAATTTTAAAAAGGCACACGCCTGGGCTGAGGCGCAAGGCGCATCAGGCGCACGCCTAGAACCTAGGCGATGCGCATACCCCAAAATGTGCCTCGCCTGTGCGCCTAGGAGGCACGCCTTTTAAATCACTGACACAACCTCCTTTTTATACAAAGAGATAGAATATAGGGAAGGAAAAAAGACTTTTAAAGCACAGTTCCCAACCCAAAAAACGAATAGAATTTCCAAAGCACACATCATACTTGACATACCTAAGAAATTTAGGAAAAATACTATGAATTTCCTTCCACGGTGTTGCCAACAAAGCCCAACAAGATACACCAACATCCCAACCATTCTCTAGACAATCATGAATACTACCCACCACTTCATGCCACAAACTCCATCTTTCCAAAAGCCACCTCCACAACCATTTTCCTAAAAGTGCTGCATTCTTTTGTGCCATATTTCCTATTCCTAGACCGCCTTCCTCTTTATTTTTTGCACACGATCTCCCACTTAATTAGATGGTCCTTCTTGCTTTCCCCCAACTCCCACAAAAAGTCTCATAAATTTCTATAACTTCTTGGTTTCTCTAGGTGGGATCCTAAAGATAAAGCCAAAATAAGTTGGCAAATTGGCAAGAGTAGCCTTGACCACAGTAAAATGCCCTACCAATGAGATGCAGTTCTTCTTCCACAAGGCTAATCTCTTCTCAAACTTTTCTACCACTGGGTTCCAAAACCTACTCTCCCTAGGGTTTGCTCCTAAGTCCTAACAGAAGGCCTAGGAAATTCAAAGGCCAGTTAGAGATAGAACACTCTAAGCAAGCCGCAGCAGCATTAATTTCCCTATCCTCCATATTAACCCCTACTATACAACTTTTGCCCAGGTTAATTTACAGATTAGAAAGCCTTTCAAACCTTCCCCTCATTTCAACCTCATTACAACCACAAATGAACAATAGCTCCACCACAACAAAATGCATGTTCAAATAATGTCTGTTTTATTCATAAAAAAAAATAAAATGTCTGATTTTGGGAAGGTGGCAAAGAAATTGTGAGTAGTTCAATTATGCTTGTAGAGAGCACCATTTGATTGATTCAACTTTGCATGTTTAAGGTGTCTTTTTTGTCACTTTGAAATTTCTGTTATTGTGAGGCAGCTTTTGTTGAAAGAATTGTAAGAGTTGAGGGTTTGGGGCATTTTCTTTTCTCTTCTTTTTTATTGAATTTTCTTCTCTCTTCTTCACTGTGGATCAATTCCTTAACACCCTTCCTTGCACTCCTTTATTTTTCTTTTAATAACTTTTAGTTAGTATAAATAAAATGCATCAATTATAGGTGGCACCCAATGAAAGATATGGATGCTAGCTTTGTTACAATGGACAATTGAATTAATAAAAGCTAACAACGATGCAACATTTAATCCTTAGTAGCTTTACCAAAGGACTAACTCCCATGCAGCACTCAGAAAAATTTTTAGTTCAGAACTCGAGATTCATGTAGAAACTAGAAGTTCTTTTTCACTTAGATTTTTTTCATTTTCCCCTTCTGTACAGCTAAACTGAAAAACAAACCTCATCATTGCAATACAATTGCATCAACAAATTCAAGGTTTAGGTTATAGCCTTCCAAGTAGAAATTAATAAGAGACTTTAATGACAATAAAAAGGAGTGAAAATCGTCAATGTCCAAAGAAAGAAGTCAAAGGAGGAAAGCAGATCCAAGATCATCCTTTTTCTCTTGGGTAGCAAATTTATGACAGTCTTTGATATCGCCGGCATCCCACCAAAAAGAGTGTCACCACAAGAGAAATACAGCCGTCCCAGGTGGCACTCGGCCAGAGGAAAACATTACTTACAATGGTAGTGAATTAAAAGCTAACCAAGTTTCCAATCAAACCTTTGAGATGCGTTCCCGAATTTCTCCTTTTTAGGAAGACCATGGTTAGATAGCTTAATAACATCTTTCACGAACTCAAGCTAAGTCAACAAATTTTCGAGCATTACACAAACAAGAAAAGTTTGCAGTATTTGCTTGTGCATTTGCCTTAAATGTCTACCACAAAGATTCTAAGACAAACCAAAAAAAAAACCCTAATTATAAAACAAGCTATGCATGTCAACTTAAAATAACAAAGACAAGAATGGAAGCTCTTGACGGCAGAATTCTGTGACGATAACGTAAGACACTCGTCAAAAAATTGACAGTACAATTATCACCAGCGTGTTATCCACAAAATATCACCAAGCATCAAAGACATAATTCAAATTACTAGCTTGCTCACCATAAAGAAATTGAAAAGCTTGAAACCTTTCAAGGAAATACTTTCCTCGTCCAGTAGCGATTATAGATTAATCAAGAAAAAAGAAAAAAGAAAAAAGAAACAAACAACAACAAGATAGTTACCAGAGCGCATAAGCAAATAAAGGAAACCCTAAATTCATGGATGAAAGAATCGACAAAATTTTGATTACCGCAATATCTCCTGTAAATCTCGAAGATATCGATACGATTGGGACCAGGAGAACCCATCGGCTAATGACAATTGCGGCTCGTGCGAGCTAGGGCTTCAAGAATTGAAGAAATTCTTCTTAGCTTTCATGCATGAAGGCCCTGAGCCAGGCCGAGGCAAGCTGAGCTTGATAACACTATCTCCCTCTCCCGCTATACCAGATTTTTGAGTTCCATCCGAGGGTCGATAAACAGAGATAAAAGGGAGACTGATCCCTCTTGTCTATGACGGTGGTGAAATGAAACGAATCAACGATTCCGTATCTTTCTGACAACCCGTTTACGTATCCGGTCCGACCTGGACGGGTATTTCGCCGTGCAACACAGCAAATCTGCAACTGGAGTCTGGACCAGGACCAATGATCAACGGATCGGGCCAGGCGCACCCGTGACCCGACCATTGTTTTCACAATTCCACACTCAAAAGTGGCAGTGGCACTCCTTCCAAACTGAGCCCAAATTTTACTCAAGGGACCATACATTTCGAATTCCAATATTTTGGAACAACCATACTACCACAATACAAAATACCACCAAGGACATAATAAATTGAAAATTGCACAATTTTAAATATACCACCGTGAGGCCTGATAGTTTGGAACACATCACTCTTGGAAATGGAAGCCAATTTTTCCTTCAGATTGTTGTTCAATCAATTGTCCATGTCAACCCATGACAACATTAATAGGTAATAAATAATTAAATATATAAAACTAGGTAAAAACGATAAAGAAAAAAAAAATTATAGAAAATGTGAAAAACAAAAAAGTTGAATGTGTCTCTAATATTATACATTTATCATGGTGAATAAAATTAAGTATAAAAATGTTATAATTAATGATAAAAATGACTAAAAATACAGAAAGGAAAATTAATTTCTAACTCATGACCCATTGATCTGGTTGAACGAGTCAATGATTCAACCAGTTGTATGCCTCTAATATTATAGACTCATCCTATTGAACAAAATCAAGTGAGCATTGTACATAACTACAAATTACTATTAATGATTAAAATGACTAAAACTACAACCAAAAAGGAACAATTGTTTAACCCAGGACCCATTAACTGGGTCACACGAATCAACAATTCAATGATTGGCCGGGTCATTCGACCATGTCCGTGCTTCTTTTTATTATTTTCTTTAAAAATATGGCTTGGTGGTGAGTCAACCAATTTAATTAGAAGTTTAAAAACATTGGAAAATTCATTGAACCACTTGAATGGTGATCGTGGCACTGGCATTACATAGATAGCATGACAAGTAGGGATAGGGATAATCATTTCTGCCCCCATCTGCATTACATAGCCAAGCCTGGACGCAAAATTTTTCATCCTAAATCCCAAGTTTGCATCAAGCTTGCATATAATGCGGGCCGGGCCCAATATTAGGCCTGAAAAGCCTACTCCTTAATATGTGTAATATACAATAAGGTAATATAATATAATACAGTATTAGAATTTATATGTATGTATATTATAATATATTATTGATGGTGCGCAATCCGGCTAGTCCTAACTGTCAACGACCTTGCCTCTAATTGGAGCAACAGGGGAGCCTGAAATGGAGAAAAAAGGGGAATCTTCGGGGAGGAACCCGGCGAGATCACTCCGAAGCTCAAGTTAGTATTCTCTCAAAGGCAAGATAAAACCAGATGGCGCAAAGTTCACATACCTTGTCCTCAGGGGGTAGAAAGCCTTTTATAACCACTTCGCGCACTCACTCCGAGGCTTCTGTCAAGTCGGGTATGATTACTTATGTGCTTCTGCCAGTTCAGGTGTCATCACCTCTGTTGGGACAGAACCGCCACTGCTCCTTGTCGGAGCCGTCTCTGTAACTGGAGATGGCGGTGGCAGGTGGCGGTGGCAGGTGGCCATTGGAATGCGGCTGTCAAGCGTCAGATCCCAAGTCAGTCAGGTGCGCCGCCCCTGGATACGGACTCCTTCGGTGTCAGGTACGGTTTGTTCAGTTCGGTGTCCTGGGGGCGAAGTGCTGGAGTGGTGTGCAAGGCGAAGTCTTGAGTTCAGACAGAGGTGTGGCCCGAACTGCCGTGGGGCAGGCCAGTTCGGGTTGTTGCCCTGTGTGTTCATAAGGATCAGGGCCTAAGGGAGAGCTCAGGCTCCTTGTAGGGAGTTCGGACCGCTGGTTCCTCCTTTCGGAGCTCGTGCCTTGGCGAGCTGTTGTGTAGAGCTGTTGCCTTTGCCACGTGTTGAGTGGTTACGAGGTCGGGCCAAATCTTCCTTCATCAATTGCCCCCCACTCCTCGTGCTAAGGGTTCTGCCTTGGTGCGGGGAGTTCGCGAGGTGGCGGGTGGATTTGTCCCGTACTTCGAATTGGTTAACTGATAGCGCGAGGTGCGTCGCCAGGATTCTTTTGGGTTTCTCGAGCGCCCAAAAGACGGGAAATGCTCTGCCTACAAATGCTGATAGACGTGACAGCGCGCGCCTTATTTCAAAATTCAAAAAGCGTGTCACTGGGAGATGCGACAACGGGCGTCTTTTCAAATTTGAAAACGTGCTGCTGCCGCCTTTAATGTGAGGAGATGTGCGGTCAGTTTCGAGAGACGTGTGGCCAGTCATGTCTTGGTCTTAGGAGACGTGCGGTCAGCGCGCCTGCGGGCCATCAGATTGGCTTTGATCTAAGCCGTTGATTCTCGGTTACTGTGGGTATAAATAGTGGGGGACCCCAATAGCTTTTGTCACTTCTACGCTTTGCTTCTTGAGCTCGCGTCCAAGTTTTAGTTCGCGTCCAAGCTTTTAGTTCGCATTCAAGGTTCTTTGCTCGTGTTCAAGTTCCCGTAGTCCGTTCAAGCCTTTTTCCGGGTGAGTACTTTTCTGGAATCCATCTTCTCTCCCCGATGTCTAGCTCGAACAGCTCAGACGGTTCTTCAAGGGGGTCAGATGCAGGTTCTACGAACCGAGTTGCATCCCCTGATGGTCCTAGCGAACCGGGGGTAGAGCTCGAGGAAGAGCTCGAACCCGTAGGCCGAGTCGCCTCGGGTAGTTTGGTCCCCCAACCATGACGCCTGAGGGGCTCCAATCCCTTATTACCTATTACAACTTGCCTGGGGAGTACGCCTACTTCATACCTTCGGGTAGCTTTCCTTGGGAACACGGCCCTGAAGAGATCGTGAT
>NW_010729075.1:4850541-4871473 GCF_000365185.1 Nelumbo nucifera
AAGTTGCGTTTCTTCTGTCTAATGGGTCTGACTACAGGGTCAGTATTAAGTTTGTGAGTTATAAGGCTGGGGTCAATACCAGGCATATCAGCCGCGGACCATGCAAAAATATCTAAATTTTGAAGTAAAAAACTCACCAGTTCGGTTCGTAAAGGTTCCTTGACGGGAGCACCGATTTGTAGCGTATGAGTTGGGTTTGTAGCCGAAGTCGGGATTGCGACCGTTTCCTTTGTGGGCGAAGCTCGTTCCTCGCCTTGCTCTGTAGGCCACTCCAGTTCAAGGCCATCGGCCGCCTTGGTTTTTCCCTTTAGGGTGGCAACATAACACTTGCGAGACTCAAGTTGGTCGCCCCGCGCTACCCCCACACCGAAGTCTATAGGGAACTTCATTGCCAAATAGTATGTGGAGACCACTGACCGCAGGATATGCGTAATTGGCCGCCCTATTATGGCATTGTATGGGGAGGGGGTCGCGACCACTAGGAAATCGTAGTTGAGTCTGACCGCACAAGGCCATGTGCCGACTTCCACAGGTACTGTTATTTTCCCGAGGGGCCTGACTTCCTCTCCGCTGAAGCCCACCAGAGGAGTATTCGTGGGCTTCAGCTCACTTCTCTGTAACTGTAGCTGGTCAAATGCTGACTTGAAGAGGATGTTTGCCGAGCTGCCCGAATCCACGAGTACGCGCCTGACCTCGAAGTCGCTGATCCTTAGTTTTATGACAAGCGCGTCATCGTGGGGTAGTGGACCCCTCGCACATCGTCTTCCGTCAAGAAAATCGGTTCTTCAGTCTTCGAACTCTTTGGAGGGTTCTGTTCTTCTCGAGCTGCCTCGCGAACTGACATTCGGGCCGCTGCTGAAGTACACCCTGCTACCACTGAACCTCCCACTATCACATGGATGGTTCCCCGAACTGGCCTCTCTTCCGGAGGTTGTCGCTGCAATGGTTCAGCTGGCCTGCTGCTGAATTCGGGGACATCCTTTCCGTGCTCCCCTTGCCGACCTGGCTTATTATTATTTTTATTATCATGTTGTACAATATTCCTCAAGTATCCGCGACGGATGAGTCCCTCTATCTTGTCCCGGAGATTATTACACTGTTCGGTACTATGACCATGGTCTCTATGGAAACTACAGTACAAATTTTTATTTCTCTCGTTTGGATTCCCCTTTAGGCGATGTGGCCACTTTACGTATGGGGCATCTTTGATCGTCATCAAGATCTCGGTCTGCCTCGTGTTTAACGGTGTGTAATCCGTCCGAACTGCTAAGGGAGCTCAGAACGGCTGGTTCAGCTTCGACTCCCGGGCCGGGTTTTTTCTGACGACTGGGTTGGAGGGCTCGCCTTCCCTCTTTCTTTTCTCGATCCCGCTTTTGGTTCTTTGGTTGATTTCTTCCTCTGTTGTCATGAACTTATCCGCAAACTTGAGGAATTCGGCCACGGTTGCGGGCTGGTTAGCTACCATGTGCCATTTGAACTCCTTGTGCGTTACTCCTCTCTTGGCCGCTGCGAGCTGAACCGCGGGGTCTAATCACGGTATCTGCAAGCACGCTTCATTGAACCGCTTGATGTAGCCCCGGATGGATTCTCCTTCTCTCTGGACTACTCCGAAGATGCTTTCCTCGATTCTTGGGCACCGCTTGCTGGTGACAAAGTGTGCGGTGAAGACCTACACGAACTGGGCCCAACATCTTATCGACCCGGGGGCCAGGTTCTTGTACCAAGTGCGGGCTACCCCCTTGAAGGTGGTGGGGAAGGCCACGCACATGCACGATTCACTGGCCCTAGCGAGGTGCATTTAGGACTGGAAAGCATCAATGTGGTCGTTGGGGTCAAAGGACCCATCATACTTGTCCAAAGGTGGGAGCTTGAAGTCTCTGGGCATGGGGACTGCCAGGAGTTCTGATGCGAGGGGGGAAGGAACTGAGAGAATTGGGGCAGCTTTTACCTCTTCCGAGCTTGTCTCTTCTTTACCTCTGAGCTCGGGCAGGACACGGGTGGCAATTCGGCAACTTCGTCGGCGCCTTCATTGCTGAGTGGGCCTGGTGCTGGCGTTGCTGGCCTCTGTGTTGCCAAGCTCGATGGGCCCGGGCTGTTGGTAGTCTGCCGCCAAGACGCTGAACCGATTCTCTATCAGCGGGAGCTCAGACTTGAAGTGTCGGGATACTGACTTGGCGGGCGAGGTGCCCGATCCGCCGGTGAGCTGCGAGGCGGGGGTGATCTTTCTTTGCCCTCGTCCTGGCTCTTGTGGGGGTTCTGAGGTTGGGAGGCCTCTCCTCGGTGACGGCGTCCACCCTGAGGAGAGGGCTTAACTGGCTTTGGAGCAGGGTGCCGAGGTGGAAGCAGTGGTTGGTTCAGAGGTAGTTGGGGGAACTACTGCTGATAGTGATATTGGGAGATGTGGTGCAGTACTTGGTGCTGCTGGAGCTGATGCTGCTGGAATTGTTGCATTTGGGCTTGCATTGCCCGCATGCATTGCATCAGGTTGTCCAACTGGTTCTGGCTGGTCGCCAGGGGGACAGCAGTTGGTTCAGTAAAGGTTGTTTCGATAGGGAAAGGAAAAGGGATGCTCATGGCAGGAAGGTTTACGGGCGCTACTGTTTGTGGCACATTCAAGCTGGGGATCCCATCCACTGGAAGGGGGATGGTGAACTGTCCGACGCACACCACGGGGACTTGAAGTTGTTTCCCGGTGGTGTTCATCTCCGTGCCACGTCCGGCATTGCTGGAAGAAGCCATGAGTGTTGGGGTTTTTGGAGACAAGAGGTTATGGGAGTTTTAGAGGGAGGCTTTTAGAAGCGTTTCCCACAGACGGCGCCAATTGATGGTGCGCAATCCGACTGGTCCTACCTATCAACGACCTTGCCTCTGACTGGAGCAACAGGGGAGCCTGAAACGGAGAAGAAAGTGGGGAATCTCCGGGGAGGAACCCGACGAGATCACTCCGAAGCTCAAGTTAGTATTCTCACAAAGGCAAGATAAAACCAGATGGCGCAAAGTTCACATACCTTGTCCTCGGGGGGTAGAAAGCCTTTTATAACCACTTCGCGCACTCACTCCGAGGCTTCTGTCAGGTCGGATATGATTACTTCTGTGCTTCTGCCAGTTCGGGTGTCATCACCTCTGCTGGGRCAGAACCACCACTGCTCTCTTTGTCGGAGCCGTCTCTGTAACTGGAGATGGCAGTGGCAGGTGGCCGTTGAAGTGCGGCTGTCAAGCGTCAGATCCCAAGTCAGTCAGGTGCGCCGCCCCTGGATACGGACTCCTTCTGTGTCAGGTACGGTTTGTTCAGTTCGGTGTCCTAGGGGCGAAGTGCTGGAGTGGTGTGCGAGGCGAAGTCTTGAGTTTGGACAGAGGTGTGGCCCGAACTGCCGTGGGGTATGCCAGTTCGGGTTGTTGCCCTGTGTGTTCATAAGGCTCAGGGCCTAAGGGAGAGCTTGGGCTCCTTACAGGGAGTTCGGACCGCTGGTTCCTCCTGTCGGAGCTCGCGCCTTGGCGAGCTGTTGTGTCGAGCTGTTGCCTTTGCCACGTGTTGAGTGGTTACGAGGTCGGGCCAAATCTTCCTTCATCAATTATGATTTTGGATATAAATTTAGATTTACATTTTTAAGTTTTTTATAGAAGTTGGTTTCATTAGCTTATGCGGGCAAACCTAGATACTGGCATACCTGGCCTAGCCTACATAGAACTAGGATCGGACTTGTATTATCAAGCTTGGGTCTGGGGTGCGGGCTGAGAGCTGGGCTCAGGCAGCTCTAATTCTCGAAAGCTCCTGTCGTCCTGTAAAAAACTCGGCCTAGCCCGATCATCCCTAGTGGCCCAGTGCGGACTGTGGAGTAGAAGAGGACACTCTGATTCAGGAATTCACTTCTGCGTCCCACAGTACATCACAACCGTGTATTGGGAACATCTCCCGATGAGATGTTCTCAATGCATGGTGAAATGTACATGTGGGGCGCCCATGGGGTGTGATCTGTGACACACACAGAGATTCCTTGTTCTGGAGCTGGTCCCACCAATAGAAATCTACCACGCCATCTTTCATATTTGAAACTAACTTTAAGGAGTGTTCAGACTTAACGATTGGACTTCAAAAATCACTTTAAGCAAACTTCTTAAAGTACCTCTAAGGTTTAGCTAATTCATTAATTCTTCCCTTACTATTCCAAAAGTATTGGGGTGTGGTTGGGGAGGATATCACAAGGGCAGTTAAGAATTTCTTTACCACAGGTAAAATCTTAAGAGAGTTCAATGAAACTCATATTGCTCTAATTCTAAAAGTTAAGAACCCTAAAACCCCTACTCACTTCAGACCTATTAGCTTGTGTAATACAGTTTATAAGATTATAGCTAAGGTTTTAGTGAACCGAGTCAAACCTCTCTTGGGGAGTTTGATTAGTGAAAATCAAAGTGCATTCACTCCTGGTAGATGCATTCAAGACAACATCCTTGTAGCCCATCAAAATAATTGATTTCATGAGGAAAACAAGAAGCAAAACATCCTGGATGGCCCTCAAGTTGGACATGAGTAAGGCTTATGATAGAATTGAGTGGCCTTTCTTAGAGAAAGTGCTTCTCAAATTTGGCTTTGGAGCTAAATGGATAAACTGGGTAATGCAATGTGCGACCACAGTCTCCTACAAAGTGATTGTCAATGGAAGGCCGGGGTCCAAATTTTCCCCTGAAAGAGGGCTGAGGCAAGGGGACCCCTTATCACCTTACCTGTTTTGGTTCTGTTCAGAAGCTCTGTTTGCAAAATTAACAGAGCTTGTACACCAAAAGAAAATTTCAGGTATTTTCATCACCAAGAATTTCCCAACTGTCTCTCATTTATTTTTTGCAAATGACAGTTACATTTTCACTAAGGCATATCTAAGAGAATGGGAGGCTTTATTGGACACTATCAAGGTGTATGAGGAAAGCTCTGGTCAGCAGGTAAATTTCTCAAAGTCTAAAATCTTCTTCAGTAGAAATTTGCACATCAAATTTAAAAAAATCCTAGCTAGGTTTCTGAAAATGAGGAGAGTGCAAACTCCCTCTACTTACTTGGGACTGCCTACCCAAGTGGGGAAGTCCAAAAAGGCTTTATTTAACTTCTTAATTGAAAGGGTAAGGAAATTATTGTCTAAGTGACTTGAAGCCATGCTCTCACAAGCAGGAAAAGAAGTGCTGCCCAAAGCCATAGCCATTGCAATCCCAAATTATACCATGTCTTGTTTCTTACTCCCTAAGAGTGTCTGTAATGAGTTGAAAAGTATCCAAACTAAATTCTAGTGGGGAGGTTCTCAGGGAAATAGGAAAACTCATTAGGTGTGCTATGAAAGATTGAGCAAGAACAAACTAGATGGTGGGTTGGGATTCAGGGATCCCTATTTTTTTAACTTGGCCCTATTAGCCAAGCTAGTGTGGAGAGTGTGCAAGGAAGAAGATAACTTATGGGTTAAACTGATCAGAGGCAGATACATAAAAAACATAAATTTTCTAACTGATCACTTTTCCAACCAGGGGTCTTGGGGATGGCAAAGTCTGTTAAAAGCTAGAGAGGTTATTCAAAAAGGTGCTTGTTGGACAATAAGTTCAGGAACCAAGGTTAGGGTGTGGGAAGATCCGTGGCTCCAAAATATTGAATCATTTAGAATCATAGGGCCCAGACCAAACAACCCTGAAATAATTTGGGTGAAGGATCTAATAGAAAGTAGAGGAAGAAATTAGAAGGAATGTCTAATATGGGCCATGTTTAGTGACCTAACTGTAAGAAGCATCCTTAGTATAAATTTGTCAAAAGGACAGTGGGATGATAAACTTAAATGGACTCTCAACCCCAATGGGCACTACACAATCAAATCTGGCTATTTTCTCTTAAAAGCTTTGAAAAGTGGAAATTTTCCCATGGGAGGGAGAACGGGTAATGATGAGGAGTTGAGCAAAAGCCAATGGTCAGAGTTATGGAAGTCAAAAATTGATCAAAAAATTAAAAACTTTGTATGGAAATGATGTGCAAATGCAATTGCAATTGAAGAGAATCTGGTTAAAAGGAATCTTGCTGCTGATGCCACATGCCCTATTTGTTCAAATGGCCCTGAATCAATTTTGCACTGTCTATTTGAATGTAATCGTGCTAAAGCCTTGTGGTTTGCCTGTCATTTGGGGTATATTTTGCCGAGGGTAAGCCGTCTAGACTCTTTCAAAAAATGGCTTTTGGCTTGGTTTAAAAAATGCTCTTTGGATAAAAATGATAAAAATGATCTAATTGCTTTTTCTTTTCTAACTCTGTGGATAATATGGAAAAGCAGGAACTTGAAGGTTTTTGAAGATACTGATGTAGACCCGATTTCTAATTTATCTATGCTCTATAGGATGTGGAGAGAGAGGCTGAAGATTTCCTGAGCCAGATTGCTAGGTTCTTCTCAGCACCATGGAAGTGAAGCAAGAGTGGATGTTTTTTGGAAAACGCTAGAGCCAGAATTTCTTAAATTGAATGCGGATGGAAATTTTTTGGAGCCGTTCTCAGGGATAGTTCTAGAACAGTGCTAGCAGCTGTTTTTGGTAAATCTCGAGCTGCCATGCCCAAGTAGAAGCAATAGCAATGTTGAAAAGCTTGGAAATTCTGAATTGTTTTAAGGACAAGTTTATTTTGGTGGAACTAGACAACTTATCTCTGGTCCAAGCTCTGAATGCAAGGAAAGCTGACCTAGCGCTGGATGCAAACTTTTTGTGTATGGATATTCTCATGTGTATAGCTGATCGTTCTCTTCGTTTTGTGCATATTGGTAGATGTGGGAACTCGGTAGCCCATGAGTTGGCTAGAAGGGGACTAAAAGACTCTGGGTTGTTTCTTAAGGATCTGCCCAATTGGATCCAGCTACTAACTAACCAAGACTTGGTTAGTTCTTAACTTTGTTATTTAGTTATGTCTACTAAACTACTTTGCTTGTTAATCAAAAAAAAAAAAATGTCCCTACTGTTTTTGGCCATCGACTAGCTATACCCCATCGTTAACATCTATTAATGTTCCGTCAAAATCTGTACGCATGTGACACCATGTGACATATAAATATTTTTAAAATCCAATACTACCCTTTATTCCTTTTCTCCTCACTTCCCCTATTCCTTCTCTTCAACCTTCTCTTCTTTGGCGGCAACACCACCGGTAGAAACAACAACAATGACACCATGATTCGACGAATGGCACATTTGGTGGTGCTCTGGTAGGGAAGTAGACTGATCTAAAGAAGATAATGATACTTGGCACTGGACCCATTGTCATTGAACAAGCTTGCGAGTTCGACTACTCAAGCACACAGATTGCGAGGCTCTCAAGGAGGAAGGTTATGAGGTGGTTCTCATAAACTCCAACCCAGCTACAATCATGACCAATCCTGCTCACCATGGGAGGACAAACAGCTCTAATGGTTCATTTGGTTTGTAGTCAGAATCGCAATCGAAATCCTCCGGAATTGGAATCGGAATGGTCCATTCCCATAATCTGTTTGGTTCAGACATGAATGGGAATAGGAATTAAAATCAGTAAGAATGAGATTTCATTCACAAAGGAGGGGCAGGGAATGACCATTCCCTCAAATGGGGGAATGCCATTCCAGCAGGAATGAGAATGGGATTCCAATTCCACCCAATCAAACAGCTGAAATTGGAATAGCCCATTTCGATTCCGATTCCAGACCCCTATTCCTACAAACCAAACGAACCCTAAATCTTGTTGTAGCAATGGCAGAAAGCAAGGCGTTGGAGAAGTACGACATTGAGTTGATCGGAGCAAAGCTGGACGCGATCAAGAAAGAAAAAGATAGAGATTTGTTTAAACAAGCAATGAAGAACATTGGGATGAAGACAGCTTAGAGGAGTGTTTCGAGATTGTCAATTCTATTGTGGAATTCCCTCTGATTATGCTGCCTGCATTCACATCGGGTGGCACCGGAAGTGGTATTGCTTAGAAAAGAGAGGAATTCGAGTCAATGTGCAAGCCTGGGGTTGCAGCCAGTCTGAGATCTCAAGTGTTGGTTGAGAAGTCCATGTTGGGATGGAATCATAGAAGGAGGGAGTACAAGCTTGAGGTTATGAGAGACTTGGCAGACAATGTTGTCATTATATGCTTAAGAGAATCGTCTGCAGCAGTTTCTCGAAATCCAACATTCTCAAATCTCTGCTCTCTCTCCTTTGAGGTTGCAATGAGAATGTTGCTCTTGAGTTCTCTTCTCCCTGTTCATAGCGTGATTGCATCAGCATGCCTTGTTTCGAAGCTTCCGAGCGAAGCTAGTAAAGGGCTTCTTATTTGAGTGGAGAAAACAAAGGAGAAACCTAAAGGGCTTTCCACCAAAAGAACCAGACCTTGTCTATAACAAATATACACAGTAAAACAAAATGGAGCATGTAGTTTTAATGAAAAGATGATTGATCTTACCTGTAAATATGGCCTTTGAATAGGAAATTTCTATACTGTTGTAATAATTGAACAGAAAATGATGCCGATGGTGCTGTGTTATGCTCCTTTCTCATTTTTTATTTTTTGCAACTAATGTATCAGATTTATAACATCAAATTGGAACTTAGCTAACATGGGAACAAACAATTAGAAACAAATCTGCTGATTCAATTCTTCCAACTTCAATAAATTAATGTACTTTTGGGTATCAGATCCAACCATTGGGATCATGTCATTAATCTCGTCTCCTAGTCAACAACATTGATCAACTAGAAAATCGTCTCCTAGTCAACAACATTGATCAAACTAGAAATGCCATGTAAAGAGCAAAGATGGCAACGACAGTGACTGTGAAATTTTTTCAGTAGTTGAGTTTTATTTTTTAAATTTGAAAAACAATTAAAGATTATGATTTTACGATGGTGATAATTATTAGAAACAGTAGAAATACAGTAAAGATATAGTTAATTAATTTGGCCCTAATTTTATTTATTAACCCGCCCAACCCAGTTCCCTCTCTCGTTCATTCCTCTCTCTCCCTCTTACCCTTCAGTCCTTTCCGTCTTCCTCCATGCCTCCTCCTCCCCTCTCTTTCGTTAGATCGCCGCCACTGCAACCGTAGACCTAGTGTTGAGGGAATTCAAAAATGGCTAAAACAAAGCATGCTCTCTTCTCTTCTCCACCGCCCATACAACACCACGGTAGGAACCGCCTCTACAACCCTCGCCGTTGCAACCAACGCTGCCTTCGCCAACCGAACTACAGTTAGTTGTCGTGATGAGTGAAGGCCCCAGTTTTCACACAGGATACAGAGTAAACATGTATAGCAGCAGCATTAAGGACAAAAACAAGCAGAACAAGACCAAGTCCCGGTTCTTTCTCTTCTAGCGTGTTAATTTTAACCAGAGAAACTGAAAACAAACCTTGAGGGCTTGTCGTTTGGAGCTTTAATTTGTTCCTTCATTCTACTCTACAGTCACCTCACTACAGGATAGTGCAACAAACGAAAAACTTTGACAAGAGGATTCTAGATACCCAATCACTGAATATATAAAAATTAGAACAAACAAAGGTAGAAAAAACATCAATAGCTACCCACGAGCATCACGAACAAAGGTAGAAGTTGAGATTAACAAGACTAAGGAAAGAATGAAGCGTCAAACAAGAATCCTGCCATCACTTATTAACTCGTACAACAATAAACTTCCCTAGTCACATGAAAGCACACAAATCATCCTACCACGGACGGACTGCCCCGATTCCAAGCAGGTTCTCGCCTTCACTACCCTGTCTCCTCTCGAAACTCTTAGGCACCGATCTCCCTATTGTGCTTATTTTCACAGGTTATATTCCACTAGACGGCTTTTTTCTGAAGTTCGGGATCTCCGCCCGGTAATCTGTCCAAGTTGTTTTCTTTCGGAATATTTTGTGTGGATCCTTTTTTTTTTTCTGTTCTGATGATTCTTCCTCTTTGGACGGCAAAAAAAGTCATCAAATCACAGGGTTCGGGGTGGCGGGTTATTGAATTTTCGAGTCCACACTTAACGGCAGTTTTAACTCATTTCATTTCAAGTGAAAAAAAAGAATATCTAACGTGTTCGGTTGTTATTGGCTGAGACAGACGATCCCTTCCTTTCCTTACTTTTTCCTTCAAACTAAACATAGCTAACGGACATAGGCACACGTTTGATATTTTAGGTTAGCGTCATTCTAGTGTTCAAACTTTTAACACGTATCAATTTATTATTTATTGCTAACTAACTAATTGTTAAATAACATTTGAAAAGATACAAATGCTCCATTCAAATATTGATAAAAAATAAATAGTCCTAAATTTTTATATCTGCACATTCTAGTGATTCTAACTTTTTTTAATAAAAAGAAGAATTTAATTATCGGTGTTTAAATGACTGATAAAAAGTATTAGATGACATTAAAAAAGCATTTATGCCTTTTCAAATTCCACTTAACCATAAATCCTAGATTGATACATTTTAAAAATTTAGGTAGTATTACAGCATTTTAAAATTTAAGGACCAAAATGACACTAGGGGATACTACAAGTAATAATTGGAAATCTTCTCTAATAAAAAGAAAAGATATTGACAGCTGGATATCCCCATTGCTACAATTGAAGTTCTAGAGGACCCCAGCTGGATATCGTCATTGACGGGACTGGAAGCTTGGAGGCGCTGTTTCGTGAGGCAGCCAACAAAAATGGACCGCTGCCGGCTTCCAAGGCGTCGATCAAAGCCATGCCCAAAGTAGAAATAACTGAGGAGGAGGGAGACGGGGAGTGTGCCATTTGTTTGGAGGGGTGGGAGATTGGTGGGGAAGCCAGGGAGATGCCATGTAAACATAAATATCACTCAAGTTGCATAGAGAAGTGGTTGGGGCTTCATGGGTCTTGTCCTATTTGCAGGTTCAAGATGCCTGTTGACGAAGAAGAGTGTAGGAAGAGAAGTAGTGATGAAGAAGGCAGAGAAAGGAGGGTTGAGAGGGGAATTTGGGTCAGTTTCTCCTTCACTAATAACAGCAACAGTACCAGCGATAACAACAACAACATAACTGATTCAGCAATTTCAGCAAATGATTCTTCTGATTCCTCTTCTAGTCCAAGGTCTGATGATGCCCAGGAGAGCGAACAGATTTTTTATATGTTTTTTTTTTCTTTTTAATTCGACAAATTTGTACAAAGTTTACAGAGGCAAAGTTATTTTATGTTCAATAAATTGAATTTTTTCTCCCCTGAAATTTGCCTGGTGCTATAAGAAGAAGATTTTGTTCTTCAATCTTCACCGTCGTGCTTTCAAATTTCTTCCTTTTGCTTTTTTTTTTCTTTTTTTTAAATTATTTGTAATATATGTCCGAGATGAAGGAGCAGAGAACGGTTAAAAGACGGAATATTCTGACAGAGAACAGTGAAGTGTAGGAATGGATTCAATTGATGAGGAAAACGCAATTGTTTTCTTGCTCTTTGGATGAGACGCTGGGATATGTTCTGGCAGTCTGAATGCATCTAAAACCTTGCATTTAGATACTGACGTTGGGTTGGGATGATCATTCGGTTTCTCTGTTTCGACCTGGCGTATTTTCTCTGTCTAGACTAGACTAGTGTAAATCGAGCCGTACCGCCCGCGGCCCGGCATGGCCCGGCCTCGGCATGATGGTCCCGCCATGTGGTGCCTGGGGTTCCAGGTCCACATTCTGTTACGGCACGATTGTGCGTGTTGTATCGTCCGTGGCTCACATGTAGGCACGATACATTCTCAACGGCTAGTTTAACTTTTTAGGTTTTTTTTTTTTACAAAAATACCTCCGGTATTTATGTATTTTGGTGTTGGAAATGAGAAAAAATGACAAAAATACCCTTAATAACTAGTTTGGAGGGGCATTTTGGATAAAGTGATAAATAACTTTATAATGACCAAAGTATTTATCCCAACAATTAAAAAATGGTTAGTTTTTAGGGTATTTTGGGCAATTGAATTATTTTCAATTCCTATAAATAACTCTATCTTCCATTATTCTCATCACATCAATTCAACAATTCTCTTAATCTCTTCTCAATTTTTCATACTCTCTCAAGTCCCTTCTCTCAATTTCTCATACATTATTTGATTCTTCAATTCTCAACTTGATTGAAGTTTCAACAAGAAAAAGGCTTGTTCAACAGATAAAGTATCTAAAATTAACAATTTGGAAGGCTTGGACTCTTGGAGTTGAAAAGCTTCAACTGTTGAAATCAAATTAGGATTCCGGACCAATAATTCAGGTAAATGCGATTAAATTAATTTTTATTTTTTTAAATTAAAAAAAATGGCCAACTCCTCCTTAAACCAATTCCCTAACATGTTCAACGTCAACAATATTTAGTCGTAGCATGATGGTGTTAGTACCGATATGAATGCTATTGATATTGATAGAACTTCCATCTCTAGTACATATGCTAAGGGAAAGAAAAAGAAAGCCACTAAGTTGATTAGCCTAATTTGGAAAATATTTAAAATAGAAGAGGTTCAAAGGAAGGAAAAAAGAACTATTGTGGCAAGGAAAAATATTTAAAATAAACTTTAGCTATTGTAGCAAGGGTGGTATTAGCCATTTGGGCTGACATTTGCTCACTCATGAGAAAGAAGAAGAAGAAGAAGAAGGGAGAGAAACAACATAAACACAAATTGGGGGGGGGGGGGTAGGTACGTTTAAATATTCTAAAAAAAAAGGCAAGAATTAACAAAATACATTGTACATGCTGAACAACCATTTTTATTAGCTGAAGATACTAAACTTGAAAAATGCTTCTAGGAATACTATTAGATCAGATGCTTTAAAATTTTTTTATTCATATAAACAAAATTTAATTTATATGTTATCAATTCTTAATTCTAAAGTTGTAATTACTTTTGATATTTGAACTTCTAAATTTAAATACTTTACATGCCTGTGGAATTGACAATAATTTATTTTCTATTAGTTTTGATAATATTAGTAATAATGATTTAACAATTAATATTTTAAAATCACAATTAAAACCATGTTTAAATGGTAAGTTATTTCATATTAGATGTGCATGTCACATCTTAAATTTATGTATTCATGATGCTTTAAATATTATTTCTACTCATGTTTCTAAAATTATAAATTTATATTATATATATTAAAGTTCTAGTGCAAGAAAACAAGAATTTAAATATTTATGTCAAAATTATGGTTTAAAATATAAATATTTTATATTAGATGTTAAACATAGATGGAATTCTACATATGCTATCTTAGAAAGTTGTATTTCTCACAAACAAAATGATTTTTATAATGCAAAAATGCCTACTGATATTATATTTGAGGAAGACTGGGAAATAACAATTTGTATAAGAGATTTTTTAAACATTTTCATGATGCAACTATTGAATTATTGGGTATATATTATCCAACTAGTAATAATTTAGCTTATCAATTAATGGTGATTAGTGATTGTTTTGCAAAATATAAAAAGAATCCACAATTTAAAAGTATTGGTGAAACAATGAAAAATAAATTTAAAAAATATTAAGAGAACATTTCTCCTCTTGATTGCTTAGATACAGCATTAGATCGCAGGATTAGGAAAGATAGTTTAGATATTTTATTTGAAACATATTGTGAAAATATGAATATTGAAATTGGAAATAAAAAAGAATAAATTAATAGTTTATTATTTGAAATGTATAGTTTATATGAATTTGAAGTTATAGGGAATAATAAAAATTCTACAGCTTGTACAGCTGCATCTTTGATTTCTAAACTTGAGTCTAGTAGTGGAAGAGAAAAACTTTTTTATTTAATAAGTAAGAGGTAGAAATCCACTATCCCAACAAGTTCATTTACTGAACTTAATTTTTATTTACAAGCAAAATTTTCAACTTTAGGTAATTCCTCCTTCACCTTGGAGGGAACAAATAATTTTGATATTTTAGCCCGATGGAGTGAACATGCAAAAAATTATCCAGCTCTTGCCGCCGTAGCACGTGATCTACTAACCCCTCCGGTGTCTACAGTTCCACTAGAGTCTTGTTTTAATGTGGGTACTAGGGTGTTGGACGACAAGAAAAATTGTATGAATAATGAAAGTCTAGAAATGTGCATATGCTTTAAAGATTGTTTGAATGTTGAATATAAATTACAAGACAAAGAAAGGTATGACACAACACTTGATGTTTCACCTGAAGCAGATGACCAATGTCAAGAACAATTAGGGGTGAGCAAAAAAAAAAAAAAAACAAAAAAAACGAACCGATTGAAACCAAACAGAAAAAACTAGTTAATCGAACTGGTCGGTTTGCTGTTTTTAAAAAACTGAAGGTATTGGTTCGGTTTAAGTTAACCAATATAGAAAATCGACGATTAATCAAAAAATAATTTTTTATTATATTTATATATATTTTTATAATATATATTATAAAAATTAAAAAACCAAAAAATCAATGAACTGAACTAGTCAATCGGTTAACCAATTGGTTTCGGTTCGGTTCCGATTACCGGTTTTCCAAAAACAAGTAATACCAGTTCGGTTCCAAAAAATGCCCCACAGTTCACCGAACCGTGAACACACCCTTAAGAACAATAAGAGAAAATGATGAAGTCAATATTTTTTGTATACTCAATAGTTGTATTGTATTTTTCCAAATTATTGTAAATTTTGTTTTAATTTTATTTAATTTATTTGATATTTTTTTAATAATGTATTTTTTTTATTTTCAATTTATAACTATGTTTTAATTTTTATATTTTATTAATTTATTCCATTTTCCAATTTTCATATTTCATTCATCCAACCATTGTATGCTTTGTATCATTCAAATTTAAATGAAATAAAATTCCTATTTTTCTTCCAACTTGTTATTCACTTTGAGTCTTTGTCTCTTTAACTTCTTATTGGTTAAGTATTTTTTTTCATTTTTTGTGAGATTTCAAATTTTTTCAAATAATTCTCAAAGGAAAGTAAAATATTTTAGTTTTACTTAACAATGAAATAACATATAAAAAATCTCAAAAAAAAAAACAAAAATAAACCAGTTTGGCTCGGTTTGGTCCACACTTAAGGCCTGGCCTGGCATGATCAAGCTCGCAGCACAGCTTCACGTCCACGATGGTGCAGAAATTGGAACTTGTTAAAGGTGGAGTTTGATATTTGATGGGATCCAAAGGTTTTAAATCTCTACTGGTGCAATGCAATCATGTTTTGGCATTCCTATAGATTACTCTTTGAGCGACTCCAAGATTTATGATATCTAAATACATTCCAATAAAGAGTTGCTATTTGATGCAAAGTAGATCCATCCAAAACCATCAATCCTTCGATACCATGTACTAATTAATTTATTAGTGATGGAGCGCAATCCGGTCGGTCCTAGCTGTTAACGATTTTGCCTTTGATTGGAGCAAAAGGTGCCAAAAACGGGGAGGAACCCGGTGAGAGTGCTCCGAAGCTCAAGTTAATATTTCCTCAAAGGCAAGATGAAAAATCAGATGGCGCAAAGTTATCACGTACCTCCATTCTTGGGGGGGAAGAGGGCCTTTTATAACCATTTTGCGCACTCACTCCCAAGCTCTTGTCAGGTTGGGTATCATTACCTCTGCACTTCTGCCAATTCGGGTGTCATCACCTTTGCTGGAGGCAGACAACCGCCACTGCTCTCTTTGTCGGAGCTGTCTCTGTAGCTGGAGGTAGCGGTGGCAGGTGGCCGTTGAAGTGCGGCTGTCAAGCGTCAAATCCTAAGTCAGTCAGGTGCGCTGCCTCAGGATACAGACTCCTTTGGTGTCAGGTACGGTTGTTTAGTTCGGCGGCCTGGAGACGAAGTGTTGGAGTGGTGTGCGAGGTGAAGTCTTGTGTTCGGATAGAAGTGTGGCCCGAACTGCCCTGGGGTGGGCCAATTCGGGTTGTTGCCCTTTGCGCTCCTCGTAAGGCTCAGGGTCAAAGGGAGAGTTTGGGCTCCTTTTGGGGAGCTCGGATCGCTGGTTCCTCCTCTCAGAGCTCGTGCCTTGAGCATACTGCCATGCCGAGTTGTTGCTCCTGCCAGGTCACCCTCGGTTGCTTTCACGTGTTGGGTGGCCAAGAGGTTGGGCCAAATCTTCCTCCATCAATTGCCCCCCACTCCTCGCGCTAAGGGTCTTGCCCTGGCGCGGGGAGTTCGCGAGGTGACGGGTGGATCTGACCTGTGCTTCAAACTAGTTGATTGATGGCGCGAAGTGTGCGTGCGTCAGGAGATTTCCGGATTCCTCGAGCGCCAAAAAGTCAGAAAACGCACCAATCCGTCTTTAAATGCTGGGAGACGTGACAGCAGACGTTATTTCAAATTCAAAAAACACGCCATTGTTGCCTTCAATGCTGGGAGACGTGACAACGGGCATTATTTTAAATTTGAAAAACATGCCGCTGCTGCCTTCAATGTTGGGAGACGTGCACCGGCGCTGCTTCGGTTTCCAAAGGCGTGCAGTCAGCTTGATTGTGGGCCATTGGATTTTCCTTGATTAGAGCCATCGGTTTTTAGTCACTATGGGGGACCCCAGTCGCTTTCCATCGTCGTTCTCCTGCGTTCGCTTCTTGAACTCGCGTCCGAGTTTTAGCTCGCATTAACCTTCCGTAGTCCGTTAGCTTATTCCGAGTGAGTCAATACTTTCTTCCTGGTATTCTTTTCCTCCCGATGTCTAGCTCGGACAACTTAGATAGTTTCTCGAGGGGGTCAGATGTAGGTTCTACGAACCGAGCTGCATCCTCTGACAACCTTAGTGAGCCTGAGGTAGAGCTCGAGGAGGAGCTCGAGGAAGAGTTCGAACCCGTAAGCTGAGTCACCTCGGGTAGTTTGGCGTCCTCCTCCCGTCGAGGTCGGACGTTAGACAAGTTTGGGCCCTCAACCATGATGCCTAAGGGGCTCTACTCCCTTATCACCCAGTTCAACCTGCCTAGGGAGTATACTTACTTTATACCCTCGGGCGACTTCCCTTGGGAACACGGTCCTGACGAGATCGTGATATTCCGGGAGCAGCTCATCGCCGGGCTGCGCCTACCTTTCCCCTCTCTCATCGTCGAGGTTATGAACCACTTCGGCGTCACCGTTGGTCAGCTCCACCCGAATTCTATCCGCAATTTGGTTGGGACTATCTTCCTCTTTTGCAAACACATTATGCTTTAGACCTAAAGATCTTCTCTTCCATTCTCATGCTTAAGAAGCAAGCGGGTCCCCTTCCCGGGCGTAGGCGGGCGTACTACCTGTCTCCTTGCCCGGGGTTCAAGCTTTTACACGATCTTCCCAACAAGGTCCCGGCGTGGAAACGGGACTACTTCGGGGTACGAAGTGCAACGGGGTGGCCGTTCCAAACCGGGTGGGGGTTGGCTGCCCCTGACCCTGGTGTTACGTTAGATATTGAGACGGCGAAGGGCCTCTAGGAATGAGCCTGGCTCAGGCTAAAATGCCACCATTATCTCACGGGGGCCAAGCTCATCCAGGCCGGCCTGAGTTCGGCTAGGTTCCTTGCTCAGAGGCTTGCCTTTTGTTTTGCTTTCCGTTCTTTCGTTTTCCTGATGCCGAGCTCTTTTTGCAGGTGTGATGGACGCAGAAAAGACTCGCAGTGGGAACCTGTTTCATGCCATGAAGAGGAGGAAGCGAGTTGCCTAACGGACTCGTGCCGAACTGCCCCGAGATGCGRAGCCCGAGGTACCAAGCTATCCGCCAGTGGATTCACCCAGGGAGCCTGAGATGGCCCCTCCAATACAAGAAGCGGCAGGGGCCCCTTACGCCGAGGCTACTTATACGAGGGCTACTTACGCTGAGGCTGCTTATACGTGGGCTGGGCCTTTAGGCTCGGGAGGCCAAGGCGAGTTCAGGAGCGTGCTGTCACCGAACCAAGCTCTTCAAAAAAGTAGGGAGGCCGTTTACCCTGAGGAGGTCATGGCGTGGACCGATCTTCCTTTGAACCACGTAGCCGGGCGTGCTGCCTCTTATGCCATGGTGGTAAGTCAGCGACTTCTTGTCAGGCTCCTTGTCATTACCTTTCTCGCTATTGCTCTTTTAACATTCTCGTTATTTTTCCTTTTGGTAGGTGAACTCCTCCATCCATGCCTTAGCGGCCCAAGCGGAAAGGAGCTCGAGGCGAGCACGAGCTGCCAAAGAGGCTTCCCGCGCTGCCGAAGCGGCTTCTCGCGCTGCACAGGCCAGGCTAGCGAGGTCTCAGAGAGACACCGAGGCCATGGGAGTGGTGGTGAAGCACATGGAGGACCTGAGGCTGGACTTGCAGCATCAGGTCGAATACCTTCAAGAGGATATTAGGGAGAGGACAAAGATCTTTTCTCAGGGCATCGAGGATGCCAAGAAGAAGGCCGTTGAAGACTATATCGCCTCGCCGCACTTTGACGACCTGATGGTGGGCTCGTACAGAAGGGGTTTTAAACTGAGCCGGTGGATGATCAGGAACACGTACCCCAAGCTCGACATCAACGCCATAACTACTTCGCGCATTACTCAGGAGATGACCAACGTGGTTGATGGTGAACCGGATTCTGAGGATGAGGCAGGACCCTCGAGTATCGTTGAAGTGCCTTCCGAGGGTGAGGACTGAGATTGTCGGACTGCTAGAATATATTTTTTTTTGGAATGTAAACAAAGTATTTTGTAATGAAACGTTCTTTTGATTAAGTGTTGTTGTCACCCTCTTTTTTCCAAACTGACTATATGCCTCTGATAATGAGATGCCGAGGTCCTTATCAGCTCGCTGTTAGCACTTTGCCTGTCAGCTTGGTGTTAGCATTTTGCCTTTGCGTGCCCATGCCGAAGAGGTGACTAAGTCTTATGGTGCCGAGGTCCTTGTTAGCTCGGCATTCCAACCCTCAGGCTTTGGTAGCGACTCCTAGTCCACTTCGCTTGGTGATTTATAGGTAGTATCGTCTTAAGTTAACGACGTTCCACGCTCGGGGTACTTGTTTGCCCTCTAATGTTTCGAGCTCGTATGCTCCCCCGAGCGCTCTCTTTACTCGGTAGAGCCCTTCCTAATTCGGTCTAAGTTTGCTCACGCCGGGCTCGGGTGCCATGATCTTACGGAGAACCAGGTCGCCGACACGGAAGTTTCACTTTTTTACTCTAGCATTGTAGTACCGAGCTACTCTTTGCTGGTAAGCTGTGGTTCGGATGTATGCGAGGTCTCTTACCTCGTCCAGTAGATCAAGGTTGGTACGTAGCTCGTCTCCTTTTGTCTGATTGTCGTATGCTTCTAGTCGCAGTGTAGGTACTTCGATCTCTGCCGAGATTACTGCTTCAGTGCCATAGCTGAGGTTACAGGGGGTCTCTCCTGTGGCGGTTTTTTCCGTAGTTTGGTGAGCCCAAAAAACACTTGGTAGATCGTCCACCCACAACCCTTTAGCTCGGTCTAGTCGCGCTTTCAGCCCGCGGAGGATAGCTCTATTCATAACTTATGTTTGACCGTTTGCCTGTGGGTGCGCGACCGATGTGAAGTTCTGCCGAATCTCCATATCTTGGCACCATTCATGAAATTTGATGTCCTCGAACTGCTTGCCATTGTCGAAGATCAGTACCCGAGGTAATCCAAAGTGACATACTATGTTCTTCCAAAAGAAGTTCTGTACGTTTCGAGCTGTGACTATTGCGAGAGGTTCAGCTTCTACCCACTTTGTGAAGTAATCTACCGCCACCACTAGGAACTTCCTCCCACATGTTGCTGGCGGGAATGGCCCTAGGAGGTCGATGCCCCATTGCGCAAAGGGCCATGGACTGGTGAGATACTTGAGATCGGCGGCAGGCTGATGGTGGATATTGACATGATTCTGACACTTGTCGCATTTTCTGACGAGCTCGATGGCCTCTGCCTTCATCGTTGCCCAGTAGTACCCTTGACGAAGTGTCTTATGGGCGAGGGCCCTGCCCCCCAAGTGTCCGCCGCACAGATATTCATGAGTGTCACGGAGTACGAGCTCGGTTTTGGCAGGTCACAAGCAGCACAGGTAGGGGAACGTATAGGATCGTCGGTACAGCCGTTCGTCTATTATGAGATATTTGGCTGCCTGGCGCTGCACCCTTTTGGTTGCATTGCGATCCGCAGGGAGGGTCCCATCTAGCAAGAAGCTCGTGAGTGGGTCGATCCAGCTCGGCTCTGCTTCAAGAACGGGAGCGACCTCCTCTGCCCCTCGAGAATAATAGGTTGAGGTAAGTCCTCTATGTACACGGTTCTCATGGCGTTGTGACTGGTGCTGGCTAACCGGGACAGGGCATCGGCCTCAGTGTTCTCTGGCCTCCGGATTTGCTTGATGAAGTGTGACTGGAAGTTGAGCAGAGCCTCCTTTACCTTTGCCAAGTAGGCAATCATAGTTAGCTCGCATTCTTCGTATTCGCCTGTAACCTGGTTGAACACAAGCTGGGAATCATTGCATATAACTATGTGTTTCGCTCTTACCTCTTGCGCTAGGGCCAGCCCAGCTATCAATGCCTCGTACTCTACCTCGTTGTTGGATGCCGCGAACTCAAAGCGTAGAGCGTATTCCAATTTCGTGCCACCCGAGCCGCGCAGGACTATTCCAGCCCCACTGCCCTGTTGGTTCGAGGAGCCATCTACATGAAGGATCCAGGGCTCCTCATCCCAGTTCGCGTTTGGCCTAACTAGGAGAGATGCCACCCTGGCTGCTACCTCACGGGGTTCGAACTCTATTGGCCTGGGAGCTCCGGGCTCACCCGAACTGGGGATCTCGGGCTCAACCGGCCTAGGGACTTCGGGGCTGAACGTGCACTCGGCGATGAAATTTGCTAAGGCTTGGGCCTTAATAGCAGTTCGTGGCTTATACTAGAGGTCGTACTCGTTGAGCTCGATGGCCCACTTCGTCAGCTGATCGGAAACCTCGGACTTGAGTAAGACTTGCCTCAGAGGTTTGTCAGTCAAGACGATGACAGTGTGAGCCTGGAAATATGGGCGGAGTTTCCGAGCTGCAATTATCAGTGCGTATGCCAACTTTTC
>NW_010729075.1:4872103-4891648 GCF_000365185.1 Nelumbo nucifera
TCCATTCGAACCCTTTGCCTTTAATTGCTTTAAAGAAAGGCAGGCAGCGGTCTACCGACTTGGACATAAAGCGGCTCTGGGCGGCTATGCGGCCATTTAGCCTCTGAACCTCTTTTACTTTTCGGGGTGGTCTCATATCTAGGATGGCCTTTATCTTGTCCGGGTTGGCCTCAATGCCGCGCTGGTTGACGATGTACCGTAGGAACTTACCCGAGGTGACACCGAAGACACACTTGTTTAGGTTTAATTTCATGCTAAATTGACGCAGAATTTGGAAGACAGAGTGCAAGTCTTGTATTAGTTCATGCGAAAACTGTGTCTTGACGACCATGTCGTCTATATAACATTCTATCTTTGTGCCAATTAAGGGCTGAAACAGCTTATTCATGAGTCTTTGGATGGTCGCCCCAGCATTCTTCAGTCCGAAGGGCATGACCTTGTAGCAGTACAGGCCGAAGTCGGTTAAGAAGGTGGTTTTTTCCTCGTCGGACTGGTCCATTCTGATTTGGTTGTAGCTCGAGTAGGCGTCCAAGAAGCTTAGCAACTCATGTCCCGAGGTCGTGTCCACTAGGCGGTCAATTATGGGGAGAGGGAAGCAATCTTTCGGGCAAGTTCGGTTCAGGTCGGTGTAGTCGACGCACATGCGCCACTTGCCGTTTGCCTTTTTTACCAGAACTGGGCTGGCTACCCAGCTCGGGTAATGAACTTCCCTTATGAAGTCTGCTGCGAAGAGCTTCTCGACCTCCTCATCGACTGCCCTCCAGCGTTTTGGGGCTAAGTTGCGTTTCTTCTATCTAATGGGTCTGACTACAGGGTCAGTATTAAGTTTGTGAGTTATAAGGTTGGGATCAATACCGGGCATATCGGCCGCGGACCATGCAAAAATATCTAAATTTTGAAGTAAGAAACTTACCAGTTTGGATCGTAGAGGTTCCTGGATGGAAGCACCGATCTGTAGCGTCCAAGCCGGGTCCGCAGCTGAAGTTGGAATTGCGACCGTTTCTTCTATGGGCGCAACTCGTTCTTCGCCTTGCTCCGTAGGTTGCTCCAGTTCGAGGTCGTCGGCCACCTTGGTTTTTCCCTTTAGGGCGGCAACATAGCACTTGCGGGACTCAAGCTGGTCGCCCCGCGCTACCCCCACACCGAAGTCTGTAGGAAACTTCATTGCCAAGTAGTAGGTGGAGACCACTGCCCGTAGGACATGAGTGATTGGCCGCCTTATTATGGCATTGTATGGGGAGGGTGTCGCGACCACCAGGAAATCGTGGTTGAGTCTGACTGCACAGGGCAATGTGCCGACTTCCACAGGTACTGTTATTTTCCCGAGGGGCCTGACTTCCTCTCCGCTAAAGCCCACCAGAGGAGTGTTTGCGGGCTTCAACTCGCTTCTCTGCAACTGAAGTTGGTCAAACGCCGACTTGAAGAGAATGTCCGCCGAGCTGCCTGAATCAACAAGCACGCGCTTGACTTCGAAGTCGCTGATCCTTTAGTTGATCTCCTCCTCTATTCGCATGAACTTGTCCGCGAGCTTAAGGAACTCATCAATGGTCGCGGACTGGTTGGCCACTATGTGCCACTTGAACTCCTTGTGTGTTACCCCCATCATGGCTGCTGCGAGCTGAACTGCGGGGTCCAAGCGTGGGATCTGTTGGCATGCGTCGTTAAACCGCTTGATGTAGCTGCGGATGGGCTCCCCTTCCTTCTGGACCATGCCGAGGAGGCTCTCCTTGGTTCGGGGGCACCGCTTGCTGGTGACGAAGTGCGAGGTGAAGACCTGCACGAATTGGGCCCAACTCCTTATTGACCCGGGGGCCAGGTTCTTGTACCAGGTGCGAGCCACTCCTCTGAAGGTGGTAGTGAAGGCTACGCACATACAGGACTCGCTGGCCCTAGCCAGGTGCATCTGGGACTAGAAGGCATCGACATGGTCGCTGGGGTCAATGGACCCGTCATACTTGTCGAGTGGGGGGAGTTTGAAGTCTTTGGGCATAGGAACTACAAGGAGTTCTGATGACAGGGGGGAAGGGACTGAGAGGATTGGGGCAGCCTTTACCTCTTCCGAGCTCGCTTCTTCTTCACCTCGGAGCTCGGGCAAGACGCGGGTTTCAGTTCCGCGGCTTCACCGACGACGCCTCTACTGCTTGGAAGGCCCAACGTTGGCACTACTTGCCTTGGTGCTCCCGAGCTCGATGGGCCTAGACTGTTGGAGGTAGTCCGCGGCTAAGGTGCTGAACCGGTTTTCGATGTGCAGGGGCCCGTCCTAAGAGCGCCGAGGTGATGCTGACTTGATGGATCGGGTTCCTGGTCCGCCGGCGCGTGGCGAGGCGGGGGCAGTCGCTCTCTCTCTCCTGCCGGGGGATGAAGCCTGGCTTCTAGAGGGGCTCCGAGCTTGGGGGGCCCAAGCTTGGGAAGCCTCCTGGTGGGGGTGCCCGCCTTAAGGGGAGGGCTTGGCTCGCCTAACGGCAGGGTGCTGAGGTGGGAGCTGACTTTGAGGCAGTTGGGGGAACTACTACTGGTAGTGGTATTGGGATACATGGTGCAACATTTGCTGCTGGTAGATTTGATGTTGTTGAAGCTGCTGCATTTGGGCTTGGATGGGCCGCATGCCATGCACCAGGTCATCAAGCTGGTTCTGACTAGTTGCCGGGGGAACAATGTTGGTTCAACAAAGGTGGTTCCGACAAAGGGAGGAAGGGGGACGTTCATGGCGGGAAGATTCATAGGCGCCACTGTTCGTGGCGCATTCAGGATGGGGGTCCCATCCACCGGAAGGGGGATGGTGAACTGTTCGATGCACACCACGGGGACTTGAAGTTGTTCCCCGGTGGCGTTCATCTCCGTGCTACGTCCGACATTGCTGGAAGAAGCCATGGGTGTTGGGGTTTCTTGGAAAAAAGGTGTTATGAAAGTTTTAGAGGGAGGATTTTAGAAGCGTTTCCCACAGACGGCGCCATTTGATGGAGTGCAATCCGGTCGGTCCTAGCTGTCAACGATCTTGCCTCTGACTGGAGCAAAATGTACCTGAAACGGGGAAGAAAGCGAGTGTCTCTGGGGAGGAACCCGGTGAGAGTGCTCCGAAGTTCAAGTTAGTATTTCCTCAAAGGCAAGATAAAAACCAGATGGTGCAAAGTTATCACGTATCTCCATTCTTGGGGGGGAAGAGGGCCTTTTATAACCATTTCGCGCACTCACTCCCAAGCTCCTGTCAGGTCGGGTATCCTGGGGGCAGACAACCGCCACTGCTCTCTTTGTCGGAGCCGTCTCTGTAACTGGAGGTAGCGGTGGCAGGTGGCCGTYGAAGTGCGGCTGTTAAGCGTCAGATCCTAAGTCAGTCAGGTGCGCCACCTCAGGATACGGACTCCTTTGGTGTCAGGTACGGTTGTTCAGTTCGGCGGCCTAGAGACGAAGTGTAGGAGTGGTGTGCGAGGTGAAGTCTTGAGTTCGGATAGAAGTGTGGCTCGAACTGCCCTGGGGTGGGCCAGTTCGGGTTGTTGCCCTTTGCGCTCCTCGTAAGGCTCGAGGTCAAAGGGAGAGTTTGAGCTCCTTTTGGGGAGTTCGGACCGCTGGTTCCTCCTCTCGGAGCTCGTGCCTTGAGCGTACTGCCGTGCCGAGCTGTTGCTCCTGCCTGGTCACCCTCGGTTGTTTCCACGTGTTGGGTGGCCAAGAGGTCAGGCCAAATCTTCCACCATCAGGATTGAAGTTTAGAGTTTGATTTGGGCGTCATTTACCATACCTGTGAATGGTTGGCTTGTTGGTGGTAGAGTTTGCCGACAATGCTAACTTGCATCGAGAAAGAGGAGGAGAAAAATCTTCAAATGCTTGAATTGATTACCCACCATTGAGAGGGAAGAAAATAGTTTTGTCAAATTATTTTTCAAAATATTTATTTTTATAATATTAAAATTAATTTTGTGCATTTAATGAGAGAATATACCTTAATATGAGATTTTAATGAGAGAGAATAGAAAAATAGTTTTATTTCTAATTGGTTTTAAATTTTATATTCCATTTCCATCATTAATAAAAACATTTCTTATTTATCATACTTATTATTGTTTAATATGTCGAATATATGATGTTAAAAATGTTTCCATTTTTTTTTAATTTCTATATATATTTTTTTGTATTTTATCTATTTTTGAACTTTATTATTTAATTGTGACAACATTGATTGACCCATTTGATCCGAAATGGTTTAATTTCTTACCACTGCCTAGATGAAAACACTATTTTTTAGGTAGATTTTAAAATTATGTTTTTATATTATTGGACTTATTAATTTATTATGTATGAATTTAATTAATAGAATTTAATGATGAGAAGAAATAAAGATGCCTTAAATATATGATTCAATGAAGGTGGATACAAATTAATACTTTAGGCATTAGATTTAATGAAATGAAATTGAATAAATTGAATATCTTATAATTGCATCTTTTTAATTCATTTAATATTAATAATTGATTACCCTTTTGCCCTTATTTTTTTTAATAAATTTAAATATAGAAGGACAAATTTTATACTAAAAAAATTCCAAAAATACTAGCGAAACTATTCATGCTTTTTAAAATTGTATAAATAATGAATCAATTCACCACAATGAAATGATCTCCCATAATATATTTTTGAGTGGAGAATCTTGAGTCTGAGGGTAATAGGCTACTGCCTACTGATACTTGGAAGGAGGGGATTTCATTTCGTTCACCATGACCATGAGGGAACTTTGGCAAAGGGTCAGTAAAAGAGAATGTTGAGTTGTGACTTTGAATTCTTGCTTGGGCCTGCTCTATGACCCAATCCAACATTTTTGGAGAGAACTTGAAAGGAAAATGTCATTGAGATTTGTGGTGGACTCAGAAGGCTTGGGCCTGACCCATTTTTTTTATTATGGGTCGGATATAAGTATGTTACGTTGTTTAGGGTTTTCTCTGTATGTATGAGAGGCAACTCATTTTTTGCCATCTTTATTAGTGGATTTTTGCTGTTCCATCGTCCATGAACCTGGGCCAATGGCCAAATCACGTAAATCATTGTGTGCCTTATTTCTTTCTTTTCTCTTGTTCCGCTTGATGTCTGTTCCTTTTCTTTTCTTTGTTTTTTATTTATTTTTGGGTAAAACCGAAACTTATATATCAAAGCAGGAACGGGATCTGCTCCTCCTCACACTTGAGCGCCTCACATGCACATCCACCGTGCATTGGGAACATCTCCCGTAGTAGGATGTGCGTGTGAGGCGTCCTATGTGAGAAGCAGATCCGGTCTCATCAAAGCAGAAAGGGTCAGTAAGAGTCTGCAAAAAAAAAAACACAGCTTGATGTCTGTTTGTGTTTCGTTTTCTTGTACCATTAGAATTTGTATACAACAAACAACCAAAGTGGAATTCAATGAAACCTAAATATGTTTTCTGATTTCAAAATCTCGAATGAATAGGTTTCTGAAGTTGGAAATATTCTGAATTTCGAATCTTTGGGCCCCATATTTTGAATTGGAATCATTGCTGGGTTGAAGAACATTTTCCTTTGGCTGATTTTGACCTATTATTCCAATCTGATAAATAGCTGAAATGTTGGGGAATACCCCTCAATGGCTATACTTTTATGATTGGGTATCTGAAGACCTTTTGGTGGGATCCATCAATTGATGGACTCCAAGAACATTAAGTAAACCACAGATTCTCTCCTTTCTCTCTCTCTCTCTCTCTCAGAAAACAAAAAAAAGTAGACCACATATTCTACCAAGCTTAGCTTACAATCTAAGTTGCCAATAGAACTTTACTCAAGGAGGGACCATAGAGGGTTAGAAGGAAACTCAATCTATCAAAGTAGCATAGATTCTGCTGCCGGAACCGTGGTTGGATCTTGACAAGGAATTGAGCCAAACCTTCAAGGTTAAAAAGCTCCAGAGAAAACTATGTAGGCTGAAGACATTTTGACTGTTGCAGTCAGAAGAACTGTAATTGTGTTCAAAGTTCAAACCCCCAGCGCAAGAACGTCATCAGAGATGTGCCTCCCATTTTCATCAAATATACTTCGACGGTTTGACCCACTTTTGTCCCCTCAACGTTCTCCAAACTATAACCATTGAAATGTAGAGTTCCTGCTTCAACAAGCCTACTTTTCATAGTAGATAGCTGTGGGCTCAACTCTGTTTTGATGACCACCTCAGTTGCCACTGATCCCAACTTACTCCTTCTATATGGTCTTCACTAGCTTTTACTATGAAACCTGACATTGATTGCCTTCGATTCCTTTAAGATTCTTTATGATTCATCACTCCCTCTTCTGATATGAAGCTCTCTGCAACTGATGATATTCCATTTGTTTGGATCACAGGCAATTGATCACCATAAGGGGACCCATCTAGCATAATTAGAAGCAATGAGAAAATTTTGAACAGGGTGGTGGCTAGGGGCAATCTCTGGAACCCATTCCCCGCGATAAATAATTCCCCTTAGAGAAGTGACGAAAATGAAGAGAAACTAATAATAGCTATGAAGAAGAAAATATACTTCAAAAACACCAAGGATTCAAGGATTACTGCGCTCTAAAACCTTTCTTGTTTGCTCCAACATCAATCCAATTTTTGCTTGAACTCATCGATGTTAGTAACAGAAAAAACAAGTTATTCATTTCAAATGTACTAGGGGCCATTTCTTGGTGGGATGGCAAAATCTCAGACTGACTCAGAGTTGAGTCTTAGAGGCCACTTTGTGCTAAAGACGCAGAGGTTAGGTCCATACAATTTTGTTTTTCCTTTTTATCTGAACAGGACACATTAGCATATAGTTAAAGTAATGAAATTGGACCTGTTAATACACGATTCCTACATCACTAGCCCAAAATACTGAAAAAAGAAGAGAAACCGGTGATAAAGTGAGATGTCATAATTGACATCTTTAACATTGTTAAAGTGTTTAATGTGATTTGTAAATATACCTTGTGGAGCTGAACCAATGGAAAAGTAAGTAGACACGTACGTCTTTAATATGGTTGGTTGATGTCGAGATTTAATGTGTGGTATTATTTATTAATGCATCATAGTAGATTATTTTTTCACTCAATTGTTTGTGGTGCAAATGAGCAAATTCATTTCACTAGTATAGAARTATGGGAGTGCAAATGAAAAGATAACAAATTCTGGTTAAATTTTGCTTAGGCTGAGTTTGGAAGGAGTACAAATACAAGGTTTTGCACTCTACATATTTGTATTTGAACTCCTTCCAAACTGAGCCTTGAGGTTTTACTTTAATTTTCTTCAGGCTTTTCTATACTCCATTTGTGATGCAAACAGAACAAGCTTTCATAACATACATGCTGATTAGGAAAAAAAAAAGAAGCCTGCATATCTTGAATAAATTCTGATCTTTCAATTGTCATTGCAGAACACTTGCTCTCCTATATGACTTCAGAAGGCCATGAAGTGGGAGAGGTGCCAGAGGTTGCCCCAACCAAAGTGCCCCCATGGGAAATTTCCCCTTCAATTTTTTCCTATGGCTGAGTTTGGAATGAGTACAAATACTGCAAATACATACAAAATAATACAAAGTGCAAGGTTTTGCACTCTACATATTTGTATTTGTACTCCTTCCAAACTGAGCCTAATGTACATTAAATTAAATACAGCTATAATCCTTTTTATAGAAAATTAATTTCTTTTTTAATACCATTTTCCATCTTTTATTAAATTTCGGTATTTCTTTCTTGTTCACTTTTTATTAGTAGATAATTCTGAACTAGATGATAAAAAATTTTCAACCCAATGATTTTTTTTTTGTTAGAAAATAGAAAAAAGGGGACAAAGGGAAAGAAAAAAAAAGATAAATAATAAAGGCTATAAGGCTCTCCAAGGCTTTACTAGTAATTGATCAGAGAAGATCTAGTAATAAAGTTCTTCAATAGAAATTAATGTGAACATGCCAGACAGTTTTGAACCTGGAGAAAGAGAGTATTCTAAGGTGACATGTGTCATCTCCATAGACTCAACATCCTTGTACATCTGGCCTCAATATATACACACAGAATACTTTCATGAGTTTGATATACTTGCAAACCTTAAAGAGTTGCATAATTATATTTTAATTTACATAATTTATAAGCCAGAGATCAGTTTCTGTCAAAACTGACCAAGGTCTGTGGTGCATGATATAGAGTTCAAACTTCAAACCCATCCATTGTTCATCTTGAAACAAAACCTCAGGCGCCAAAAAGCTTGGACACATAGATTGGCTCCTCTACCCTGCTGTTCAAGTCAAACTCTTGGCAGCCTGATTCCATTTCACTCTGATACTGGCTGTTAAGATCAAGCTTGTCTGTTAATCCTAATTTTGTGCACTGGCCACCGAGTTTCTCTTTATGGGTTGGTGATCTTTTAGCTGTTGGTTGATCAACAGAAATGTCATCAGAAATGGTGCTCCAACTTCTCTTCTGTCCGTGAAGCCGGTCGCTTGGATCGCTCTTGCACAGATGACCTTCATTTGGATACATCTCCATTAGTCGAGCCGCATTGGAATGCCTGTTACAGTCATGGGGGTGTCCAGACTCCAGCTTTTGTGAATTTTCATCTTTTCTCCCTGAGCTATCAGAGGACGTTAAAGAGCTGTCCATGGAACAATCCATGCCTCTCATTGATTGTTTCCCTACCTCTTGTAAGCTAAATCCTCCAGCTTCTGTTAGCCCTGAGAATGAAGAACTCGGGCATCGGTTGTCCACCATGGAGGCCAGTTGTGAGAGTTCAGCTTTTGCAGCTTCAAGACCCAGGGATGAAGAATTATATCCAGCAAGAGTTTCTTGTGCTTTCTTTAAAACTGACTGCAAGTACTTCCCTTGAGCTTCAATCCGTAGCTGTAAGTGTCTCTGCACCTAGAGGAGAAAACTCGTCATCTATTTTCCTTGCTGAGATATTGATACAAATGATTTTAAAATGAAGCTGGGTTTATGAAGAGCCTACCTCAATCTGTTCATGAAGCTTCTTCTGCACTTCCATTTGCATTTGTAGAGCTTGAGCTATCTTCAAGCTCCTGAAACACAGATTTCCATAGTCAGACCAGGCCTTATTAAAATTTCCTATCAGATTGATCCAACAGAAGAATGGAAGGAATCTCCATCTCTTACTCATTGATAGGTGTGGGGGTTCTACCAATCAATTCTCCACTGAAATAACCACCTCGAACTTCCTTGTCTCCATAGTCTGCCTCCATGAGATCTGTCATAGAAATCAGAAACACTGAAATGATGGAACAATCATGGAAATGAGTGATTCTAACCCAGCGATCTCACCTTCTTGCCTGCTGTCACTGTAGGATTCTGACTGCTGGCTCTTCCCAAGCCTGTATTTCTGCATAAAAAAACACCAATATATTATATAATTTCTATATTTTACATGGTTTGAATTTTAATGACCAGTAAACAGAAAAGGGAATGCCTGTAGATGGCTCTTTAGGTGGTACAAAGTAAGGCCAGGGACATCCATCACCCTCATCAGAGCCTTTGGTGTTGCCTCTGCCCAAATGAAAACGAGAAAAGAGTTAAAAACCTCATCTAAGGTCAGAAGATTTTACAGAAAGAAAGTTGAAGATATAATTTCGTATACATACTGTCTGCCCCTCCAAGCTCAGTAACCGCTACAACGAATCTTTGATGAAGTTCAGGAGTCCATTTTAGCCTGGGTTTTGCATCTGTAGAAAGAATCAAACCAATCTGTTGGTTTTGCATTTTCTGCATACCCATTTTAGTTTTTTTTTGAATCAAAACCACTTTGAAGAATGAGACGTGAACATAGACTTTGATTCTTAGGACACTTGAATGTGCCGCAGCTCTAGTTCTCTTTATAAATGAGGTTGTTGTTTTATCCCTCGTTCTCACTCCATATCTGGAAACAGTAAGTGGGGCTAAGCTGGAGAATATATGCAATTAGCTGTGGCTCTTCTTTTCTCCCATCTCCTCATTTCCTCCCCCCCCCTCCCCCTTCTTTTTTTTTTGGTTCTTTGACTTTAAAGGGGAAGAAAGAATCTTTGATCCAGCAAAAACAGAAAAAGCACCACGGTTTCTATTGAGTCTCAAAAGGAGAGAAAAGAAGAAAAGTGTATGTATTGTTTTCTTCTTGCTGTTTTCCCACTTCTCTCTTTACTTTCTTTATTTTTCTTTGATTCTCTGCTTCATTAGGTAGCCCCACCATGATGAATAATGGCTTCAACTTTTCTCACGCTAAGAAATTAATGAGAATGCTTTACATGATTTTTCTTTAACTGAAAGATAAAATCCAAGAAACATGTTTTCTTTTCCTTTTCCTATGGCAGATGTGGAGTGGGTGGCAGATTCTTTTTGTTCTTTCTATGGGGAAGGAATCAAAGAATCTAGTATTAGATTTTAAACTTTATCCAACCTATTTTAGTTAATAAATAGTGGATGAAGTCAGTTGGTTTCATGAAAATTATGGACAAATTGCACAAATGCAATTAGTCCCTTTTTGCTTTTTCCAATTTTCTCAGAAGTGGAACCAGAAAACAAATGTAGGGCTAACTAACATTCTAAATAGTCATGACAAGAGAAAACATAGGGTCCTGATTCTTATGGACTGTTGAAGCACATTCAGATGGACAGCTTACTTGTAATTGTAGTGAAGATTATTGACCTTTATCAGGGAATAGACATAGACCCATCTGATCTACGAAATTTTGTGTAGTCTGAAGAAATACCCACAATCTAAGAAGGTATAAACCAGATGGTTAGGTTGATGTGGGGCCGAGAAATTTCCTACATCGGGTACCATCATGGTCGGCCTCTCCCCTTTCTTGTATTGCATACTGCTTCTGCTTATATAATCCATATCTGTAGTAGTGTATAAAAATCTGGATTTGAAGAATATCCTAGACAAGTAACAACCTCTTTGCACACTGGTAAAACCTTCCCCATATCCTCTCTCTCCATCTCCATAATGAAAAGAACGGAAAGGGTAAACGAGAAGGGAAAAACATTGAGTGAAGGAACTGTAGTACATATTCCAAAAGAATGTACATTTCTTTTTCATTGTCAGGGGAAAATAAAAGAATCTGCGGAATTAAGAAAAATAGAAGAAAAGAAAAGCAAATCCATGTATACGTATTGGTGCAACGTTTCACATTTGTACAAGAAAAGAAAGTCCAAGTATCTGAATTGAACCCATGAAACTGAAAGTTATTTCACAAGAGCTTTCTTGGGGGCCGGATCCGCAGATCGTTACATATTAAAAAGTTCACCAATCAACCAAGACAATTAATTAATTACTGGGTAGGTACTCTGTGCCTGTTAGTTTGAGCTTGTGAGAAGGTTGGTGGGTGTCTGGAATACGTAGGGTCCTTGTGATGTTTATGGAAATGAATGGAGCTAAAAACTAACTGAAC
This sequence comes from Nelumbo nucifera, assembly GCF_000365185.1. The sequence continues at coordinate 4,883,481 of NW_010729075.1, forward strand.
CAAAATCCGATTGAGGCTGTGACAGACATAGGATGCTGTCTGTGTCTGATGGACATGGCCAACACCCTAACACCCTAAACCATGTTTCCTCTGCAGGCATGCACACGCTTGGATACGGCAAAAGGGGTGGGCTCTGAGCTTCTGATCAAACACTTTATTTAACAGGAAACCTACCGATACGAGTTGCTTTGTTATGAAGCTTCGAGATCAGGGAAAAAGTCAAAAATAAGAAACGTATTAATTCCAAGGAGGGTCTTAGCCTCTTAGGTTCTTAGCTTTTGGTCTGTAACCCATATTTAACTAAGAAGAAGAAGAAGAAGGGTTGATTAGATTAGATTAGATCGATCATCTTATTTTATCGGGTTGCGGTGCCGAGTTTGATGTCCAGAATCAGACCTCAATGATTGATCTCCAAAGTGCTGCCATCTTAGTGCCATACATTCAGTTGGTCTGCTGCATCGACAAACAATCAAACAACTTTCAGTGATTCAAAGTATTATCATTGAAAAGCAAGCATAGGAATTAGGAACGAGGAAGCAAGTAATGAAGGAAGTAAGGATGGAGCCGAGAGGAGGATGTCAGTTTCCATGGTTAGTTTGGTAATTTGGTGAAAATATTCCGAACATAACGTGATCCAAAATGTTACTGGCCAATTGTTGTGCTGGCCTTGCATCATTCCATTAACTGATCACAAGACAAATCAAATCAGGGAGATGCAGGTGGGTTGGGGGTTGGGACATAAACATTGGTGATTGGACAGGCCCACATCCACACACAGTATATCCCCCGGTCGGCCCAACACTTGGAACCACTACTCTAATTTCTTCCTTGCAGTTGTTTCTTCTTCTGATTGATTGATTGTGTAGTCTGTACAACAGTGGATCGATCATACTTGGTAGAAGATCAACTGAGTTGGGTTGGGTCACTAAAATGGTGGGCCCCATCATGTAGGATGTGTTGTGGTTGTTGTTCCTAATCCTATCCTCTTCCCCAAGATGCAAATTCTTGCTTCATACCGGAAATTGTGAAGTGAGATACCAAGTTACCAGAACTGATTGATGGATGTGAATTACTTTGTTGGTACCCATTGTCCAAACAAACCTAATGGAATCTGATTACTGAGAAGCGTGTTGTTATCCATGGCCCAGAAGTTTGAAAATTGGAAAAAGGAGAGTGATTGAGATACCTTTCTCTTTAACCAGCTGTTGTACTTAGAGCTACTTTTCTCACTTTAATATATTCCAAAACAAGTAAAGGAGATTCTAGGATGATGCCAGACAAGCTCTTGCATGCTTAGGATGTATAGCAGCAGGAGAAGGTCCGGTGAATCAAAAGACCCATAAGCAATCAATCCATTGAATTAAGAAAAAAAAAAAAAAAAAGAGAAGGAGAGAACACTAACAAAGGTACGTAGCCCATCAATTATTGTTGTCAAAGGGGCCCATTAAGGGAGATCATACAATCCAAAACCAAAAGCATGGAGAAAGAAGATGAAAAGAATATGGCTTCAGGAATCAGGAAAAGAGCAACAAAAGGAACGTGTCAGCGTCCCACCCCCCCTCAAAAAAAAAAAAAAAAAATTAAAATATATTTATAATACCATTACAATTTCATGGATGTCATAAAGCCACCTGCCACAAATGATGTGAGCAATATGTCACTCCGAATACTGCTTATTTATCATATTACTTAAATCAGAAATGCTAATAAAGCTGGAGTAGCTCTGCTGCCAGGGCTTAATTTCGTCGTGAATGCATGAAGAAGCATCTGTGCTTGTTCTGTGAGAAGGACTATACAATTATACAAGGGACAATGTGTTTGTGTTTATGTTGCGGGAACTGCTGTCTTGTCCTTTTTTTCCCTCCCTCCCTTATCGTTAAGAGTATTTTTTTTTTTTTCAACATCTGCTATGGATCATGGTCTAAGCATCTTTCTTCTTTCTTGACTAATGATGGCTGCGGCAGATGTGAGCTCCACTACCCTCTATAACCTTTGATTCTCTTTCTCTCCAATTCAATAAAAAGATCAGCTTGAATATTTGACAATACCCCTCAGCTGGTCTCAGACCATTTCCTTCAATTCCTGTGAGAAAGTGTGAGCACCTTAGTACCCAAGTGAATTAGAGGTTAAAAAAAGTAATAATTAAAATAAGATTAAAAAAAGATAGGTCTTCGGTATATTTGGACCCATCCAATTGGTATGATGCATGGAATATTTCAAACGTAATGTGGGGCCTATACATTGAGTGAATTTATCCAAATGGCGATTATACTTATAAGCCTCGTAGGAACATGGCCCACCAACTTAATTACTTATTGATAGAGAGTGAGTTAAACTCTTTAGAACCATCAAGTTGGTTAAGCTTTGGCATATCCCCAACGGTGTCTGATCATCTGGGTCAACGGCGGTTTGATAATCATGAATAAAAGATGCATACATATTCCCTCAAACCATGCAAGAGGGCAAGACCTACTGATTTCTATTAACAAGACCCAAACCTAGGATAAATCCATTCCTAACAAAGCCTTAGACATTAAGCTAGGCAAAGGCCTCACTAGTCACTAGAATAATGCAAAAAGTTCAAGGTAGAAATTTTTTTTCCATATAATCCAAAACGACAACTATTTGTTCATATAATAATTTAATTTATACAAATTCAAAATTCTAATAGTTAATATATAGAAACCATAATATCAAGAGTATAAGGGTTCTTTTCTGATCGGACTGATTAATTACATAAGATGGAACCTATATATGCCTCTCTATGGCTGGTGGGAAGAGCAGAAAGAGGTCTCGAATGGCGGCTAAACCCTACAAAACCCAAATAACTAGACATGCTTAGCATACCATAAGGGTGACCATTCTTAGCCTGGTCCAGGCCCAGCCTGGAATTATAATATAGAATTTGTAGGCGTGGTCCAGCCAATGAACACCCCATACCCCGGTTGATGTGATATATGATAACATTAGAGGGAGCAAATTGGTTGGGTTTCCTAATTTGAACAATTTCAAAATTTCAACATCTAATACCACCCATGCTAATTGCACAGACTTCAAGACTGTAGTACTTCACTGCACAATACATGTAAATTATACTGTAGGAGAATCACTAAATTTGGAAAGATATTAGTAAAAAATAGTTTAAAAACTAGAAACAATATCATGAAATCTGCATATTGGGTGGGATTACAAGTATCTGTATCTATGCCCTTGATGTCAATAAATCAGAAGAAATATCTCACTTCTAGTACCTGGGCCTGAATTTCTTACAGTATTGAGTCCCCTCATGCTGGAACTTGGGGCTTAGGTGAAAGGAACCTGCAACAATGAATCACTGATTATCTGGGAGTGGATTCTTCCACACAAGAAAAGATGATGTTTGCAAGTTTCACCCAATTCCTACATGGTCTCACTTTTGCAGTGAAGGAACTGTTAAGGATACCAATCTTGAATGCTCAGTACCAAAGGATTTTATTTTTTATGAGTTCAGTTCCAACTGCCAAGACAACTTTGATTTCAAGACTGCTATTTGCTGTAAGTTATCAGCAATGAAGACCCCAAGCAGGAAATTCTTTCATACAATGGATTTCAATCAACTTCACAAAATAGAAGAAATGCTTAATTCTCAATGACAATGGCTTGACAAACTATCTTTTCTCCCAAGGCCTTATTTTCTCCTTATTCATTGTAAGAACATGAGTTGCTCAAATATAATTTAGTTTGACTTTGGAAAGGTTTTGGTTACACTAAGAGAAAGCACTGTAGTGTAAGCGTCGAAGGGAATAAAAATAGCAAAAAATATGAAGAATGACCAATAAATCCATCAGAATGAGCAAGAGTCATTTTCATCCCATACAAGAAATAATAGATATTTCTGGACATCAGGCCTCAAAGATCACAAACAACAATTTCCCAGCTTCTACTCCTCTCATAATTCAACTGTAATCTCCACTCACACAGACTCTGGAACTTTTTACTAGGTACAACATCATATGTAGAAGATTATTCAACAGAAGTTTTTACAGAGTGCTCCACATCTTTGTACATATTGCAGAACATTTAGCAGTGCAACGATGTGGCAAGTCGCAAGAGGAGGATCATAGCTTAACAGATTAAGCTATCTGTAAGCTTCCATATGTGCACAATCATTGAGAATCCTTGGAAGAATGGAGACACAAGAGAAGTTAAAAATGTACTGATCTAACAGGAGAGGTTTTAGGATAGACTAAGCCGCGGCACCAATCAAAAGGCCAGCATTTCATTGCTGGATATTTAATTTGAGGGGGCTACACCCGTACTGCATTCTTTATTTTATGACGGGGAAGTAAAAGGATTAGAGGAATAAACTTTATCATGATGCCCTAACATCATAGGAGGAATGAATGATGGGAAGTGATGAGGGGTGATTTGGTCCTCTGCTGACCTGGTGGCACGTGGTGTCCATTTTTGCCGTTTCACATTTTGGATTATACGGATAAATGCGTATCTCATCGAGTCAAGGAGATATATCCCGGAATCAGTTTAGGACATCTCATACATAGCTCGGGCACTTTGGCAAGGCAGCTAGCAACACCTCATTTAGAGTCGACCTATGGTACCTTGTCGTTATTGGTTCAAGGGACCTTGGCGTGAGGAGCGACCTCCATGAAGACTTGTCAACCTGTGGTACCTCGTCAGTACTGGTCAAAGTGACTTTGGCGTGGGAAGTGACCTCCTTCTAGAACTTTTTGACTTGATTGAGGTCCGGGTGGCGACCTACGAGACGCTCTCACCGAATGTTAGCTCCCATACCAAATGTTCCGGAGGAAGGCACAAAAGCCTAGTCTGCATGCAAAACTATCTTTGAGGATTTTAGACCGGTCAGCCACATCTTCCTAGAGATCTTGGACGTGGTGCGTGGAGCTCATGCCAAACATTACATATATAAATGTCTCATTTCCAACTTCAAGAGGTATGCACAACTTAACTCTTGTAGCTCTCTAGCTCTTTCCAAAATCTCCAATTCGCTGAGTTAAACATCAAAGTGTCCACCTCAGGTAAAACAACCCGGACACTCAGATATTATCTTTTTGCAGATCGACCCGACGAACTTGCTAGCTTAACATCCAACTGCCAGATCGCATACCATCGAGAAACAACTCTTTTTAATTGTTTCTTTAGTTCTCTCTTCATGCTCTCGTCTTTCACATATATCAGAAATACGACAAAAAAAGTCAATAACAAATTTAAAACCATTTTAGTTAAGGTGGGCCTTGATCAAATTCATAACCTATGACCAAAAATTGAATAATTGTGTGAACATATTTTAAAAATCTAAAGAGAGAGAGAAATGATGCTTATAATATATTCCTTTTTATAGATAACAATCCTTACAACTTTACAAGGTTATTAGTTATTGCCATCAACTTATTTAAACAACTTAGTGAATCAAACGGAGCTTGAGCTTACAAGCAATTTTCTTGATCAAATTGAAGCCATCATCCACCCCTCTATCGAATTCCTGCTTGCCCATTTACCAACCACGGTTACCTATTTCTTGGTCTTCCCAAACTTCTTTTGCCCCAGAACTTTCATTCTACCAACAGAATACCCACATCGTGCCCGGAACACGAGGACAACTCGGCCGTTCGGAGGCGCCATCTTCTTGAGCTCTGATTCCAATTCTCTGTGGTGATCTTGAGCCAATTCAAAAAGTCTTTTACTGTCTTGATAACCGACTAGGGGTGCAACTTGGGCAGGCTCAACTTGAGCCTGAACTGGCACAGCCTGAAATTTTATATGGATTGGGTTTGAGCCCAAAAAATTAGATTTTTCTATTTTTCGGGTTAGGCCCAATTATATACACATATGCACACACACACACACATATATATATATATATATATATATATATATATATATATATATATATATATATATATATTTTACATCCATATTTACATATATATACATACATCTTTGTATATATATACATTTGTATACATATTTATCTATTTACATACATATTTTGCATACATACACACACACACACACATATATATATATATATATATATATATTTGTATAAATACATATATATGTATAATTTTAAAATGGGTTCATTGACCAACTCGAATCCAATCTGGGCCTGAGCTCAACTCGAATTCATTAAATTACAATGTGGGCTAGGCTTGAATTAAAAAAATTAAACTTGACCTCGGACTCAGGTTTTAAATTCAAATTTTAGGATAGAAAACCAAACCCGAATTAATTATAAACCCAATCCAATCCGCCCGATTTACACCTCTATGACCGATAGAGTGTAACTTGCAGTGTTCGACCAGAACTTCTCTTTGGTATCTGGGCTTCTGTCAACCTCAAAGATGCCCAGCCCATTGACCCAGATAGGACAGGAGTCACTCGCAGGACACTGGAGTTTTAACTCTTTAAGCCGGCCCTATTTTTGGGTCTGCAAATGGATCAGATTTCTGTCGAGTTTGATTTGGTAATCATTAATGTGTTGCCAACCTATTGTTTCAGGTTGGCAACCCAGGTTCCACTCCCTATAAGGGGCCTCAGAAATGATCCTTATTTGGTCCAATGTTTTAAAAAGCAAAATGGCTACAACAGGCCCAGAAATCTGGTCCAGTGGTGGGTTTATGATCATTCAGTTAAAGTGGTGTTTAGAATTAATGTTGTTTCTTGAGAAATGTTTTTTAAAAATTACTGTTTTTTCAGAAAATAATAGTTTTTCTTTTTTTTTTGTTTCCTATTTAATATCATTGCTGTTACTGACACATAGACATTTTCTAATACCATATCAGCTTAACAGTGAAAAACCGAGAAAACACCATCTCTGACCATGTCTTTTGCAAATTTCAAGGAATGGTCTAAGTAAACATATATTTTTTTTAAACACATAACCAAACATCAGGCGTGCGTTGTCTGAAAAAATGAATTTGAGACTTGACACTAATGTGATGCTATTATAAGAAGAAACTGCATCGGTTCCAAACACCGGTCAAGTGGTTAGCCCGGTAAAACTGTTCAAAAGGATAAAAAACTGGAGTCCTTTTCAACTATTTGATCAGCGGTTCATCTTCCAGGTCTATTTATATTTAGTTATCCAAAAGAATAGCAAACTGATTTGGACCTTAATCCTCTTGCTAAATTTCATTCATTAATGGGGCAAATTTCAGCACAGAGTAATCGCTTCCGACATGGCCAAACTAAGCCATACAGCGTATCCTTTATTAAAACATTGGAACACTGAACAGATCTTCCTTAGTCAGGGATCCAGATTCCAGAGTGTCCCTGAATCAATTAGCCGCACTGTTATCGTATAAGTCAAGAAATGTGTAGCCTATCGAGAAATTCTAGTTAAAATAGGAATTTATGCAACTCTTGCATTCCTCAAACATAGTGGAGGGAGGGACTCATGAGAATGAGAAAGTTGGACATGTCGTTTATTGGGTTTCACACACTGTACGTAGGGAAAAGAAATCTGATGATGCGTAATTCGGCCGGTCTTATCTTTCAACGATCTTGTCTCTGAACTGAGTAGCAGGGAACCTGAAACGGAAGAGATGAGGAAGCTCCGAGGGGAATCCGGTGTAAAGGCTCTGAAGCTCGAGTTAGAATCCTTCAAAGGCAAGATAAAACTAGATAGCACAAAGTTTGCATACCTCCTCTTTGGGGGGGTGGAGAGCCTTTTATAACCACCTCGCACACTCACTCCTAGACTTCTGTCAGGTCAGGAATGATTACTTCCATGCTTATGCCAGTTCGGACATCATTGCCTCTGGTGGGGTAGAACCGTCACTGCTCTTTTTGTCGAACCCATCTTTGTAACTAGAGATGGCGGTGGCAGGTGATGGTGGCAGGTGGTCGTTGAAGTGCGGCCGTCAAGCGTCAGATCCCAAGTCAGTCAGGTGCGCCACCCCTGTGGTTCGTCCAGTTCAATGCTCTGGAGGCGAAGTGCTTGGAGTGGTGTGCGAGGCGAAGTCTTGAGTTCGGATAGGGGGGTGTTCCGAACTGTCATGAGACGGGCTAGTTCGGGTCACTGCTTTGTGTGGCTCGGGGCCAAAGGGAGAGTTCGGGCTCCTCGTAGGGAGTTCGAGCTCTTAGTAGGGAGGTCGGGCTCCTTTTAGGGAGTTCGGGCCCCTTGTATGGAGTTCGGGCTCCTCTTA
>NW_010729075.1:4907390-4943510 GCF_000365185.1 Nelumbo nucifera
CCGCGCAGGTCGCACCAGGTCGCGTGCAGGCCGCTCCAGGTCGCGCACAGGCCGCCCGTAGCCCGCGTGCAGGTCACGCCAGGCCGGCCAAACTGGTGCCCGGGTGGGATACCAACTTGGTAAGTTATTGTCTGGGTGTTTGCCTAGTTGTCACGAGGTACCACGTGTCGCAATTTCACTGGAGGGCCAAATCTGCCCTCATCACTTCCTATTTTTGCCACATGGACAAATCCTATGGCCCATTTGAACCATCCATTTATAATTTTTCCCTGATTCTCACCCTACTCTTTTAGGCCTTATCCTTGGATGATAATCTCACTTTCTAGAAGTTGGAAAATCATAGTTTTTGAATGGGTATATATATATTTGATTTTTTCCACCTTTTGGGGATTTGTTAAAGCCACGTGAAGGGAAAGCATATTCTTTTTGGCTTTCGGTTGCATCTTGGCCTTAAATGTGCTCTTCCAAATTAGGTATATTCCTTTTGCTAGTGAAAAGCTTGAATATTCCCTCCTTAAAAAAAGACAGAAAATGCAAGCCCCTGTTTGGGAGTGAGTGCTCTTCCAAATTAGATACTTTTTTAACTTTTTTTGTTCATTTTATTTAAACTCAGAACCAGATCCATTTAAATATGGGTTGATATGATGCATAGGACTTGTAAAGCAACACTTGTGAAAAGGTTTAAGCCCCCTGTATGCGACTGCTTATTGGATAAATAAGTGCTTATAGATAATTGCTTATTTATAATGCTTACCCTAATAAGCATTTATGAGCTTTTGGTGAAAAAGCACTTCTTTCAAATGGGTAGAACAGGTACTTTGAAAATAGAAAAAAAAAGCCTTGTGATTATTGGTGTGGGCTTATTCTGACTTATTTCAAAATCACTTTGAAATTTTTGAACTTATTTGAAATCGGTTTATTTTCAGAAAAAAATAAATGATTATTGGTGTGATTCTGGCCTAAAATATGCATTTTTTGCCATAAATGCTTAAAAATATTTACTCCCAAACAGGGGCTACGAAGATCTTGACGCACGTGTGACATGTAGTAGAGAAAATCAGCCTTGTGAGAATGGAAACATGTTTTGTTTTCCAGAAACATCTTTAATTTTGCTGGAAGGTAGATTGTTCAATCTATTTTGAGAAAACACAGCAGCCAAAAAGAGAATCATCTCATATTCAATTGATCCCCAGACACCTTATTTTTCTTTTATTCAAAATTTCGACCTCTTACATTTGAATTGTGCTAGCATATCCTTACCCAGAAGTATGAACAATACAAATTCATTTTATAATTTACATTTCTTTGTTCTTTTTTTTTTGTATTTACAAAAATGTTCTTCCAAACAGTCAACAGGGGGAATTTTGGGTTCAGGGACACAAGACATCTTGTATCTAGTCTGGGAGTGGGCACCCAATAACATGACACAGTTTATACAAGTTAATTTAAAGGATCAGGATACACCACTAAACCAGTCCCGTCCAACAGATTAGCTGCACCAAAAATCAATGCGATTAGATAATGAATTTGGAAATTTCTGTAGTGTTTTTGGGCAACAACCTGATTGCTTTATCCATTATCATCATGGTTTGTTTGGGTGAACACGCGAAATTAATTAATTTTAAAATGATTACAAATTGGTAAAGCATGTGATTGGCTTCAGACATCAAACTTCAATGATTTCTTCAAAGTTTGATCACACTTCAACGACTGCCATATTGAAAAATCATCTCCATTATTCTTAATGTAGACAACAAGTACAGAGATTATTACACAATTCATGTCATTTAATCACCAAGTATATAACTCTCTCTCTCTCTCTCTCATTTAATTACAAATTGAGCATGATTAAATCCTTCCCTCTTTAGATAGCACCGAGAGCCACCTTCTTGTTTCAGTACTACCCTGTAACTATATTCCTAATTAACTAGCTAGTTTGAGCCAAATTAAGAGGTAAATCATGTCTAGAAGCTATCTTACAAAATAAAAGGTTATGAAGATTACCAGTTAGAGAAACTAGGTCTGAACTCTTTCTTTCCCTAGTGGTGGCTTTGGAGTATGGCGGTTATTAGCTCCTGATCCCGGATAATCATTCAGTTCCAAACCCATCCTGCCGTTGGCAAGTTCTTCTTCCCATACTTCTTCTGTGCTTGCCTGTTTTCATTGAAATTAAACGACAAAACTTTAATCAGTTAAACCTGACCAGCAAAATTTGTTGATATCTTTGATTTTAGTTCAAGAAAACACAAATTAAAGGAACGTAGAAAAGAATTTGATCTTTATCACTTTGGCAGCATATATCTCAGATTTAATACTTAATTTTGCTTAAACATGGTTGAAGAGAGTATGTTTTAATTTGAAACATTTGAACAATTAATCCAAATTGTAAGCTACCTGCAGATGGGTGTTCTCAGAATCTGCTGGAAGCAGTACTCTAGTATCAGATAATAGATTTCTAGTCCCTGCAGTAACCACAAGATGAAATGATTAGTTAACAAAGAAGGAAAAACAAGAATGTATATATTTTCCCCAATAAATAACAGGCTAAAGGAGACTAACTTGTTATTGGGACAGCATTCAAGGAGATGAGGTGAGAAAAACTCAATAGAATAACTAGCAGATGAAGGGGGCTTCCTGCCATTTCTACCAAACTGTAAACACAATGACAGCGATGACTTTTATGACAGCTAGAGCCTGAATTTGTTTCTCACCAACTGCTGCAGCTACTTCCCGGCCCTTTTATATATATATGCATTCCTGAGACAAAATAAAGAGTCACTTTTGATGTATAATATATGTGGTGTTACGCACATGCATCATTTCACCAAAGTCAAAAAGATGAACAGCTTGGTGCATGGGTTACATCTTATGGAGCTCTACCTAACTTGATAATTTCCTCCCTCTTTCTCTCATTATGTGCATAGAAAGGAACATTAATTGTTCACACTTTAATAAGGGAATCAAATGTCGGGATGAAATAAATAATCAAGTTAAAAAGATGGCACAGATACATTGTTCCGTGTTTAATTAGTGTTTGTTATGATGCCAGGGATACTTGGAAGATGATGGATATTTTCTTGGAAAGGTGGCCAATGTATGTGAGCCCTTAGGGTTTGTTGAGTGCGGGGCATCATAAAAAGAAATGCATTAATTAAGAAAACAAAAAACAGTATAGAAAGATGCACCCACCATGGTGGGTTGATGACAAAAAGGATACACCACCTTTGCAGCAGCACTGTTCTTACTCTAACTTTAATCCAGGTCCTAGTGGAGAGAGAGAGATTGAGAGAGATCGATCTTCCATCTTCTCCATTAATGGGTGAGTGGGTTTGTTAATGGAGGACTTTTGGTGGGAAGTTTGCTTCAAGTTACTTGAGATGAGATAACCCATATATCCATCTTAATTTGTGATCATTCTTCGAGCACCTGACACTTGTATGGGGATCAAAATAACTTGATTGACTTTTGGGTCCAAGTGATAACCTGAAATCAGGTATTGGACTTAGGGGTGGATTCGAGTCGAGTTGAGCCGAATAGTACAAGGCTCGAACTCGGCTTGAGACTGTTCTATAAGACTTGAGTTCGATTCGAGTAAAAAATTTATAAGTTTGAGCTCGGTTTGACTCGAGCTCGATTTTGAGAAAAAATATTTTATAAAAATAAAAAATTATATATAAAAATATTTTTTATTTGATATTTAAAAAAATAAGAATTATAATAATAATTAATAGTTATAATATTTTTATTATATATATTATTTTCTATAATTTTATTATATATATATATATATATATATTCGAACCAGTTCGCAAACCACACGAACCGAGTTCTAATAGGCTCAAACTCGACTCATTTCATAATCAAGCCAATAAATTGGATTCAAGCTCGATTCGACTCGGCTTCAACCGAGTCATTACCACCCCTAATTTAACCATTGGGAAAAGGTATATTATTATTATTGCAATCGGCAAACATACAGCATGAACCTCCATTTCAGGTCATTTTCTTCATCTCTGACGACTCCTAGCTACGTGTGTATGGTTGAGGCTTACCATAAAAAAAAGGGAGTCAGTAGACATGATAACATCAGCAAAACAAACAGCACAGTATGAAGATGAAGACGAGCTTACTTAAGATATAATTCACTAAAAGCATTGAAGACTCATCAACTTCATTCAATTCGGCTTTTCTGTAAAGTAGAATTCCAGAAAACTGTTAACCCATAATGAAATTAACTAAAGTATGCAAATTATGACCAAGTTGGAAATAAACAAATTATTGTGTTTCTTCAAACAAGTTTATCCCTTTGGACTAGATGCCAGCAGGCCACCTCACTAAATTGAACTATAGGGGAGCTTGTACCAGTCACCATCTATTAACAAAATTAATGTGGATCGACTATATATATTATAGTATAAGATCAAGGAGAAATTAATATGCCTGCAACTTAGTCTAATTTAATCTTAAGAGATATCTGAAATCTTTCTTCATCCATTTAAATTTCAAGTTGAGATAAATTAGCAATGATAATATCCTATCTTCTTCTCTTTGATTTCTTTCTTTACTTTTATACTCTTCTAACGTCGTCGCGTGACCTGTAGATTATTATGTACTACCATATCTGATGATACGTGCAATAACTACTCCCCCATGTTTGTCCTAATTGCAAATTTTTTACTAATTAAACAGGATTTGCATTTCCACTCCATCATTTCGTTTCGGATTTCCTTTTTTAATTAACTTCTCTAAATTCATTAACAATATTCAATTTGATGGGCAAATTGTTGACCGTGGAAGTTATAGGGGAGTCAACAGTCGGTTGGAGTCATGGGTGACTCAAGCTTTCAGCCAGTTGAGATCCTATTTACTTATCTAGCTACGTCCTAAGTTGTGCCAAGTTTATGTATTGTATGATAATGCAACAGACCATCAACTTTAATTAATTAATGGGAAAAAGTTTGATTCCTACCAGGACATGTATCCAACCAAGTGCTTTTTTCGGTTAATTTTAGGGTTTAGGGGGTTCAAAGTTTAGGATTTAAATTTTGGGTTTAAGGATTTAGATGTGAAAAAAATAATTTATTTATTTGCAAATCAAGAGGTGGTCGGATTTAGAGTTTCCGCAAGAAAGAATTTGGCTCCTATTAAACTGTAGGTACAATCACTTTTTCAATTCACTGTGCATTAAAAAATTTCATAGAAACAAGGAGGCATGGACTTATCATCCACTTTTAAAAGCGATTCTACTTACAATTTAAAAGGTCCCATAGTTTTTTCATGGGATAAGTGGACTGCAATCTACCTCAGAATCTGAAATTGTGGCCCCCTCCTAGTCTACTAGTAGTCCTCCTTATAAACCGCATCCTTCTCATGAATTTGGCATTAATCCACGGGCAGGATTCATCTGACCTGTACGGTGGGGGTCAGATTTCTGAGGTGGACTGAACTATAAAAACCCCTTTTTTCATTTGTCCAACCATGGTAAGAGCAAAATAAAACTCACAACTTTCAAGCAAAACTTCAACTTGAAGTCTTAAATCATATCGATAGGAGATTCTCCTAAATATAGGTTCCACGATGGTATGAAATTGTTTTTCCCTTTTGTTTTTACCCTTTTCGCTCCAGAAATAATTCTAACATAAAAAAGTTAATTTCATTGAAAAATCGAATTACATCTAGATTATATAAAGAAGATACTTGACTTGTAGGTTATAAAAGTTAAATTTGATAAACTCACGGGCATTTTTTGAATTGTAGGTTATCTATTTTCTCATTTCTTTTGAATTTTTTATTTTTTAATTCCATATCATTTTTAAACAACCAATGAGATGCACTTTCCCAATAACCTAAATAATCGCTTCTTCTAAAATTACTCCTAAACTACTTCCCCCACTATTTCCAAAATTATCTCTAATTCCTATTTATCTTCTAAATTATCTCTAATTCCTATTTATCTTCTAAATTATCTTTAATTCCTATTTATCTCCAAAATTATCTCTAATTCCTATTTATCTTCTAAATTATCTCTAATTCCTATTTATCTTATAAATTATCTCTAATTCCTATTTATCTCCAAAATGATCTCTAATTTAGTAGAGAGTTTATCTCCTAAATTATCTCTAGTTCCTATATATCATCTCCCATACTTTTTATCTATATCTATCTAAAGAAACTATGGATTAAACAATTTAAGAATTATTTAAATATTCTAACAAAATTATAAAATAACTAAAATATTTATTAAAAACACAAAAAATAATTTTATATTTTTATAAAATATATCACAAAATTATGTATTAACAATTTAAATTATGTTTTTCTGGATTATCAATTTAAATGTTTTTTTAAATATTTAATAATATGTAATAGTTTTAAATAAATAAAATTCAAATGACAAAAAAAATTAAATATTTTATAGATTATTTAAATATTTAAATAACTAAATATTTATCATAACTAGATTTTAAATAGTTAAAATAACGAAATTATATAATAAGTTAAAAAAAATTCTTCAAAGTAGAAAAATAATTATAACATAATATTTAAACGAATAATAATTTAATAATGAAATTATGTAATCATAGTATAAATTGTGATTTTGTAGTATGTTCAACCATCTTTGGAGCAAGGTTTGTTGTTTGGAGGTCGCTCTGTAGAGGTAGCAGCGGCAAGATCTATGGAGTCAGTTGCTTGGAGGGCAGCGGTGCCAGTCGCATTGGATTGGGCATGAATGAATTTGTGGACCTCATCTTGAAGGACAAGAGAGTAAGCCTTGCCAACGCTAGGCAGAGGATCCATTAACAGGATTTGAGAGCGCACATGGGGGCATATGATTGATTGAGACCCATGAAGAATTGCATGAGATGAGATGTAACTGTTGTTGGTAAGTGCTCAAGTCCTTGGAGGATGTACAAGAACAGGTCAGGGGCTGTGCGAGAGTGGTGGCAACAGGTAGAAAATGTTGGTAATGAGTGCCGATGGCACGCTGGAGCTGATAGATTCGGGGTCCGTTGTTGATGGAGAAGCATTCTCAAAGATGTTTCCAAAATCCAAATGGCGGATGTAGATTCGACATTGAGAACACTTGGTGCAAGGCCTCTGTGTAGTGAATTTAAGATCCATGACAGCACCATGTTGTTCACTTGAACCCGAGATAGAAGGAGAGGATCTGTCGATGCTGGCTTACTTATGAAACCATCAAGGCATCAACAAATCCCATACATCTTGTTCTTGACTGATAAAGCCATGTTCAACAGCCCGCAGAAGAGCCATGCATGGCATTTAGCTAATCCAAATTACAATTCAACTGCCTACAATTGAAAGAGAACGACCTGAATGAAATCCAATGTTTACAAGCATGCAGCTAGTGGCCTCATAAGCTTTTTATTTTAATGCTTTTTGACAAACATAGTGAGCCCTCCAACCGACCATCACCATCTAGTCTTGTTTAAGCAAGAAAAGCATTTTGAGAAGGAGAATGATCCAAAGATATACTACTCATCAAGTAAGTAAATCATGAGTTTTCCCTTCTATGTTGGGTTGAAAGCTGAGACAAACAAAACCAAAAATTGCAACATTATTTTGTATTTGGAATATATGGAATAAATGAAGAACACGGCAGGGTGTGGTGAGTATGCAGACAGTGAATCACCACTCTTTTAACCAGTGCTTTTGGTTTTGGGGGCCCTTGAGTGAATTAATAATGGGTGCTTTAATTAGACATATATAGTTAGTTGGTTTAAAAGAAGGCGAATGGATATGGAGTAGTCCTATACCTAAAACAGACATGTGCTGTTTATGGTTTGATACACAAATTTCCCACAACCTTAATTCTCTTTTTATCTTTTGTTTTCTGCTTAACCCCCAATCATACAAGACCCTCCAGTTCTGCATGTCATTGCGCATTGCAGCATGTAAATGCATCAAAACCAGCTAGCTAGTTGGCCCCGGGTCATCATGCATGTTCTTGATCGATCGAGAGTTAACAGTCTTTAATTTATTGAATGGCTTGGGGAGAAATAGACCCAATAATCTGAATGATCAACCAATCTATTTGCCGAATTGGTAATTTGGACAGGGCTGATCAGAAGAAAATTAAAATAAAAGCAAAGCCTGAATGCATCTGTTTGCAAGAGGTAACAGTGGTATATATGTCCAAGGATTCACAAGTGGCTCAACTCATCAGAGCAATATGGGCATGTTTTCTTAGACTTTGGTCTTGCAAAATTAATTAAGAAAACCAGTGGAAATCGATGTTAATTTTTATTTTTCTGTTAAAAGTTTTTAATTTTTTAAAGCTGTTAGTTTTAAATATGTTTCAAGGGGTTTAACATGGCTTCTCACACCTTAAATCAAAGGGATTTTTGGACTGTATCAGAAATATTTTTTTGCAGCCCCCTATCCACGGGCAGGATTCAGTCCACCCCTACGAAATCCTAGTTCCACCTAGGACTAGGACTGAATCATAAAAACCCCTAAATCAAAAGGCTAAAACGTTTGTAGAATACTGTACTGGGTGGGGCAAACCTCTTGGATGTATTGAACCTTTTGTCTCCTCTTTTTGTTGCTTAATTTTTAGACTATGATATTATACGGAAAAAAACTCACTAGGGATTGACTTGAATTTATATATTGTCTTAGAGTATCCCTAAATTTTCTGATAATTGTCTAAAACAACCTCTCTCATCGTTAATTTTCTGTCATACTCCGTCACATGTGATATCACATAATCGATACTTTTCTCAAAAATTTTGATAGTACCCTTCTGGCCTTTTTACCGTTTTTTTAGTGATTTTTGGGAGAGTCTTCCTACCCAGAGTTAATGACTCTCTTCATCTCTCCCTCTATTTCTATCCCTATCTGCAATTGTTTTTGAGTTTGTTTTCCATTCCCAAATCATTGGAAACTCTAATCTTTTTGGTGAGAAAGATTTCGAGGAAAGACGACGTCCTCAGCTCTGAATGCCAAAATGGACAAGAAGAAAGTAAGAAACCTGTCTCTTGCTCTTCTAGAACAGGCTTGCAGTTCCCTATTGGCCATATCCATTGTCTCCTGAAGTATAGGATTTCAGCTAATGGAAGAGTATGGGCAACGGTCCATATCGCATTGTATTGACCAATACATATCGATACAGACCGGTATGCTACCTGCGAATGCACATGCGCATACTCGTATAGTGAAAAAACAAAATTGCAAGACTCGAACCTGTGTCCAAAACTAAAAGAGAATTTAACATTCGCACCTACAAGCCATTACGCCACTCTATCTTTTGTATTTATAAGTAAATGATTACAAAACTTATTTCTTTATTGCTTAAACTCAATTCAAATAAATAACACATGTTATGGTTAACTCCAACTAAAAGTTAATGGATATTTTAATTTATACATTTTATAAATCATTATTGGATATTTTAATTTACATAGATAATTTAATATTTAGTTGACCTCTTTGTTAATGTAAAAAAGTAAAAATAGTAAAGTAAAAATAATTGATATAATAATTAAAATATAATAGGAAAATATGTTTTGCATTTTGGACTCATACATTACCAATAAATTTGTATGATATTTATGCATCATATTATATTAATTGTAATATATTTTTTCATATACACCATTAAAATATACTTTTTTTATGTATTTATACATTATTTATGGTTATTTGACCTTAAATTTAATATTATTAATGTATTATGAAATTTTTATGTGTTTCCCTAATGTATCCATATTTTTCATTTGTATCCATTTGTTTCCAAAGCGTATCCGTATTCGTATCCAAGTTATCCGATACGATGCTCGATACCAATACTTTAATCCTTGGTCCTAGAAACCATTCATGACTGACCCTCCCATGTATAAGTGTAATACGAGTTGTACTTCCCAATCAGAAACAAACACATCAACCATCCTTTGTACACGGGGTCAGAACTTATAATCACAATAGCTCCATACATTAGTTATGACACCACCTTTTCAGCCTCGTCCGATGATTAGAATCAGACACTATGATCTGCAGTTGAGCTAATGATTCTGTATACCTCCCAATCTGCATTGCATTTGATGATTCGGGAGTTTTATAAGCGGATGAGAAACAAGATCGGTTGACATGGTAGCAAAGGAGGAAGAGGACGAGGAGGCAGCGAAGGATTTCTAACGGCGATCTTGGTGGAGGAAACTTGTTCCTAGCTCCTTGAGGCAAAGATTCTAGAGTCACTGACCCAAAATCAATAGCCCTCTTCGGCTCCTTCAAACTCTCTACATCTCTCCAATACATTCTAGGTAACTGTAAGTAAGAAGAAAAACAAGGCCGACAAAGGGAAACAAAGGCCACCCATTTCCTTTTTTCTATGAATATCTGTATCTTATCTCACTACAGTTTTATTCATGGGGTATAAGATTGCCTGTGAAGATGACTTCCACAGTACGAGTTGTCCCCCCAATCGGGAATAGAGTCTATTCAATGGCAGTGATTCCATTCAGATTCAGGGACGTGATTCCATTCTTTGCTTGGACGAATGTAGCCCGTGGCAGCTACAGCAATGATTCCGTCAATTGATGTTGTCTAACTACAGTAAACGGAGGCATGAAAATTTGAACGAAAATAATGGGTAAAATAGCATTTTTCATCTTTCCATTAACGTTTGTTAATGGTAATGAGGATTTAGTCAATTGTTAGGAAACTTAGGAATACCCTAAGACAATATGTAAACAGTAAGGATGGAGTTAGTCAATTAAATAAACCATAAGGACAATTTAAGAAATTTGCCCAATTTTAAATTTACGGGGTGCTTTAATTGGTGAATGGCCATACGTTCGTTATCATAGATATTCCCTTTATTAATTCATCTATAAGAAATCTAGAAAACAGAGAGAAATATAAAGTTAAGGCAAAATTCTTATTAACAAATTTTATGAAATTCCATAAGAAATTTACTTTGACTTTCTATTTATCTCTTGTTTTCAATCAAATCAAACATTACTAAGCCCCATTTGTTTACCGGTAAATAGGGGCGGGGGAAGTTGGTCAATGGATATATCTTTTCTATTGACCAACTTTACAACATTCTTTTTGCATTAACTATTAGAGAGTTTCATTTACATATATAAAATTGACCTATCTCCTAGGTAGATAATTATTTACCCATTTGAGAGAAAAAAATTATAATAATTATTTACCCAATGGATATATCTTTTAACATTAGTATTTTATAAGAAAAAAAAAAGTAATTTTATAATAAGTTACCTAATAATAAAAAGAACATATGGATACGAAGTTATTCGGATAAATATTATTCAGAAAACATTTACCTCGACAAATATAATAAGTTAAAAAATTATAAAGAAACAAGGGCAAAAGGGAAAGACGGTAGATACATGTCGATGGCCATGTCGTGGCAAGACACAACAATCACACATTGCAATGGGTTCATCTAAGTTGCTTCATATATAGGTAATCTAAAAGAATACTTGAGCTCCTTTTTTCGAAAACACTAACTTATTGTGATAGACGTGGTGTTGAAAGGAGAATTATTCCTTCCTGCGAGCGAAAGTAAACTCATAATTAAGACAACACTCAGGCCAACAACTGACACAAATAGGACGAGGATTGAGTAGCCAATTTATTAATTGGCTGGTCATACTCTCAAAATTGGACAAGTATGTAAAGTTGGTCATTAAAAAAAAGTATATAAAGTTAGTTCTTCCACAAATTATATATAATAGTTGTTATTTCTTCTACTCCTTTATGTCTACTTTCGTATATTAGTTTCATATATAGTTTGAAGTTACTTGTAGCTTTTAAACTAATTAAGGCATTTCCTTTCTTTGGTAAATTAAGGACATTAATTACTTGTGATACAAGTTTTAAGAAAAAGCTTTAGTTTGTACTTTGTAGCTATTGGACATCTGCAAGGGAAAACATCAATTAGGGTAATACCTTTATCATTCATTGGAAAAAAGACGGAGGTAGATAAACTTGTTGACCATTGTCTATAATATCTTCCATTTTATATACATACCAGGTATAATTTTCATGTGCCACATATCTACGAGTTATCTTATTTAACTACACTATGTCTTCTAAATCTATAATTTTTTTTTTTTTTTTGCTGTTTTCTATTAATGAATTAATTATAAAGCGAAAAGACAAAAGATATATAGGAAAAGGGATGGGAATTTGGTGGTCGGACAAGAGATATATTTAATTAACATCTCACGTATGTTGTCGTTGATGGGGGAGATGTTCTCTATGCACGGCTCTAGTGTCTTGTGGGTAGAGTTATTGTGAATACATCTATATAATATTATTTAGGAAGTGGTTGTAAATATGTATGGATTTGAATACATTTTTTTTTTTTTTTTGAAATACCATTACATGTAAAGCCTCAGTTTGTTTGCGTAGCGTCTTCGTGGATAAGGATAGTACATCCAATAACCCTTTGGTAATCACCTGCCAACAAAATGCATTCCTACCCCTATCAATATAATCAGACCTCTCATGCACATCTTATTATAAGATTGGGATCCATCATAAAATTGCAATCTTCTATGTATGAGATGTGTGGTGGAAGACTATGTTAATAGGGTGTTGGAGGTAGGTGATTTGGACTCTTTTAGTGTTTTGGACCTGAAATACAGATGTTATTGTCAAAGACACAAAGTATACTAACTTAATTGTTGTTGCATGTTTTATGACCTATATATATTTTAGTAACTTATAGATTGACTAGCTCGTAGGTAAGGGTGTCAATGGACCAGTTTTGGATTGGACTCCGTCCAGTCCAAAATATTTATTACATTGGATTGGACCTGGTCTGTCCGTAACAAATTTATAATGGATTAGGTTGGATTAAGTCAATATCCAGTCCATTGATATAAAATAAGAATATATATGTCAATGGACCAGGTTTGAATTGAAACCAATCTAAATCAAAATGAATTTGAACAAATGAAACGGTTTAGACATTGAATTGGACTGGTCCAAATTAATCCAAAACATTCATTCGATTGGATTGGACCTAGTCCATTTATAATGGACTCACATTGGACTGGATCGGATTGGACCAAATCCAGTCCAATTGACACCCCTACTCGTAGGTGTGTGCAAGGATGGTCGTCATTGCATGGTACCAAAGCAACAACTTGGTTGGTCAGACTTATTTTATCTATGAAATAATTTTAGAATGAATACACTGTTATCATTATAGAAAGAGTTATTTATTTGGACACTACCTATAATTTCACATATTTATTAATTAAAAATCTCCCCTCTAATTTATATATTACTAAAACACCCTTATAATTTATAACTGATTTACTTAATTAATATTTTGATAGGAATGGTCACGTGATCTCTTAAAATAAGTGGACATTGTGAGAATATGGATCCAAGGTTCTTTATATTCAAAATACTCATTGTATAGTTCTCATCTCATATCAACCTTTTAGGCTCCCCCCAAATTATAACTTAGTTTGAAGAAGCCGTGGAATGCATGTGATATAAGAACTTTTGGAGGTAGTATTTCATCAGGGGTGCACTTTGGGTGGGAGCGAATTAAGTTTTTGTCAAAATTTAAAAGGGCCCAGTTCGAAGCAGTGTAAAATGTTAAGTCGGACCAACCCGAGTTTCACACTTGCACCTCTAAGCTCTAATATACACGATTTAAAAAGAGCCCATTAAAGGAAAGATGGGCGATATAGCTTATGGGCTTTAGGCCCATCGCGCTTTTATGTATGCCTGGGACTAGCTTGATATTATAAGCTCTGTCACTGAACCTCGGCTGTTTAATTGAGTATTATTTCAATGTATCATTTGAATACTTGCTGGTATCTCTGGCTGTTTAATTGGCAGTGAAACCAAGTAAAAGTGATGCTTTGCTGTTCTTCAGTCTCCATCCGGATGCAAATACAGATATGAGTTTTTATGGTAGTTGCCCTGTTATTGAGGGTGAGAAGTGGTCTGCGACCAAGCGGATTCATGTGAGATCATTTGACAAACAAGGGCTGCAGTTAGTGGAGAATGTATTGATGAGTATGCAAACTGTCTAATTTTCGGTTAAACTTAAATTTTAAAATTATATATTAAAAAATATATATTATACAATGTATATAATAAATTATATATTTTATACATATTATATATGTATTATATGTGATATATATATATATATATATATATATTATAGATAATAAAGTTTGGTTAATTTGATTTTTTCGATTAACCGAATTTCTAAATCTGAAAGCTGAAATCGAAACTGAAATTTTACAAAACCAAAAAAACAGAATCAGAAAAAGCCGAAACTGAAATTTTTAGTTCGGTTTTTTGGTTTTAGCTGAACAATGCTCACCCCTACCTAAAAACGTTTTACTTTAACTTTGAGCATTTGTGTGTAAGTGGGGCCATTTCACAGTTTATATTAAAGTAGTTTTAAAGACGATAGGGTATATTTAATTAGTTTAATGAAATCGCAGTCTGCACAAGGTATATTTAAATAATTAACCTTAAGGTTGTGTTTGGTTTAAAGAAAAAAGTAGGGAAAGGTAGGAGAATACCTTTTTCTTTAAATCAAACATAGCCTATTTAAATGCCTATATGTGTATTTGTTCAAACGGTCTTGGACTACCATATAAGGTCTCAGACTGTGTCCAACTTAAATTTAAGTCAATTCCGAGTTTTCTGAAACCCAAAAAGTCAGGCCCAATCCATGTAAAAACTTAGGTTGGGTTCAAATTGAGTTGGTTCAAGTCGCAGCCTTATTTCTCTAAGAGGCAAGCAACCAAATTCACAAAAGTTTTCCTTTTCATTCTCATAGTCACCTTGTAGCTTGAGCGCCTCTCCAACCCCGAATGTAAAAAGGAAAATCACACCTTCTACCATGTCAGCGTCTACCTAACTCGTAGTTGACATTGTGGTTGCTTGCCGCCGATATCAATCTGTTTTGATGATTAAAATTGATGGAGTCCCGAATTTGATTTCGGACGGTTCAGGGTAGGATCAAAGCGGGATCTGTTGATGTATGTGAAGCCCATGCAAAGATCGGATTCAGTTCTAACAAGGCCATGCTCACACTGTATTCATAAGTCACTCGCATTCGTGTATAGAGAATGTTTTTGTATACTTGTGTATTTTTATTTATGGGGAGATATTCCCAATGCACAGTTACAATTAGCTGTGAGGACGGTGTGATCTGACAATAATTACAAGTTTTTTTTTTTATTTTTTTCAATGAAGTATGAATAAATCCAAATTATTTTACGTATCAAAAATATCCAAATAATAGTTATTGGACTTTATTATGGCATAGATATGAATATTGTATTTGTTTATGTGGTTTATTATGGCATATATATATATATATATATATATATATATATTATATAACATTTATACACGCAAATAGGAGGTTAAGTTGGGTTTGGATTGGCCTTGATTGGTTAAGGCTTTAATCCTAATCCAACCCAAAATTAAATCAGGTTCATACTTTTCAACCCAAACTCGAACTACAATCCAACCCTATTTTTTCAGGCCGGGTTTGGGCTAAACCGGCCAAAGTTGCGGGGTATTTGTCTAGTAGGAATTTCTTGGTGGTATCTAAAAACGAGAGGGGATTTCAGACAATACCAATGAAGAAGGGAGGTTTTACAAAATTTCCCTTGTACCACCCGTTTTGTAAGGCATATGTGTAGGAGATTTGTAACGAGTTTCGATTTTTTCAACATCCCAATCAATCAAGCGATTGAATATGAAATATATAACAATCGAACACTCGGTGATTTAACATTTGTTGATCTTCTAGTTCACATCTGAAAATAGCAAAATCATTTGAGTTGGGTTCCTGAATTGTTAAATGTTGCATTAATTTTGTTTTCTGCAATCGCTATATTGTTGTTGAGTCTACTTTGTTATGGGCTTTTGGCATCATATGAAGCAGTTATTATTTTGTTCATCATGCTGAAGATTCTGAGTGATTTGTTTAATGCAATATGATGCTAGCTGTTTGTTTGTGTGAGTAGTGAAGAAACCAACTTGTGATACATGGGGATTTTATTTCTTGTTCACCAAGTTCTTTCTTAAGCTGGCAAAGACCACCCTTTGATGTAAGATCGTTCACCTCTAGGAGTTTTTCTTTTCGTTTATTAGACGGATTTGGTTTAGGCCATACAAACTTGGTGCTGGAAAAAAATGTAAATTAATTTAGTAAAGCTTAATCTGTCTTTAATGATTGACCACATGCTAAAATGCTTCTTCTGTAAATTTTCCTTCTGTGGACTCTTAAACATCTACTTTGCAATGTATACATTCTACCTTCAAACTCCTCAATCTTTCTTATCACCTCTAAGTAAGTTTCAATTTTATTCGCATACTTTGTTTGTCCACCATGTGGTTATATTTTTATTTCTCTTAAAATAGTCTTTGCTAATTGCAAGAAATTGTTGCTTTCCATTTCTGTCATTATACTGAGATTAGTAGCTCAGTTCAACCCCCCCCCCCCAACTCATGGCAGTACTGGACATATGAAACTAGTGTCTTCTTTGCATTTGCAGCACCTCCAAGGAGATCTCAGATCTTGAAGGAGAGCTTCTTTCCATAAGGAATCTGATGTCTACTCAGGCAGCACTAATTCATGGCTTAGCTGAAGGAGTTCACATTAATTCCTTGCTGTCTACTTCTTCTGAAGATTTAAGACCAGAGGAGTTATCTAGTGTCGAGCATAGAGAACCTTCCATGGTAGAGAAATGGGCAGCGGAATTTCGTGATACCCTTGAAGTTTTGTTAGCTGAGAGGAGGGTAGATGAAGATTTGACCATTCTTGATGAAGGGGAATGCAGAGTTGAAGATGTAGAGGAGAGGACTTCCCAACCTTCTACTTGTGGTAGTGAACTCCGGTCAGCTGTTTTACCTCTAAAAAAGCTTGGGGATGGTCCCTGTGCACACACTTTGCTACTTAATTCTCACAACCAGAGGCTTCAGTATAATCTGCAAAGCCTTCGTCCATCAAGCACCTCATACGGAGGTGCCTTTACTGCTGCACTATCACATTCATAATCGGGCGTGGTTTGGGTTTGCAACCCTGCATTATTTGTGGGTCTTATCCCATTCATAATTAACTATACACATATGTAAGGAAATATCATAAGGTTTTTGAATTTAACTTATATGATCTACATGAAACCCAAGGCAAGTATTTATATAATATAGATACAAATAATTGGGTGGGGATCCATTTTAGTTGTTCCATATATTGGTAAGATATCGTATTGGTTGTAGCAGAGACTTGGGATTGAATCTTGTTGGCACCTTGAAGCAAAAAAAAAAAAAAAGAAAAAGAACTATATATACAATTGCATATATAATTATGTATATTAGTGATTATAAAGATACTTGGTTTAATACCTAATTTCTCTTTTACAATAAAAAAAGACCTATATTTTCTCATTATATACTTGTAATATTATCATGTTATGATATATATAGGTTTATTGCTACAGATAGAGAAAAGCGTAGCCTATGTTATCTGTTATAGTCAATTAATCCGTGACTATAACCCATCTATAACTACGATATTTGCCCATAGCTAAAGGGCGAATACATACCATATGAACCTTTAGCCACGGGCTGAACCATAGCTAAAAGATGCATATAGCTACGATTTCTAAATTATCTATAGTTATATATCCAAATCTATAATGATGGACTTTTACAAAACCATAACTACAATTCTTCTATTTATAATTACGGTTTGCTACACAACCATAACTAAATGTATTAATCTATAACCAAGGTTTTTTTGCTAAAACCAAAGTTAAATACTCTAACCTATAGCTACAGATTTTTGGCAAACCGTGGCTAAAAGGTGCAATATATGCCTAAATTTTTTTAGAAAACTATAGCTAATTGTTTCAATCTATGAAAAAACTATGGCTATATTCCAAATAAAATAGTAAAATAATGACAATATATGCCTAAACTTCTAGCAAATACTTATATTATTGTAATAATTCAATACATGCCACATAATTTGAATACATCCATTGTTCTACCAAAAAAATACATCCATTGTTTAAAATGTATTACAAATGTCAAATTTCCTAGCAAATCCCTCTTTCTTTATGGTTGTTAAAAATGGTTAAGCCTATGTGTATGTATGTATGTATGTATGTATTCATTTAACATTTAGATATATTTAATAACTCTTAATAGCATAAATATTTTATACATAATTGTTGTTTGTTTCAATTTTTAACCTATAATTTCATTTTCAATGAGTTGTTCATGCTTTGAGAAATTGTGAATGCGATTTATTTAATAGAAATATGTGGCACTTGTTAACATTAAATTTGATATTTGAATTTTATTTGTTATCAATCTAGATATTCATGTTATTTGGGCTTATTAATTGGGTTAAACCCAATAGAATGACCTAAACCATATTAAAAATTAGACCTGAACTATAATAGATTGGTTTGGTTTAATTTAGGAGGTGTTCTATAACGTATATGAGAAATTGGGTGGTGTGTTTTCATCCACAATAGGGTAGTTGTTCTGCACCGTGGACAAAAATGTGTGAACCGATCTACACCACACCTCTATGGGCGTTTTGCAAGGTGTGGTGTGCATTTCAATTCACACATTGCATTTGATTCCATGCATCTCAACTACAACATTTGAGCTAATCTATCTCGTTAATCATTAAAAAATAGTATATTATTTTTTATAATACAAAATAAAAAATATTAGTAAACAGTAATATTAAATAACAAATAATGATATTAATATTTGTCGACATAAATTACGTGTATTTGATTAACACAAAATATAGAGACAAATTACAAAAATAAATTTGTAATAAAGAAAATGCAAGGGAATTGAACTCTCTTTGATTTTTTGCTCGATGTCGTGAACAACTTCTTATTAACGGTTGAATTTGGTGAAGACAAGGGCCAGTAGCATGTTTCTCGTACTTCTTGAAGTGTTGATGTAGATTTCTTTGACTTTGGTGCTTCTTAAGACCACTTCAGCCCACTTTGCTAATCAATCCCATAAGTGGGGTGTTGGATTAGGGTTAATCCCATATATGTACCATTATGTATAAGTTAATGGTCTACCCAATGGGACCACCACCCTATTATAATAGGACATATGCCATATTGGACTTAGTACACTTAGTTCCTTTGGCCACTAGGTTATGTTTTCATAGACTTAGGCCCTAGGCCCATGGAGGCCCATATTAACTTGTGAGGGCTAACATGGAAATTAAGCCCATTTATTTGGCTTAGAAATTCACATAGTTTACAATATTAATTAAAAACGAATAGTAATATTAATGATAATTGATAATATTAACAACAACATTAATAATATTTAATAATATATAATAATATCAATAACAGTTAATATTAACTGGTAGTATTAATAAAAGTAATATTTGAAACTTAATAATAAATAAAATAATATTAATATTAATTAATAAGCATGAGTATCAGTTGCAAGTGGTTCAAACATAGAAGAGTAATATAGCATGAGAATAAATGAAGGAGGAATACTTATTGGTGATGGTCTAGTGCAGCGGTGGTCGAAGGAGTGGCAGATGGTTCAAATTAGGCCTGCCAATGATACCCAAAAATCCAAGGCCCGATCTGACATCTGATTCGATTATCTCAAATTCAGATGATGAGTTTATGTAATCAAATCGAATTCAGATGTTACAATCTACATCCGATTAAAAATCAGATTGGATTCATATTTGACCCATCCCAATCCGATTAAAATCTAAAACCGGTTATGTTATAATATTTATTAACTTTAATATATAAATTTTACACAATTATCTTCAAAATTATAAAAATATATTCGGTATATTATATTATATATGAATTTATACATATAATAAATTTAGTATGTTATATTTATATTAATTTATTATATATAAAAGTTAAAAAATAAATACATTTTTATTTTTCTGGTATTTTAGAAAGTTATAGTAGAGTCAGATTAAATCCAAATCTGATTTGAGTCCATTAGAATTTGAATCCAAGTCTTTTATTCCAATCGGATTTCAGAACGGGTTCAGATATAGGTAGACCTGAATTGAATTCAAATATTGAAATGTATATATAAATCTATATATATATTAAAAAATATGAATAGTCTCAAGAATGTTTTTGGAATTTTCTGTGGATAAAAATCTTCCCTCCATATTTAAATTTATTGATAAAAAATGAGAGCAAATGGGGTAATCGGTTATTGATATTAAATGAATCGAAAAGATGTAATTGTAAAATATTCAATACATTCAATTCCCTCTCATTAGATCCAACATTTAAGGTATTAATTTGCAATCACCTTCATTTAATCATATATTTAAAGCATTTTTGTTTCTTCTCATCATTAAGTTCTATTAATTAAATTCATACATAATAAATTAATAATTCAAATAACATAAAAACTTATATTTTTAAAATCTATTTGAAAAACAATATAGTGTTTTCATCTAGATGGTGGTAAGAAATTAAACCATTTTGGGTTAAATGGGTGATCCATGTTGCCACAATTAAATAATACAATTCAAAAATAGATAAAATGCAAAAATATATAGAAATAAAAAAAAATGGGAACATTTTTAATATCATATATTTGACATATTAAACAATAATAAGTATGATAAATAAGAAATGTTTTTATCAATGATGGAAATGGATTGTAAAATTTAAAACCAATTGGAAATAAAACTATTTTCCTATTCTCTCTCATTAAATCTCATATCTAAGGTATATTTTCTCATTAAATCATCTATTTAAGATATGTTTTTCTCATCATTAAATTCTACTAATTAATTTCACAACATTAATTTTAATAGTATAAAAATAAATATTTTTTTAAGAAATAAATATTTTAAAAAGTAATTTAGAAACAAACATTATCTTCCCCCGATGGTGGGTAAGATATTCAACCATTTGTGGTCAAATGGGTTAATAAATAATGCCATAATTAAATAATAAAAAATTAAAATATATAAAATATATAACACAAAAACTAAAAAGAATTGGGAATATCTCTAATAGTCTATATTCATTATACTAAACAAAAATAAGTATAAGGTGTAAAAAATATTTTTATTAATGATGAAAATGGAATGACAAATTTAAAATCAACCTATAAATGAAATGATGTCATAGTCAATTAATAAAATGTTTAAAAAAATACAAAGAACCACAAAAATAAAAAATAGAGAAAATTTTAGACACATATCAAATGTTATATATTAATAAATAATAAAATATTTGGTAAATCTCTAATATTATACATTCATTATATTGAACAAAAATAAGTATTATTCATAAGAATCAATGATGAAAATGTAATACAAAATTCAATATCAACCAAGAAATCAAACTATTTTTTATTTTGAGTTATGGGTTAGTGGTTTAATTAGGTTAAATGGATTAATCGATGATATGATAGTTAAAAAATATAAAAATAAAAGTAATCAAAAGAATATATAAAAATTATATATTAATTATGTCAAACAAAAATCAAGTGTGATAAATAAAAATTATTTATAATTCTCTTATCTAGATAGTGGGTTAATGATCCAACTTTTCAAAGAAAGTCATGGTGTAATAAATTGAATAATAAATATTAAAAAAAAGATAAAACACAAAAAAATAAAAAAGTACATAATTTTGTCAAAAACATTTGGGAACCTTTTTTATGTAATATATTTATCATATTAAATAAAAATAATAGTTAAAATTAAAAGAAAATATTTTTATTTATGACAAAAATGGAATACAAAATTTAATAATAATAATAATAATAATAGTTATTATAATTTAAAATATCCACATGCAATGCATGTGCACATTTACTACAAGCATTTAAGTTTATTTTTAATCATATTGTTACTTTTGTAATTTTTATGTTAACTATGATATATCTAAAATTCAAGTAATTAATATGAATAAAAATTTCTAACGTGCAATATATGTGACTAATTACTAGTTAAGTTAAAAATGATCAAAATATTATGTTATTATATTTCACAAACATAATTGAGTAAAATCATAACATTTTAAACAACTTATTTATGCATATTATATAAATTTTTAGAATATATAACCGTATATATTTAAATGATATCTGAGATAGTGGTGGATTCATATTTGATCGAATTATAAGTAGATCAAATTCAAATTTGGATAAACAAATACCATTTAGCATTTGAATCCCTATCGCTCATCCTCCTAGATATATGATTTGAATTCAGAGAAAAATTCACATTTGATTCAGTTATAAGTGGACTGAATTTAAATTCAAACAAATGGATGCCATTTGCAGCCCTATTTCACCCTTCTATATATATGACTTGAAATCAGAGAAATAGAGATGAGAACCATGGGATGAAACTTGGATTCAGTCCTCATAAAAACGGCATTCATAGTCACTTGCAGTCGTGCATTGGAAATATCTCCTCATGATAGGGGTGGATTTAAGCCGAGCCGAGCCAAATACTTGGCTATTCGAGCTCGGCTCGCTTCAAAGCTTGCAAGTTCAAGCTCGGCTTGGCTTGAGCTCGATTGCAAGCCAAGTTTTTTTTTCTAAAAAATAAAAAGTATACATATAAAAACATTATTTTATTTTACATACAAAAAATTAAGAATTATAAAAATAATTTATTATTATACATATAAAAAATAAAAAATACACATAAATAATGTTTTTATTTTACATACAAAAAATAAGAATTATAAAAATTATTTGTCATTATACATAAAAATAAAAATATCATATATAAAATATTATTATATAATAAAAATTATTTATTATATATATTTATATGTATGTATGTATATAATAAAAAATATTTATTTATTATAATAGGCTCGCAAACCTCACGAGTCAAACTTTACTGGACTCGAACTTGACTCGATTAACAAATGAGTCTATATATCAGACTCGAACTCAGTTCGAAGCTCGACTTAAACAACTAAGCCAAATCGAACTCGAATAACTCATGAGAAATTCAACTCGTGGCCACTCATGAATAAAAACTTTCAAGCATGAATATATTCTCGATACATAATTACAAGTGGCTTAGGACTAAATCCGATCTCCATGGGAATATGGGATGAGACTGTATATAGAAAGATGTTTCTTTTTTTTTTTGAGGGGATAAAATAGACTGTAGAAAGAGTTGAGGATGAGATATGATTTGTTCATTGTCAAGGCATATAGAGTCGCTAGGAAGGGCCCGCGGTGCCCTTGCCAAAGATATTCTTATTTCCACGGACCCCTTAAACAAAGACTACTCAGCTCCAACAATTAAGCGCCAAAATAGGCTTTGTGTGGTACAAAAATCCAGATGGTTGTGTGAAGAAAAGATGCTCGATTCCTTTCTCACAGTTCTGGTCTGCACATGGTGAAATATGAAATTCGGCAGCCTGTGAATTGTGATTAATGTAGAATGCACATGCACAACAGCGGAACTCATGACAAGTTTAGCACTGTTACATCAAGCAACTTTGATGTGAAATGACATTGAACAATATCAGCTAAAATGCTGCATGTGATTAATAGAACACGTGGCAAGCTTACTATCTCCACGGCACGGTCGCTGTGACATTAGACAGATTGACTCACTACTAAGAACATGATGAAAATACGTGGCAACTGAGGATTTAAAAGGCTCAAATTTTGGTTCCACACACTAGACTGAGCTCTGTTAAACAAGTATATTTATGCTACTTTATGCAGCTAATTTACTCAATATCTTAAAGCTTTTAGGTTGAAGACTTGAATATGAGAACTTCGTCACCTCATTATAATTAAGGGTAAAATAAAATGCTCCCCTAAGGCTATGTTTGGTTTAAAGGAAAAAGTAGGGTAAAGAAGGGAAAGTCGAAAAGGTAGAAAATCTTTACAAATTCTTTTTTGTAAATTTTTAACAAAAATCTTTTTTTGATTTTTTAAAAAGGGGTAAAATACAAAAGTCTCCCTTGAAGTTTTGGATAATCATAAAAACTTTCTCTATAGTTTCATTTTAACAAATACCTTCCTTAAACTTTTGAGAAATTCAACAAAAACCTCCCTTCTATCATTGTCCTAGACAGAAAACGTTAGATTGATGCATCAGCTTTTTCCAAATATCCATTCTACCCTTTTATAAATTACTTTACATATAAAATTACTGAAATAATCCCATTTTAACTCAACAGAAAAAACATATTTCAGTAATTTTGTTGTAAAATTACTGAAATGATCATTAAAAGTGGTTTTTATTGAGTTGGTTATTTCAGTAATTTTGTATGTAAAATAATTTATAAAAGGGTAGAATGGGTATTTAGAAAAAAACGGGTGCATCAATCTAATGTTTTCCATCTGGGACAGTGACGGAAGGGAGGTTTTTGTTGAGTTTCTCAAAAGTTCAGGGGATATATTTGTTAAAATGAAACTATAAGGGAGGTTTTTATGATTGTCAGAAACTTTAGGGGAGGTTTTTGTATTTTACCCTTTTAAAAAATTCAACAAAAATCTTCCATCCCTCATTAATCCCAACGGAAAACGTTAAAGGTTAAACCATGCATCAACTTTTCCAAATACCCATTTTACCCAAAGTCGACAACAACACACCCAAAACCGCTACCGTATCTTTCAACCAATACTTAACACTTTCACTCGCCTCGCCGTAGAGATCAACCAACGCGAGACCATTACAATCTGCGGAGTCGATAATGACAACATGTCAGACCTCCTATTCAAGCACCTCTCCATCTACACCATCAAATTATCAAAAACATCATATCCCTTCATGTTCTCCTCTATTATTTTGGTGCATAGAAATTGTATCGAATTACAAACAGTGCGGTATTCACTGCCACCATGTTCCAAGCCACTTACTCTTCTGGTTTCGTCAACACCACCGATCTCAAAGGCGACAAGGTCAACTTTGGTCACAAATCCAACCACGACAACCTAGACACCACCTTCGTCATATCTGTATAAGAGATTCCATACAACATCTCCAACACCGGTGCTTAAGGTTGCTAAGTCTCCCAAGGCATCGAAGCATGCGTCACCACCGGTACCAGAGTCATCCATGTCTTTGGATGGTAAACTATCTGATACGGTGGCTAACAATAACGGCATTGTTAGATTTAACGGTGAGAGATGGATGATAGCGATTTTGGATGTGTTGCTACTGATTTTGCTAGGGTAAAACGGGTATTTGGAAAATCTAAAGGAGGATTTTGTGAGAGAAGAGAGTTTTTTCTCGAGTTCTTTAAAAATCTAGGGGAGGATTTTGTTGAAGTAAAACTAAACGGGAGGTTTTTATGATTGTCATAATCTTCAGGGGAGGTTTCTATATTTTACCCTATAATTAATGAAATTTCAGCACAAATTATAAGTGGGCTACATGTAGGGGAGTAAACAAATCGAATTTGAATCGGACTAGGCGATATTTGAATTCGAATCCGATTAGAAAATTTGACATCTGAATTTGATTCAATATTGATGGATATCAAAAATTAATATTCGAACTTGAATTCGACTAAATATTTGAATATTTGATTCTAATTTGACTAATTAATCATTTTAGATAATTAATAAAAATATAAAATAAATATTTTATTTATACCAGAGTTTGTTTGGTTCAGACATAAATAGGAATGGGAATGAGAATTATAATCAACAAAAATGAGATTTCATTCCAAGGGAGGGGCAAGGAATGGCCATTCCATCAAATGGGAGAATGCCATTCTAATAGGAATGGAAATGGGATTTCGATACTATGCAACCAAATAGTTAGAATTTGTATAAATTCCGATTCTGATTCTATACCCCTATTTCCGCAAACCAAACGGGGCCTAATATATATGAACATGCATGTTTAATTAGCTCAAGTATCAAACTTGTAGGGTTGCTTTAAGTTTGATTAGATGAGATATCCCTTACTAGAAGGTTCCCCTTTTAAGAGTGGATTGGAATCTGCTTGACACATCCAACTACTTAGGGGTGTTTTGTAATGTGGATGAGAAATTGGTGGGTGTGACCACAATCTGTGTTAAGGAAAAATCCACACCACACTACTGTTTACAGCTGTTCTGAACTGTGGACCAAACTATGTAGACAGAAACTGTCTACACCCACAAGAGCATTCTGTAGGTGTAATATGGACTAGTCTAGACCACACCTATTGATTCCATACATCTCATATACAACTTGTGAGATAATTTTGCATAATTGATCATGTCGGATCGGATAAGGGTGGTCCAAATCAGATATGATTTTCAATCGGATCCAATCCAATCCAAAAAATATGACGGGTGGTTATCCGAATATGACAAAAATAGGATCGGATAATAATATAAAGTAATTTGAAATAATAAAATAAAATAATAACGGATAAAACAAAACAACAATATTTAATTATTAATAAATATAAAATAAATATATTTGTCATTATAATATTATCTTCAACAATAAATAATTTTTATATAAATTATAACATATTAAAAGATTAAATAAAATAAGAGTAGTTGGACCAATGTAATACAAGTGTACATTGAATCTTTTCCATAAACTGTCCTCACCATAGTGTGCCTCATCCACGATAAAATACCGTAAACGATAAATTAGAGTGTGGCTTCTCCTTGTTTATGCTATTTTATTTACAGTGATTATCCACACCCAGTAGAACATCACATTCTACCATGAACAGGACCAAAACGGTCCCGTCCACGATATTTTCACACTACTGAATGCCACCTTAATTGATACTTGAAATTTGAAAAAAAAAACCCAAACATATGAAGTTACTTGTACAGTGTACACTATAACAACACCTAATAAGTGTTAATTGGTTTACATCACAGAAACCTAAGTTGGAAAGTTTACTCACCCTCACTAATGACTCCTCTCCCCTCCAACCCTGAAAAGAAAATTCAGTAGGTACAACCGTATAGTTGTTAGGTGATATCCTATAAATGTCCTGGAACTTCCCATGTAATTCATCCTTCGTGCCAGCTTTTACAAAGAAGGTTGTCACTATAACATATTGCCCTTATTCAAATGGTTTGAGTGGAGGTTGTGAACTTGTTTGTGCAATTGTGCTGAACTGATCATTCAATGAGAGTTCCTGTATTTGCACTTCTTTTTTAACCATATCAGTTGGTGTTAGAGGTGAATCATGAAATGAAGAACAGGTAGGGAACCGAACCGTTGAGCCAGTTTTTTAAACTGAATCAGTCTTATCGGTTTCTAGAAAACCAACAATGAAATCAAATCAAAGTTGATCGGTTAATCGGTTGACCAGTAAGGTTAACAGTTGATTTTTCAGTTTTTTTACATTTATAATATATATTATAAAAAACATATAAATATATAATAAAAATAAAAATATATATAATATTATATTTTAAATAATAAATAATATATTATATATTATAAATATATCTTTATATGTAATGTACATTTATTAATTTATAATATGTAAAAATATAAAATATAAAAAATATATATAATATATATAAAAATATATAAAATATATAGAAATATATGTATATCAACCAATTCGATTAACCATTGATTTTGTATATTGATTAACCGAAACCGAACCAATACCTTCAGTTTTTAAAAAATATGAGTCAAAACCGAATTGACTAATTTGATTAACCGGATTTTTTATTCAATTTCGGTCAATTTTTTTTATTCAATCCGATTTTTAGGTTTTTTTTTTCTCACCCGGGTAGCTGTGATTGCTAAGAGTGAATTAAATAGATACCCATGAAACTTCAACGACATGATCAAGAAAATTCATCACTGAATCCATTTTCTTGAATTTAGGGGTTTGACAGTGAAGTGATTTAATTAGCAGAGAGCGTCTTCTTACGTGAGAGTGCGTCCAATTTTGTGTAACTATCTGGTAAAAAGGCACTAAATGGGTATGATCTGACAGTTTACAGCTCTTAATTGATTGATCATTTGATTGAATTATTTGAAAACAGAGCAACAAAACGATGGGCGGGTGTGCCCCACCACCAAAAGAGTGAATCAATATCATGAGTTAGAGCAAAGTTTCATTCGAACAATCATCATAAACTTGCATTGGGAATATCTTTCCATGAAATAAAGCATAAAAGTATGGAGATATTCTTAATGCAAGGCTATAAAGACTGTTCGAACAGCATTGGAACGGACTTTGTTCTGACTGAAGCCGATCTCTCTCAGAATAAGCTCAGCCGCATCTCAAAAAGTACCATAAAGGTACCCTCATCCTCATCAGCTCATCTCATGTATACGCTTCTCAAGAGAACCAAATGGCCCAGTGTTTGATACTTTGATTAAATGGGTCATATTTGCTCCACAATGCATGCACCCCAAACAAATGAAATTCGCACCGCAAACAAATTGAGCCTGAGAAATTAAGTCAGGCCCCATGAGTCTTGAGTTTAAGGGCCACAAATGATGGAATCGTTAATCAAGTTCAAAACTGTTGTGTGCATTAAACATGTCAAAAGGTCAATGAGCAGAAAATGATAGCAATTGGATTAATCGGAGATTATGCAAATACTCTGCTTTAGGCTTCGTTTGGATGAGTTTTGCTTTTTAACATTGGGCTGTGGAAGATAAATATGAACTAATAAGTGGGTTAGACTTAAGAGTTGCTTTAAACCAATACCAATCTACAGTTAAAACACTTTTACTCCAAAGCATAAACCCTAAAATTGGGGCTGTGTACTTTTTCGCTTCAGAACCATAAATCCTTTCCTTTCCCTACTTTTTCCTTCAAACCAAACATAGCTTAATTAGACTGTTGGGCATAGTGATCACAGAATCTTGACTAGGACCATGTTTCCTTTTTCATGCTGATTGATGTTTAAAGAGCAGATAAGTGAAAATGGATGGGTGAGCCCACAATGGAAAATGAAAGGACATGAGTAGCAGAACTGCTTGAGTGCAGTACAGAGGCTTCTGCCACCATGAGTTTTCAGGTTGCACAAGATTAAACTTGAAGGACGTTGGTGGGTGGGGGCCTTTTTCGGTTTTTGTAGGCAAGCCATTAGATTCAAACAATTAAAGAGCGCGAGATAACGAGTAAAATGAAGTAATTCCATCTTAAATTACTTTTAGCTTTTTATTGGATTTTCAGAGTGTCAGTTCATCATTTCATGGATTTATTGAGGATGTCAATAAAACTGAAACGAACTCGTTTTGGGATATCAAGATATATATATATATATATATATATATATATATATATATATATATCCATTTATAGTTTTTACTAGTATTAAGAAAAAGCAGGGAAAGTAAGTGCTGAGTGATGAATTCATTCAAAGAGGATGGTAGGAGTGATCTTGTTAATGCGAATAGCAGGTTAAACAGATCAAAGTAAGATGCATTGCAAGGGATGAGTACTTTCCAGGCCCAGAATTGGAAGGGTGGAGTTACTGGGAATTCATCACTTAATGGTAATAGTAGCTAGGGCCTAGGGGTGTTCAGGACTGGATTGGATAATATTAGATTAAATCAGAAAATTATAGCTAGTTTGAGAAATTTTTAGATCAAATCACGTTTTAATATAGAAACTAAGGTGGTGGGATTGGCCACGATATATTCAGTTTCAATCCACACTACATCTGTGCTATGCATTCAGTTGTCTGTGGTGTGGATTGATCTTTCTCGTCCGTGTGTTTATCTCGTGGAAGTATTTACATTATACCATTTTGCATATAATGATATAATGATCCTATACTTCGCATGGATGTTTAACCCTAATATAAGACCTAGGATGAATAAGAAAAACTGAAAAATTAAATTAAATTGAAAAAACGATAGAAGTTAAATCAAAAATCCGATTAACCGAACTAGCCACTTCAGTTTCAGTTTGATATTTTAAAAAAAAACCAAAGGTACCAGTTCGGTGTCAGTTAACCAATATAGAAAACCGGTGGTTAACCGAACCGAGCGGTATACATATATTCCTATATATTTTATATATATTTATGCATAATATATATTTTTATATATTATAAATTAATAAATATGAATTATATAAATATATATTTATAATATATAATATATTATTTATTATTTAAAATATAATATTATATATTTCTATTTTTTATTATACATTTATATGTTTTTTATAATATATATTATAAATATAGAAAACCAAAAAACTGACGAACCAAACCAGTCAACCAATTAACCATTCGGCTTTGGTTTGGTTTCGATTACTGGTTTTCCAGAAATTGGTAGGATTGGTTTTGTTTCAAAAATAGGCCCACGTTAATTGAACTATGAGAACCCCTAATAAGACCTCATTTTTTGTTACTTTTATAACACTTCTTTGTGAGTTCGTCGTTGCTAGATTGGATGCAACAAAATCCACATCTGATCTGATTAATGAAACTTTCAAAATGTGATAATCTAGTACCCACCGTTAACTAGCCCGTTAATCAGCCATTAAGTGACATTTGAAAAGCCAAAAATGCCCTAAGATTGCCATCTAATTATCTTTACCAACCATCCAAACATTGACAATAAAATAAATAGTCTCAAATTTTAGATTCTTCTAAACAGTCACTAACATTTTTAAATAGAAGAGGCTAGGATTTGAGACTTCAGTTTTTTGTCAATGTTTAAATGGTTGATAAAAAGAATTAGATGACAATCGAAGGATATTTTTAACTTTTCAAATATCACTTAATGATTGATTAACGGACTGGTTAACAATAAGTACTAGACTATCATATTTTGAAGGTTCAAATACTGTATTGTTGCATTCTAAAAGCCAAATTATCACTTAAGCGAAATTACAATTACTGATCGAGAATTTTCCCTAAAATTAACGCCACCTTCTTACGTAAAATGCGATAGCTGACAAATGACAAAAAGAAAACAGAATTCCAGACTAAACCCTTTCACGCGAGTGAGACAAATTGGACGTATGCTTCATTAATCTTCCTAGAATTGACCTACTTGAGTAATTAATTAGGCATGCTAATGAAGAAATTCATCATCTAATTTTCTAATTAGATCCATGTCAACTTTAGCAAATCATGA
Organism: Nelumbo nucifera; assembly: GCF_000365185.1. The sequence continues at coordinate 4,938,459 of NW_010729075.1, forward strand.
AAAGGGTATTACAGTAATTATAGATCTACAACGAAACAAAGAGTGAATACGGAGATATTTACAATGCAAGGCTGTAATTGTAAAGGCTATTCGGACGGGCGTTGCACTGACCGAAGCCGAACTCTTCCAACGATGGCATAGCTACTTGCCATGAATGGTGTACCACTTACCACACAAGTTCCGAACGGTGACGATAAGTAATGATGAAGATTTCGGTAATTTGTCGGTCAGCAAAACGGAGGTCTATGGTCTACCCACTCATGAGTCACGATTTCACGATTTTCTGGGGGCATTTGGTATTATACATCTTATCATAAGATGGGATACATTAGACCCGTTATATATGAGATGTGCGGTGTCGGATTTTGTTGGACTTGGAAGGGTTTTAGAACTTATATCGTTGGCAGGGAATCTCAACTCTTGTCTGGTGGATGCACCCTCGCTGTGTGTGAGGGCTGCGTGTGTGTGAGTGCCGAGGGGGTGCCTCTTGACTCTTGTGAGTTGTGAGTACAAGTGACGATCATCTTGAAACGTTGGACTCTCCGAGAATACCATAAATACTCAGTGACTCACTTCTTTCCAACTCCGACTCCCCAATCCCCACCGCTCTCTCTCTCTCTCTCTCTCTCTCTCTCTCTCTCTCAAACAGTGAGTACTGAGTAGTGGTGGCCTGGTGGGAAAGACAGCGTGCGCATTGCGCACCATTCTCCACTGACGAGAGGAGATTGCGTAACTCTTGTTCAGATATTGGTGGCTTGGAAGGTATCTGTTTCATTGAAGGGTCCCTTTCCTTTTCTTTCATTTCAATGGTACTCTCCCACATTTCCCTTTTAAGCATACAACTTTAGAGTTGAGTTGCGAACAATTAACAAAAGGTAGGATGAATTGTTGATCACAGTTAGGTTTTGTGGAATCTGAGTCTCACTCGGTTCAAGTTCCTACTTTCTTCATCCTTTTTTTTCTTTTATAATGAAATGTGAAGTAGGATTGGAAGAGAATTTCGAATAGGTTTGCACATTTTGATGAATTTTGTGTCTGGAGATGGATCCTCCTCTGATTAATGAATGTCCGTTTCCCGCCGCTAACCCGTCCTCTTATAGCTTGGCTGAGATTTGGCCGTTTCCGCTCAATGGTGGTGGAGGTGTTGGGGATTCCGCTGGTGTTTTGGGATTGAGGAGGAATCATTTTCGGCAGAATTCGGGTGGGTTTGTAGATAGTTCCGGGACGGGGACGGCGGTGAATCGGGATATGTCCATGAATGAGTCAACGGTTACGGAGCAGAGCGTGAGTCGTGGTGGGAATGGAAGGAAGCGTAGCGATGCTGGTTCGGAGGATGAGTCGTCTAAGCTTGTCTCTACGAGCAGTGGCAATGATGTGGTAATCTGTTTTTAATTCATCTCTTCTCCTTTCCAAACTGTCTCTCTTGTTGATTTCCATTTCTTAAATGCTTTTCTTCACTTTGGTTTTGTTATATTTATTTGTTTTTCTGAGTGTTCTAGCAGTGTAAGACTTGGGTAGTTTGGAATTACCGTATATTACTGAAATTTGCCTAAGGTTATTATGATTTAGGTTTTAAACTGGAATTGATATTTCTTATCTGAGAAGAACTTATTGCACTAAAGTTTTTCTTTTGAAGATTTTGATTTAAATAAGCTTCAGTACATTAATTTGGGGCTGTTGATGTGTTGAAGCTGGACTTTTTGAGAGTTAAAATGTATGAGCATGGATGTTCAGTTGGTTGGGAGTTAAAATGTTTACATTAATTCAGATATTTAGATAGAAGTTCAATTGGTTCTGGGTTCTTATTGTAGTTCTCTTGATAACATTTCTCTTTTGAGCAGAACGATTGTGATGGTAAACGTCTAAAGGTTTCTAGATCCAAAGATGAAAATGGTGATTCAAAAACTGAAACAGAAGCAAGTTCTGGCGCCCGTAACAAGCCAGCTGAACAAAACACACAACCTCCTGAACGGCCTAAGCAAGATTACATTCATGTGTGGGCAAGGAAGGGCCAAGCTACTGACAGCCACAGTCTAGCAGAGAGGGTAATTAACTTATATCCTCTTAACTTCATTATTTGCATTTATACCTTGCTGTAAATGTGTAGAAATAGTGACCAAGTTTCTGAGGTTCACATGGAAACATTTTTAGCTTTACATTGAGATGCATAAACACTGCCTCTTTATTATTGCTATCATCTAGAAAATAGATACTTTATTGGATGCAGATGGTGCACCTTATAGATGATGTCCACATATACCATATAAATTGATTATTGGAGCCATTTGTTGGACAGGCTAGGAGAGAAAAGATCAGTGAGAGGATGAAAATTCTTCAAGATCTGGTTCCTGGATGTAATAAGGTACAATATTGTTGCTTCAGTGCTTATATTATTGGTCTGTTTACCTTAGCATATGCTGTAACTTCTCTGTGTTATGAAGCCAGTGCTATTTTCTGAAGAGTGTTGCTCAGAAAAGTTTTGTTATCTAGGTCATTGGCAAAGCTCTGATCCTTGATGAAATAATTAATTACATCCAATCACTCCAGCGTCAAGTTCAGGTATGCATCCTTTTTCTCTGATTTACTTTGTTGCTTTATTTATTTATTTATTTTTTATCTTTGCTCCTTTCAGCCAGTGAACTTGAAACTGGATTTATATAAAACTTTTGGATGGTAGTTTTTGTCTATGAAGCTTGAAGCAGTTAATTCAAGAATGAACCCAGGCATTGGAGGATTCCCTTCAAAAGATGTAAGTCTTAATTACATAGACTGAACCATGCTGCCCTTTCTCATTTATTATCCTAGGAACCAAATGAAGACTTTGAGTGCCATATTAATTTTCAGATCAACTTGGTTAAGTCTTGATCATTAAAATTGCACCTTTTTTGTTGAAAAATTATATGGTAGACTACCAATCGAGGGCTGCTTCGTTGGTGTGTTAGCTGGGTTGCTCCAGCATTGACGCAGAATCAAGTCCCGTAACCAGCACTTTGGGGAAAAAAAAGGGTAAAGGGGAAAGTTATGGGTGATTAATCAAAAAAAATTATATGGTAGACTGCAAATCCTCACGTAACATTATTCCTCATGCTATATATGTGGTATTGGGCCATCAACCCAGCCGACTTAGTTGATGTCCGTCTTAACCCTTAACCCTATCTCTTCTACTTTTATGAATGCAACTCTAGATTGGAGACCATCTTCCAGTGGGAAAGTTGGTTTTCGTTGTCCATTTATGTTGTCAATTGACTGTGTAATGTGTATTGACTTTGGTGAACCAGTCACACAGTTTCACATATTATTTGGTTTTGACAATGATGATTGGTGGTTTATTATGCCTATTTTCTTCTCATCATTGATGTCAGCTTGTCAAAGACGAGAAAGGCAGGGATGTAAGTAATGGGGCAACACAAGGCATTATAAGTGAAGAATTCAACTCTCTCCTAATGTGGCCAAGTGTGAGACTCAGATGAGGTGATTGGTGCACATCACTGAGGTGCCCCATGGGGAAAAAGTTATTTTCTTTGTTCTTTAGGCTGCATTTGTTTGTGATACAAACATTGAACCGGGGTATTTATGTACCCCGGTTTGGATTTGTGAGTGTTTGTTTGCCATACAAAAGTGAAATGATTAAGAGGGAAAATGTTTTTTCCTGACATTTTCGTATCGTGAGGAGAGTACATTACTGTATCCATTTGATGGATACAAACTTGTACTCATCAGATCTCAATGTAAGTAGGCTTACTTTATTCTGTTGAGAGAGAGAGAGAGAGAGAGAGAGAGAATGGGTTTACAACTGTTAACCATTTTGCATTCATGAACCAAAGAGAACGTATTTGTGTAAAGTACATATTTGCATTTGTATTGCAAACAAGCGCAACCTCAAGGGAAAAAAAGTTCCTTCTTAAGGCTATGTAGCTTGGCATGTTGGTAGGTGTAATAGGTCATTCATGTTGTATATGGTTTAATCTTAGAAGCATTATATCAATGGCTCTGTGTTGTTAAAGTGATATATTCATTTGAATTTTGTATGAAACATCCATGTGAACAAAAAAAGTACAATGAACAACAATTTTGTGAAGAAGAATATTAAAATTTCCAAGAAAATATGAACAAATCCAAGCAAGGCTTTGCTTTTCTTTTTACCTTTTTTTTATAAATAAAAGTTCATTAAAATTCATTATCAACAAAAAGAAAGAGACTGTTATTTTCTCTTTTTACCCTTCTTACTTGCCAGTCTTTCTCTTTGATTCTTCTTTTGTAGACAGACAAAACAATGAATAGGGATGCCACCTGATGATGCGCATTTCGGCAGCTCCCGGCTGGCAGGTGACTCAGATGCCTGGCTGAATAATCCCTACCTGGAATGTGGCTTGGATGCCTAGCTGAATGGTTCTTACCTAGAAGGTGGCTCTGATGTCTAGCTGAGTGGTGATGAGCTGGAGAGGTGGCTCTGATGCGACCTGCCAGGACACAATGTCAGAGTGCCCGGGTTGCTTTACCCGGGGTGTGCACTTCGATGCGTAAGTTAGTGAATCGGAGATTTTAAGATAGCTAAATGTGAGAGATCTAGAGAGCTGCGAGAACTAAATTGCGCATCTCCCCCCTGGAGTTGGAGGTAAGGCTTTTATATAGGAGGCATTGTTTGGCGTGAGCATCACGCAACACGTCCGGGATCTTTGGGAGGACGTGCCTAACTGCTCCGAAGTCCTCGGAGGTAGTCGTGCACGTAGGCCAATCTTTGCGCCTTACTCGGTTTCTCCCAAAACATTCGGTGTGAGAGCTAACTTTCGAGAGACCCGAGAGTGATGGGATGCATGCAAAAATTGACGGCGAGCACGTCTCGTAGGTCACCACCTAGACCTCAATCAAGTCGGCAAGCCCTCGAGGGAGGTCACTCCCCATGTCGAGGTCGCTTTAGTTGATATTGACGAGGTACCACAGGTCGGCCTTGGACGAGGTGCTGCTAGTCGCCCTGAGTCGTGGACAAGGTCGCTGGCTAGGTTTCTACTAGGTTGGGGGTGGAGGCAGGTCGCCAGGTTGGCGCTAGAGGCA
>NW_010729075.1:4943717-4961648 GCF_000365185.1 Nelumbo nucifera
TAGCTAGGACTCCATCATTTTGGCTAAGGCAAGTTGTCGCCTAGGTGGTTCTGGGTGTCACCCAGTTGTTTCGAGATGCCATGTGTCATGATGTTAGTGGAGGGCCAAATCTGCCCTCATCACCACCCTAATTTCTTCTTTTTCTTTTGTCTCCCTATTTGTGCTTGTGTGACAGAGAGGGAGGTTATTTTCTTTCTTCTTTTAAGTCAAGGATTAAAAGAGTTTCCTAACATCTCATTCCACTAGAAGCTCTTGTTTTCAGGATCACTACTAAAAATGAGGTTCTTAGAGGACAATTCTTTGTTATTGATTAGATTTTTGCCTTTGTTTTATTTTGATGTTGTTCTCATTGGATTCTTTTTCTTCATTGTAGGTCCTGAATCTTCGTGCATCTCATCTTATAAGTTCCTGTAACAAAAAAAAAAGGAAAAAAATGTCTATGTATTTATCTTGCTTATTGAAAAATGAATTCGCCTTTTCCATGCTTCTTTAACATATATCTATATCTGTATATATATATATATATATGATTCTGTTATTGCATTTTCCATCTAATAATTTAGATGTGGTGTTTCGGTTTGGTGCACAGACATTTGATACTACTAGTATGGCATTCAGTTCACAAGCTGCAAAGGAATATGACCAAGGATCACCACCAGAATGGCTGCATATGCAGATCGGTAGCAGTTTTAAAGATCAGCACAATTTTAGTTAATTCTCGTAAATTGACAATAAGGACATCAAGCAGCTTGCTTCCTCTTCCAGTGGTTGCCAACAATCATATCCTCTATCATCTTAGTTCAGAGAAAAATAATTATTTATTTGGGTAATTACAGATAGGTACCCTAAACTTTCAATTACAACACTTAAGTACCGTGAACTTTAAAAAATAAACACATAGGTCCATCCGTTAGTATTTCATAAGTTAAACAGTGCATAATGCCAAAAATACTCTTATCATGTATTTCTAAGATCATTCTCAGGTAACTGAACATCTCCCATAGTGACGTTCTCACATGGACAGCAAATAACATATTCAAATTTTGTGATGATGGCATTTTCTAGTGATGATTTTACTCTGTAGAACGAATACATGAGAAGGGTATTTTTGACATTATGCAATGTTTAACTGACAGAATACTAATGGATGGATCCAAGTGTCTATTTTTGAGAGTTCAAGGTACTCAAGTGTTGCAGTTGAAAGTTCAGGATACCTATTTGTCACTACCCCCAAAGTACATGGTACCTATCTGTACTTTACACTATTTATTTTTTTATGTGATATGGAGCTATGCTTGGTGTTTATACGAGTGAGCTTCATTTGAAAATCTGAAACAATCTCTGTTTCCTTGTGTGCTAGGGATTCATTATTTACCTTCATGTATCATTTGACAGGAAATCCTCTTCTTGTTGTATCACTGAACTTGACTTAAACCTCCTAGTATGTATGTTGTTCTTGAACTCTATTTAAACCTAACTAAAGAAAAATGCTTTTTCAAAATTTCTATAAGCTCAACCATGTTTTTTATTGGTAAGTATGAAGTACTTTTATTGATTTGTATGAAATAGTACAGCTAGCCTCCCTTTGATTACAAACTATCTCAATGTTGAAAAAAGAAATTACAGACTATCAGAGCCATGTCTTTGGCATTTAGCTACATTAAGAAGCTGAGTTATTTCTGCTTTACTGCCGGCATTGCTATAATGGAAGAACTTCTTTTCCTGGCCATTAGATCTTGCTGAGTTTGCCTTGTAATATCTGATTTGGATGCATTTTCGTGGTTATATATTGGTAATCCTGATTGAAACACAGGATTTGATTCTCATTGATAGCATGCATTCCATGCTGCCTTGAAGAATATGCAAGCTTTTTTTATCAATAAATATGCAAATTCTTTAGTCAGTCGATATGTTCAACTATATATATCAAAGTGTGAGTCCTTTCCACTACCTCTGTCCACTCACCATGCTCCCCTGGGTGGTGCTCTTCTATTCACATGCACCGATGCACAAACCATCTCGGTGTACTTTTCTCTCATCTATATTTATAATATAAAGAGGAAAGATGAAAGATGAGGGCTCCCTCGCCACAAAGTTGACACAGACCTCTTCTCATGTCTCACACTTGTTTAGTTATTTTTAAATTAAATCATAAAAATTATAAGTTAAAATAAAAAACTCTCCAGTCTTAATTGCTTTCAATAAAATCCATTGTAACTCTCACCAATTGAAATCCATTGGACCGGTCTGTTTAACTGAATAACCGGTGATCTGGTTCCTGTTTTATAAAACCGCTCGTTTAACTAATTGAAATTTTAAATGTGTTTAATAAAACTTGAACCCATGACTTTGTATTTTCAAATATTTTTTAATTATGATTAGTCCACCTCTTAATTGTGTTAACTAATGATTTTTTATTGTACATATTACTTTATTATGCATATATTTTAATGACTCTTAATTACCATTAATCTACCTCTTCGGTTGAACCTCTAACTTGTGAATCTCTCCCATTTCCAGTTCTATGTTTGGTTTAATTCTCTAAACATTGTTCTCTCTCTCTCTCTCCAATGGTCAATATGACATATTCCCTCATCCCATTAAATCCCAAATCTGAATCTATATATTAAAACAAAATTGTCTAGACATTGTTTTTTTTATTTTTTTATTTTTTTTATAAAATGCTACAACTCCTAAAGGTATTAGAGATAACAAACACTTCTAAAGACTTCTTTTTCCAAATTAATTACTAACATTCAATGTACCACTAATATGTGGCAATTTTGGGCACTCAAAAATCGATGATAAGTTTTATTGGCTTTCGTACTTTTTAGCAGTAAATACGTAAGTTGGAAAAGTATTGCCTAAGTTTTTACTTTATTAGCAATTTCTTATTAAGATATTCACAATCCTACCCCTCACTCTAATATACTCTATTGGCATGATTCCAATAAAAAAAGCTTCTAATGTTTGGTAAGGTAGATAGAGTGGATGGTCTACCATAAATTGAATGATTTAATTTACAACACAGGCTCATTTTGGAAATAGTACAAATATAAATATGTACAATGCAAATACATATAAAATAATACAAAATACAAGGTTTTATACTCTACAAATTTGTATTTATACTCCTAAACTGAGCCATAGTATACAGGATGGTATAACATTTTTTACTTATAATAATTATTAATTATGCTAATAAATAGTAATTATTAAAATTAATAACACCTATTTTATTTTGCCCATTTATTTCACTTCTCATTATGATGTTATGACTCCATGCAAAACCTCAATTGAATTTACTTTTGACCTAAAAATGATTTGGGCATATCATGTGTGTTTAATGTGATATGAGCGCACCATGAGTGATTTAATTTGATATGGGCACATTGTAGGTGATTCAATTTGATATGGGCATGTCACATGTCATTTTATTTGATATGGTCATGCTGCATAGGGATGCAACATGGGCTGGCCCAGCCCGAGCCCAAACCGGCCCAACCCAGAATTTTACACGGGCTGGGCTCGGGCCTAGCTCTTAGGTAGTTCGAACCTGTCCCGAGCCTGGCCCAATTATATATGTATAATTTTAGAGTGGGTTCATTGACCAACCCGAGCCTGGCCCGAGCCCGAACTCAACTCGAGTGCATCAAATTACAAGGCGGGCTGGGCTCGGGTTGGAAAAATCGGGCTTGACCTTGGGCTCTGGCCGGACTCAGCCTTAAACTCAAATTTTAGGGCTGGGCCTAAGTCGATTATAAACCCGGCCCAACCCGCCCGACTTGCACCCCTAAGGCAGCAGGGATTTAATTTGATATGGCCACACTGCATGTGATACACCATGATATGGGCACACCACCAGTGATTTAATTTGATATGATCACACCACATTTTGCATCCCATTAATGTACATGGGGTGTTGATGGAAACATGAAGAAGACTTTATCATTTGGGATAGGGCCGCAAATGGATAAATAATTTATTGTGTAGATAGACCCAAATTTGTTGATCCCTATTATACTCGTATCTCTAGTAATGCAGTATATTTTCACCCAAAAAAAATTTCTTATACATAGAAAAGTGCACCATCTAACTAATCTTTACTTTATACTTGTCAAAAAAAATAATGCCACTATTTATTTTAAATTCACGTTCATACCACGGTGCAACTTGGGCAAGCCAGAGCAAGCCGAGACTGACCTAGCCTGAAATTCTACAAGGCAGAGAGAGAGAAAACCTTCATTCCCTACCCCACCTCTCTCTTCTGCCTTAACTTTGGCTGTTTGCTCCCAACAGTCTATGCTGTTGAGAGCGTTTTTAGCCTGGACGCGTTCACTAATTCACATCCATATCTATGATTATAGTTAAAAAGAAATATGAGCAATTACTATTTTACCCCACTCTATAATAACGTGGTATTCCCAAAAATATTTTCAACAGCAGGGGGGCCAACGACTCCCAACAACCAAAGTTTTTCCCTTTCTTCTCTTTCTATTTATCTTCTTTATACAAAACACCAAAATCTTTCTCCTGGGATTCCTCTACTTCAGACTTGTTCATTTCCTCTTTAACTCTTATATCTTAAGAGAAATCTTTTAATTTTAAAAGAAAAATGGTTGTTCGTTTCCTCTTATCTCTTATCTCTTAAAGTACAATCATACAATTTTTTATTTTCTAATGATACCCCTAAAAGAGACGAACAAAAACTCTCGTATATGAGATCAAAATGGATATTTTATAATTTTCAGAATTCAGAATAGCATTCTCTGCATTCAAGTTCAGAAGAAAGAAAAATTCAGTAATACCAATATACCTCTTAATGTAATTATTACACTTTCAAATATCAGACTTTTAAAGCAAATGAACAAACCAAATTTGAAACATTGTTGACAACTGTTCATTAGGTGTGTACCCTTTTCATTCTTCTTCTAGATGTGAAAACTGAGGCTACTTCCTACTTCTAAATATCAAAATAGGGGATTTACAACCTTGGCTTGCTCAATAAATCTAACTGATGTTACTTCCGTAGTGAAGGCAAACAATCGCCACAATTCCACCATCCAGTTAATTGATCTGAAACACCTTTTCTGAGCTTCTTGTGAACCACTCACATCATACCTTCACCACCATTTTTTTAGGTAAGTCACTTTGTCAACTAGTAGACGTATCCTGGGATCCAAAGACACGAGTGTGAGAAGCGTACCCGGTTTGGTAATTGGTTTTTGGGCCAGCGGTTCAATCATCTGAATTGAATGGTTCAACCTGTGATAACATAAATATAATAAAAATAAAAATATAAAATATTTATAATATTAAAACATGCCATAAAATGTTTATGAATAATGAAAATGCCATAAAAGTAAATAAAATACAAGAAAAATGCAAAAAAAAATGTCTCAAATAAAATTCCTCTGAAGTCTGAATCACTACTAGGAAATCCCCTTTTGTAGAAATAAAAAAAAGGATAGATTTGAGTTTCGTTTACACAACTGGTGATTAACATTGTTAATTCCCTCCATAATCATTGAATCAGGCATTCAAGTTTGAGGTTTTAATTGCTGGTTTGAGTATGTGTTTGTCTTCTTATTTTATTGTACCCTTTTTTCCATGCTCCTGCCTCTGTAAATGTAGAGGCCCTACAGCCCTACTAATTTCAAGTCCAACTGTAACTAGTAGAAAGATTCTTGCCCTACAGCCCTCCTTTGTATGAAGGGATATAATTTGCAATGATAGAATCAACTGCTTGCAGTGAACAAATAAGACGCTCCAAAAAATGAAGGAGGTTTCTTTGTTTTCTTTCGACAATTTAAAAGGTGGAAAAAACAAATTCATTTTGGGGTACTGACCTAGTCCCAAGGTTTTTAAAACCGAATAGGTTAGGGTTTGGTTCTTGGGTCAAATGGTCTGACAGTTTGAATCGAATGGATGATTCATTTTGACAAAAAACTAAAAATAAATTACAAAAATTAAAAAATAAAAAATGGTCAAAACCGTTAGACGGTTCAAACGGTTTGACCGCTCAGGTCAGCGGTTTGCTGACCAAATCAACGGGTTTAATAACGGTTTTGGGGTAAAACAGAACCAATCACTTGACCGGTTCCTAGTTTTTCCAGTCCAATCCGGTTTTGAAAACCATGCCTAGTCTCTTATTATACCCCTATTTACTGTAAAACACTGTATTTGGTTGCAATGCAATTTTATTTGCACTAGTATAAATACTTGAGAGTGCAAATGAAAATAATACAAATTTTGGTTTAATTTTATTTTGAGTTATATTTTATTCTGCTTCAAGTCTAACTTTGCTTCATTTGTACTGCAATCAAAACAAAATAAGATAAATTTTAAAATAAAAATAAATCCTAATTTACATTGACATCATTTGCACTTCCATGGTTTTGCGCATCAGTGCAAGTAAATTTGCATTGCATCAGAACATGATCACCGCTACAATTTTTGGGTTACTGGCAGAAGAAAAAACGACCAAGAAAGGATGAAATGAAACATAAAAAGGCACATGTCTAGCGGGTTAAGGAGTCTGTATTTGGCATTCTTTATTTTAAGGATTTATTCTTTTTATGTCCATATGAACACTGAATTTTTAACTGCAAAAGAGAAATAAGTTCTTAAAAAAAGGAATGCCAAATGCATAGAAACACAAGGAAAAAGAATAAAAAAACATCTGCAATGAGACTTCAGATCTCCTACCCACAATATACTACCCCGTGCATTGAAAACATTTCCCGATATTCTCTATATGTGCATGCGATATTATGTGGGTAAACGTAAACAAAGTTCTTATGAACAGGAGATCCGGACTTAATGAGCATCGTATTTCAGGTTGGAAAGGAGGCATGATGCTATTTTATATATCTTTGATATTTGTTATTAAAAGTTTAAAACTCTGCTATGGTTGTTTAATTTGAATACCGTTTTCTATTGGCTATCAAAAATTCACTTTGTTCTATTATATATTTTAGTTTTAATGCATGATTGCATTCAACGATTTTGTTTCTCCTCCCTATACTTTGATTATTTGTTATTTGAATATATTATTTGATTGATTAATTATTTAAGTTTTATTGTTTCTATCAAATTTTCCCTGAATCATTAACGCTTAACAGATTAACTTGACGTGTTCTATATATGTAATGCATGCAAATGTTTTTGCATATTTCTATAGAGAGGGGGTAGATGAAATCCAAATTGATATATTTTCCATTTAGAGAGCCTACCATATTATCCTCTATTATGTATATTTTTTTTTAAATCAAATCACGAGAAAAACAATATTTAGTCACCATAGCAAATATTATCAAAGCTCTAGCTACTTGGTACCAGCCCATGCATCGTATAAATCCTTGCTAGTTATCATCTATATATACAAAAAAACTGATCAATTTCTTGATTCGTTTTTAAAATATTAGTTTGAATTAGGAGGGGGATGTGATTCTGAAAACCCAAATTTTAATTTGACATCTAATTTGATTACCCGTGACACATATGTAGAGATGGCAATAGGATAGGGTTTAGGGAGGGTTTTGTAAATTTTAGACCTTATTTGTTTCCATATACCTTCCAACCCAAACCCACTCCAAAACCTATAGTGTGGGTTGAATTTTGAGAATCCAAATCCACTCTGCACATAAAAAATGCAAAATCCATCCCGCATTCAAAGGTATGGGGGATTGGGTTGGGTTTAGAACCCATATCTAATTTCCTATTACTTCTTGTTATATATAAGTAATAAATAAGTAAAATAACACAAATAAAGAATGAAGTTTCTAATTATTTGATTAAAAATGTAAAAAAAATTGTTCATAACTGGGATGGGATGCAAATCCTAACATGTTTATTCTTAAAAACTGAAACATGTAACAGAATTCAAGATATAAAACTCAGTAAGGGTGGACCACAAGTTACACACCTCTTATTTGCAGATAATTGCCTACTAATCTACAAAGCGGACATTAGTCAAGTTCAAATGATGCTGAATGTACTGAAGTAATTTGAGGAGATGTCTAGTCAAAAAATAAACAAAGCAAAATCTGGTGTTCACTTCAGCTCTTGGGTTCACAGAAGGAAAAAGAAAATGTTTCTGTCACTTCTTCACATGATATAGTTAAAACAAGTGGAGAAATACCTAGGAGTACAGCTTAATCTTGGAAATGCTAGTTGAAATAATCACTCAGAACTTTTGGAAAAAATAAACTCAAGGCTAGGTCTATGGAAAGCAAAATTGCTATCCTAGGCGGCGGGCAGGACCACCATGATAAAGTCCACACTCCAAGCCTCCCAAATTCCACTCTAAAAAAGTTAGAACACAGAGGAATTTCTGGTGGAATGACACCATCAATAACAAATGTGTTCATACCATAGCATGGAATTTTCTATGTAAACCAAAAAGTATGGGTGGCCTAGGTTTCAGAAGGATGAAAGAGTTCAATCAAGCTCTATTTTCCAAGCAAATTTGGAGGTTGTTTACTAGAGAACATTGCTTATGGAGGAAAGCAATAAAAGAAAAATATTTCAGGAATAAATTTCTGTTCTCCTTATAAAAAAAGACAGGCAGATTCTAAATGGTGGAAACAATTATTGTCTTTGTGGGACAAAATAAAAACAAACACCATTTGGCAAATAAAAGATGGCTCTTCAATATATATATCCGATCCATGGGTTCCGTCTCTCCCTAATTGAACTCCTGACGTTCAAATAGAAGCTCAAAACCAGAATATTAGCATGACTATGAATTACCTCATTGGACAAACATTGATTTTGCATCATCTCTCATTGGACACGCTCCTATGGATATCTTTGAAATCTAGGGAGTATGATGTAAAGTCAGGGTACAGATTCTTCACAACTACACAAGCATCATCTTCTAGACATCAAAGAAATTGGAATCTTATATGGAAATGTAAAGTCCCTATGAGATTTCAAATCTTTATGTGAAAAGCTTGGTGGAATAGCATTGAGACTAAGGACAGACTACGCTTCCTAAATGACAAAGAGAAATGTTCTCTGCGTCATATGAAAATGTCTCCATGTTCTCATTCTATTTGGATCTCAGCTTCTCTGGGCATAAATCCAGATAGAGTTCAGAATCAAGCTCTTCATGAATTTATATTTGAGTGGACTGAATCCAAGCTGAAAAACAGCTTTTTATTGCCAAGTTTTTTATCCTTTTTAGATTGATTTAGGATGCGAGGAATTCAGCTCTGCGTAACAAGTTTGTGCTAAACCCACTTCAGCTGCTAGAAGCTATGCACCACTTCTTACCTTTGAGCACAGCTATTCAAGACTCTCACCCAAGCTTTATGCACTCACATATAAATGCTTCAACAAAATATAAATTGTTCATTATCCACATCTATATTGGCAGGAACAGGAGTTGCAATCTTCTTAATAGATGATGGTACAATATTCATAGGAAGTAACAAAGTTGCAGCAACAAACCCCCCCCCCCCCCAAGCTGAATGGTGGGCTTACATATGTTCACCTACTGAGACTAAAGTTTCTCTGCATATTTTCTGGCTCAGAAAGCTTAGTCAATAATTTCTACAAGAATGATGAAGATGACTGGCTTATGCATCCTATAAAGCAGCAAGTTTTACAACTATTATCTCCTTTTGATACAAGAATGATGAAGATGATTGGCTTATCCAGCCTATAAAGCAGCAAGTTTTACAACTATCATCTCCATTTGAGTTTTGATATAGCGTGTGTTTTGTTCCATGGGCATTTCGTGATAGGTGTTTATCAAAATGCCACCATGTCATTGTCAAATCAGCATTTAGCTCATCATGGTGATTCGTACGCTTAAATAATTTATGTGCATGCCTACCATTGGGGGAAGCTTCATTTTAACGCTTCCCCAACGTTAGACGTTTATTCACTGTTCTGCTGATGTGGCAATTAATGGTTTTGTCATAAACTATTGACATTATTACTTTTCTTGGTTTTGAAGACAAATCAGGTATAAATGTTTAGTTAATAAACGGAAGCTCTACCAAACACATGCATAGTATGTGTAAACCATGTAAATAGAGATATGAATAGAGTTGCACATGAACTATCTTACAATGCATGTAAATAAGTATGGTAGTAGAAAACTCATGCAACCCAAGACCCTTTTGTACTGATGTTTCTTGATCAATGATAGCTTTCTGAGTTTCTTTTGGCAAAAAGAAAATGGAGAGCAATCTTGCTTAATCGGACTGTGAAGCACCTCATAGTAGTCGTTTGAAGCCAAACTGAAGACAATGCATTGTTGTCTAGAAGAAAATCACCCCAAGTTAACTAGATCTCTGAAGCACCTCATAGAAGTTGTTTTAGTGTACAAAGGCCATAAGAGATTGGTTGTTACTTGAGCAATTGGTTAGGTTTTTCTTTTCTTTTCTTTTTTTTTGTTTTTATCTTATAGTTGCATTTCATCCTTTTAATTTGCATGTATTTGCTTGGCTCTTGAGTTCGGGTGTGAGAATTGAGTATTCTCTGTTATCCGGGGATAGTTGCCTTACTTTTTCAGCTTTTCAGACTTATTGGCTGAGTTTGGAGGCAAGGACTTTGATAGAAAAGGGGTGAGGACTTAGTTTCTCTCATTTTTGCTTAGGTCCCTGCATCCAAAAAGAGGTTGGTCTAGAAGAGGGTGAATGAGCAATCTTGGCCTCAGCACTCTCCCAAGCTTCCAAAGAATATGGATTATCAATTTGACCTGTGATTTTTTTCTTTTTGTTTGCTAAAAAGTATATAAAAAATTTAAATTAACAAGGGCATTCAACATTCACACTAACCGAAGAGAGGGGTGCCTAACCCCTTCCCTCTCTCCCTCTCAACTTACCCAGAATGGCTTTGTCCTAGTCAAACGGTGTGGAGTCACTATTATTCCCAAATGTTTTGTGAAATTTAAGCCCGGGAGGCTCATCACTCGGTTATTTATTTCTGATGGGTGGCAACTCCATCTGTTCGATCATGAAGTGAATTGCTGGTATTTTTTCCGACGTTCAAAAACAATAACTCCTCCTTACGAATAAGAAAGTCGGTTTCCTTTTATAGCAGGGCATGGATACAGTTTCATAAATTTAAAGAAGTCTAGGGGTATTTTTCATGATTTCGGGAAAGTTTGGTTAAACCGGGTCCAAGGGGTCAAACTGAGGTTCTTTGATGGATGGCTAGGATTTTTGGGTCAAAGATCAAAGGGTTGAGATGGGTCTAAGCGCAAAGAGTGGTTTTGTGTGAGTAGGCAAATGAGATTAGCCAAAATAGAATCTTTTTAGATAGATGGGTAAACATGGATATTTTTGGTTGAAATTTGGCATGATAGTGTTTTTGGATGTTCTAAGTTTATTGGTGGAGATGGATTGGGCCAAGTGGACTGGATCAGGCAGATTTGGAAAAGGGCTTGATTTGATCAATTCAGAGCCTCAAAACGGAATCTCTGTGCAATATAGGGCAAACAAGGGTATTTTAGGCTGAAATTTTATAGGTGGGTATTTTAGGGTATCCGGGGTCTGGTGGTAATGTCTGATTGGTTCAGAGGGTCAAGATCATAGGAATTTAGGTCAATGCGATGATTCAAAACAAAATCTTAGTTTGATGGAAGGCTAATTAGGGGAATCTTGGGTTGAAACTTTATGGGCAGGTGTTTTTGTGTGTTTAAGGCTCAATCGTATGATCTGATTGGCTCATATGTCTTTGAATCATGGGGATCTGGGTTATGGATGTTTTATACTAACAACATGGGTCAAAATGGAATATTCTTTTGATAAAAGGGTAAACGAAGGAATTTTGGGTTGAGATTTGCTGAGTAGGTATTATGGGAGGTCTTGAGTTTAATGGTGACCTCTGAAGGCTTTGCAGCTAAAAGCTAGGTTTTTTGCGGTGTTTTAGACATGTTAGATGGGTTTGATCGGTTGTTTGGGGTAAATTAGAGGCTTAGGCAGTGGATTGAGCAAAAATCGAGTGTTGACAATCGGGAACCAGTTCCATGTTAAAGGAATAATAATCTAGAAAGACTTCGGAAACTTGTTTCCAAGACTTCTTCCTTGCGAGGTCCAAAAAGGCAAACCAGGTTTGTACATCTCTTATCAAACTTTTTTGGAACACCTGGATAAGGAGCTTCTCGTTTAACCCGTATTGGAACATATCTCCACCAAAGATTCTAAGGTGGGTTTGAGGACACCCCTTTCCATCATACTTTTTCCAATTCAAGCAATTTAAATTTTTCTTGGAGTACTGCATCAGGTATAAGCATAGTTCTTTAAAATCTATGGTTCCCTAAGTTATGAACCCCTTTTAATCTCTAGATTTCTTCCTTCATCTTCTCTCTTTTCTCCTTTACAGGATCATTTGTAAGCGAGGTTGGCTTGATTGGGAGGACCTTCCTCTTCAAAGTCATTGACTTGGTTGATTACTAGCATTGCGAGTTGCTTAGTGAAGATGGTAGGTTGTGGCCTTTGGGTTGGCAATGCAATACCAGCGGTGAATACGAATGGGGTAGGAATCTAAATAGTGGTAGGGATGGTGAAGGTTTGATTAAATAATAAAAAGTAATAAATAAAGAGAAATAAAAAATGGATGGCGACTCCATCTCTTTGAATCGGCCATGATCCTCCCGGAGTCGGCCATGAGCTTCCAGAAATATGCCCTCATTTCTGGTTTGAAAAGTTCGATCGAAGTTTTTGATAGTGACTTCGTCCTCCATGGGAAAGGCACTGAACCGAGAAGTTTCAGGTCCTAAGGATTATGAGAGGGAAGGTATTAGGCACCCCTCTCTCCGATCTGCTAGAGTAGCCCAATACAGGAGTTGTTCAGGCTTAGTTTATTTTGGAGAAAAACATAAATGGTTGTAAGAATTTCCTAAATCTACAGGAACATGCTTTCAACTCCTCCTAAGACCGATTTTGAGGTGATGTTATCAGGTCTTAGGTGTTGATTTCCCTAAGACCCTCGCCTCTCTACCTCTATTCTCTGCCAAGAAGAAATTGAAAATGATGGTTCTCCAACATTTCAGAACCTCGAGCAACCCCAGAAAGACTAAAAATAACTTACCTTTCGTATGTACCTTGTCAAAAGTTTTCCAATAGCTAGGGATGAGAAAGAATGAAGTTCAAATGGGTTCTTAATCTATGTAGTTCTAGTTGCAACAACTTCCGCTTGAAAATGGAGAAGGTGAGTTTGGAATCTAGGGTTCGTAGTACTTGCAAATTTCGGGTGAACAAGAGGCAGTATATGGGCTAGGACAAAGCTTTATTCTCTCTTTGTCTCTCTCTCTCTCTAGGGGGCCTCCCTCGGGTTTCCTCCCTTCAGTTCCCCCTTTGAGCTCGAATTAGGTCAATATTTATAGAGAAAGGGAGGGCGTCAAGTTTGAATTTGTGCTACTACAGTACTTGTGATTCAACAATGGTTTTTTCACACAAATAGGCAAAAATTGTTCAAAGAAAGAGATGTCCAGTCAAGTTTACCTATTTAGTGAAACATTTTCTTTGATTTGGGGGTGGTTCTCATGGGTTTTATGTGTTCAATGGGAGCTTGGGGCGTGTCTGTCATGGCAGTCTCGTATTTGGGGTTGTTAGTGGCAAAAAATGTAAATTTGATGAACTTTTAAATGTTGATTTGTCTTTTCTTAGTCTTATGTAGGGGTCTATTTTGTATTTTAAGATTTTTGGGTCTATTAGGCTTTGTTTCATTGGTCCAAGTGTTCTAATGGGTCTGTCATCAGCCAACACCCTTTTGAGGTTTCAGGTTGGGATAGATGACATGACAATTTAATCTAGTGCGTCAAAATGGTATCTTTCTAGTTTAATGGTTAAACGGATGAATCTGGTCATGAAATTTGATGCATTGGGGTTTTTTGGGTCTCTGGACATAGTGGTGGTGTCTTATTGGTTAAATAGGGCCAGAATGATGGAGATTTATGCTGACAAGTTCGGATCAATGAGATTTGCTGAAATAGAACCTTTGTTTGATGAAGGGTAAAACATGGGAATTTTGGGATGAAATTTGGTGGGTTGACACTTTTGAACGTCCTGAATCTGATGGAAGTTATGGATCATTGATCAGAGGTCTAGATTAATAGATTTAATTCAGATCATGGTCTTAGCTTATGGTTCAATCAACGAGAGGGCCTAAAATGGAATCTTACTTTTTCAACCATTAAATGGAGGTGTTTGGTCGTGAAATTTGACATGGTGAGGTTTCTGGGTCTTTAAACACAGTGTGAGGTCTGATCGGACAAATAGGGTCGGTAAAATTGAGATTTATGGATAACAAGTTCAAGTCAACGAGATTTACTGAAATAAAACATTTGTTTAATGAAGGGTCAAATGGGTGAATTTTGAACTACAATTAGGGTGAGGAGTCAAGTGGATGGTTCTGATCTGAGAAAGATATGGTTGATCTTGGTAATCATTCAGGGCCATCAGAATGGGATCTCAACATTTTTACAGTTGGTCATCATAGATTTCTGGTAAGGTTCACTAGTTGATCGCTTCCTAGTGATATTGAGGTGATGGGTGTGTTGGATTTGATTTTGGGGAATTGGAGTTTCAATATCACATAGATCAGGGCCGTTAGAAAGGGGGCTAGCATGATGAATGATGGATGTTTGGAGTTTAGTCATAAAAATTGATGTGTAGTAGTTTTCCAAGTCTGGGGATGATGTTTGATCGGATGTTGATGTTGACCGCAAGGTTGTTATTTGTCTTGTGGATTGTGTCAAAGGAGGGCATTTCAGGTCTTGGAAAGTCTCAAGTTGATCTGGTTGTGTTTCTACATTCTTAGGGTCTAAGAGGAGGGCACAAAGAGGTAGGGTGAATGGATCGAACAAAAATTGGGTGCTAACAATCGGTATTCTCATTCAAGTTGAATTTAATTATCAGAGAAAAGATAATAGGAAATTATACAAAATGAATAAATTATCATAGAAAACGGTTGCAGAAATATAATGGATAAGAACAAATAAAAAGATTATCCTATTTGTAGAAATCAGGAACATTCACAGTCCAATGTTATCGTCCTAAGCCCAACCTGAAAATGTTATGTATAGTAAAAAAATATAATATATATTAATAATACATAAAATATATATTATATAATAATAAAATTAGTAGTGAAAAAAGGTATTATATATTATAATATATAGAATATCATAAAATATTAATAATATATAAATAATATAATACAAAATATTTATCTAAATCAAGCTTTGAGTTTAGGCTCAAGATCTAGGCTTGATGGTCAGGCGGGGCTTGGGCTCAGGCCTAGTCATTTTCTATTTATAAAGATGAAAAGACCGGCGCAAGCTTATCCATGTACAAGTCTACCCGAAACCGACCGATCATTAGTAAAGATCAGCCAATTTGAGTTGTATCAATTTGGTGAATCGACTCAAAAGATTTAAACTTAAAAATTAATTTTAAATGTAAAAAAATTACAATAGTATTAAATAAATAATTTAAACATATTTAAATTATGGGAATTTAAAAAATAAATCATTTTAGACTAAGAAATATGGGAAATTTCCCATTTCCCGTATTAAAAATTATATTTAAAATATAAATTATATATATATATATATATAACATATACATATACATATACATATACATATGGTCATGTCAGTTTACAAATGGCCAAACCAAAATATATCCAGCCTGGTCAAATTGGGAAATTGTGAACTGAAGTTGACTAGAAAATACTAGAAAACCGACCAACTCAAAATAATTGTATCGCAAAAAGATAATTAATTATTTAAAAATTAAAATATAAAATAATTGTATACTCTTATGTATCTGTATTGTATACCTTTCCCTTAAGAAAGCTCGTGTGTCGCCCGAGTATTATTTACTCATATGTATCATCTCCTAAAATTTCTCCTAAACTACCTCCCATACTATCCCCAACTTTTTTCCTGAATTATCTCTAATTCCTATTTATCTCTTAAATTATCTCTAATTTAGTATAGAGTTTCTCTCATAAATTATCTCTAATTCCTATTTATCTTCTCCTCTACTTTTTATCTATATCTATCTAAACAAAGCTGAAATAAAAATAAAATAAAATTTATTTAAATATTCCAACAAAAGTATATAATAACTTTAAAATATTTAGTAAAAACACAAAAAATATTTATAATAGATTTTATAATATTCATATTATTAATAATTTTATGTTTTTACAAAAGTTATCACGAAATTATGTACTAAAAATATAAATTATGATATTCTGGATTATTCAATTTAAATTTTATACAAACATTAAAAAATAAGGTATTATTTAAATATTTAAATAAAAAAATATTAAAATATCTAAATAATTATATAACAAAATATATAATATTATGTAATAACTTTAAAATAAAGAAAATTCAAATAACCAAAAATTTTAAATATTTATATATTATTTAAATATTTAAATAACTAAATATTTTAAATAAGGAAATATTTAATATAACTAGATTTTAAATAGTTAAAATAACGAAATTATGTAATAATGGTATAACTTATAATTTTATGGATTATTAAATTCAATAAATAATCAATAAGTTAAAATTTAAATAATGATATTATTTAACTTTTAATTTTAAAATCTTAAACTATATTTATTATATATTTATCTATACTAAAATTAATATTTATTTATAAATATATTTCAATAATTATGTATAAATTTATTTTTGTTATGTTATTTAATAAAAAAATTTTAATAATTTTTTGTACTTATGTTAATTTTGTATTTTAACATTATTGTACTTATTGTATAAATTTAAAAATTTTATAAATATATTTCAATATCTACTCTTATTTAACTTTTTAAATTTAATTTTTTGTACTTATTGTATTTTTGTTACAATTTATTGATTAATATTTATTAGATATTAAACTATTATTTCAATAAGTGTGTGCTTTTGCTATAGATTTTCAATAATTATTGGAGATTAAACTATTGTTATTAATTAGAGATTGGACTATTAATTTAGTTGAAATTAAGAGTGTTCAAGGGTTGGTTCAACTTGACTGTAGGTTGTTTTGGCAACCAAATTGACTTAGTTAGGTTGGGGAGTTGGTTACCCCAAACCGACTGACCATTAGTAAAAACCGGCCAACACAGGTTGTATTGGTTAGGGTCGACTTTTGGTTTAGTTAGTCGGTACAAAAGATTTAAACTTAAAAATTAAATTTAAATTTAAAAAGATTGTAGTGGCATTATTAAAAAATAAATTTTAAAATATAATTTATGTTATAAAATATTTTAGACTAAGAAATATGGGAATTTAACCATTTTCTCATATGAAAGAAATTATATTAACAATATAAAATATTAACATATATTATGGTCAGGTCATCCCGTTTTAGTCGGTATACAAATGGCCAAAGTGAAATTGATCCAACTAGGTTCAGTTGGGAAATTGTTGAACCAAGGTTGACAGGAAATACTAGTGGTCGGTTTCATCAGTTTGATGAACAACCCTAGCTGAAATTATTTATTGCTATTTTAGTATTGTAAAAAAATTATTAAAAGTATTATATAAAATATAAATAATTATTAATTATTTAAAAAGTTAAAAATGTAAAACAATTGTATATTATTATGTGTTACTATTGATGAACAACCCTAGCTGATATTATTTATTGCTATTTTTGTATTGTAAAAATTTATTAAAAGTATTATATAAAATATAAATAATTATTAATTATTTAAAAAGTTAAAAAATATAAAACAATTGTATATTATTATGTATTACTATTGTTCATCTTTTTCTTAACAAATCCCGTGCATCGCATATATACTAAAAGTCTAAAACACAACAATCTAGAAATTTTCTTATTTTTTATTTTCTTTTTTATTCCATATCATTTTTGACACAATCAATGAGATGCTTTTCCTTCCCAAAAAAAACCTGAAGTCTCTCTCTCTCTCTCTCTCTCTCTC
>NW_010729075.1:4962163-5031435 GCF_000365185.1 Nelumbo nucifera
TTTAAATAACTATTTTCACTTCTATAAATTAATAATTCTAGAAAGTAACTGTCAAAAAGATTAATATTTGTTGATAATAATTCTCAATTCTTAATCTATATTTATTATATATTTATATTTATATATACTAAAATTAATACTTATTAATATATTTATTATATATTTATTATGTGTTACTATTGTTCATCTTTTTCTTAACAAATCCCGTGCATCGCATATATACTAAAAGTCTAAAACACAACGATCTAGAAATTTTCTCATTTTTTATTTTTTTTATTCCATATCATTTTTGACACAATCAATGAGATGCTTTTCCTTCCCAAAAAAAACCTGAAGTCTCTCTCTCTCTCTCTCTCCCCCACACCTTCCCAATAGCCTAAATAATTCCCTCTCCTAAAATTTCTCCTAAGCTACCTTCCTCACTATCCTCCACTTTCAACTAAATTATCTCTAATTCCTATTTTTCGCCTCCCCCACATTTTATCTATATATATCTAAAGAAAGTTTAAATTAAAAATTTTGAAATTTATTTAAATGTTTTAATGAAATTATATAATAACAWTACAATATTTATTAAGAAAACAAAAAATAATTAAAATAGATTTAATAATAGTCAAATAATTTTATATTTTTACTTTTTATCTATATCTATCTAAAGAAAGTTTGAATTAAAAAAACTAAGAAAATATTTAAATATTCTAATGAAATTATATTAACATTAAAATATTTATTAAAAACACAAAAATTAATTAAAATATATTTAATAATAGTCAAATTATTAATAATTTTGTATTTTTACAAAATTCATTATGAAATTATGTACACACAATATAAATTATGATTGTTTGGATTATTCAATTTAAATGTAATTAAAATAATGAAATTTTAAMACTAAAAAATAAAATATTATTTAAATATTTCAATAACTAAATATATTAAATAATAKAGCATTAAAATATCTAAATAATTACATAAAAAATATTTAATATTATGCAATAACTTTAAAATAAATAAATATCAAAATATTCAAAATAATAATAATTTCATATTTTATAAAATTAATAAAGAAATTATGTAATAATAGTATAAATTATAATTTTATGGATAATTGAATTCTATAAATAATTAATATTTTCATATTTAAATAAATAAATAATAWTTTAAATAACTATTTTCACTTCTATAAATTAATAATTCTAGAAAGTAACTGTAAGAAAGATTAATATTTGTTGATAATAATTCTCAATTCTTAATCTATATTTATATTTATATATACTAAAATTAATACTTATTAATATTTTCAATAATTATTTTTTTGTTTTTTGTGATAAATATATTTTCACAAATGTTAGCTGGCTTGAGAGAACGTCTAGCGATAGAATCCCCGTCTCTAGCTGACTTCATTCGTCGCCATGACCAAAGCAACAACGTGTTCACTACTCATACAAGAAAAACCTTGTTTCCTTGTTCCTTTTCAGCAGTTGGGTTTTATTTTGAAAATTTGAGAAACAATGGATGGTAAATCCAATATTTTATTTTTTTCGTTACAATTTAACAATGAAGACAATTGTTAAAAACAGTAAGGGTACTTTAAGACAATATTGAAATAGTGAGGGTATAGTTAATCAATTTCCTAAATCTTAGGGGTAGTTTAAGAATTTTGCCCTAATTTTAATGTCTCAACCTATATTTATTATATAATTATATATACTAAAATTAATATGTATTGCATTTCAATAATTATTTATTGTTTTTGTGATAAATATATTTTGAATAATTATGTATAAATTTATTATTGTTTTTTATTTAACAAAAAAAATTTCAATAATTATTGTGGATAATACTACTATTATTGAACTTTTCAATTTAATTTATTGTATTTATTATATTTTTATTAGTTATTTATTGTATTTTTTATCAATATATTTTCAACAATAGTGCATTTTCGCTCTAAATTTTCAATAATTATTGGAGATTAAACTACTATTATTAGAGATTAAGCTGTTAATTTAGCCAAAATTAGGAATGCTCACCGGTTGGTTCGATTTGGTTGTTGGATGTTTGGCCAACCAAATCGACCTGGTTAGGTTGGGGAATTGGTCACCCAAAACTGACTAACCATTTGTGAAAACTGGACCACTTGGATTGTATCGATTAGGGTTGATTTTTGGTTTGGTCAATCGGTTCAAAAGATTTAAACTTGAAAACTTGAATTTAAATTAAAAAAAAATTACAGTGGTGTTATTAAAAAATAAATTTAAAAATTAAATTTATGATATAAAATATTTTAGACTAATAAATATGGAAATTTTCCCACTTTCCCATATCAAAATATTATATTTAAAATATAAAAAATTAGTATATATCTATGGTCAAGTCGTTCAATTTTAGTCGATTTACAAATGGCCAAAGCAAAACTGATCCAACTTGATTGGATTGGAAAATTATTGAAACAAAACTGAATAGAAATACTAGAAAACTGACCAACTCAAATTGAATTGATCAGATTGATTAGTCTCATCAGTTTGAAGCATGCAATAAAATTATTTTTAAGAGTTTGGTGCAACTCTTCAATCTCCAAACACGTTCTTATGGATCAGTACTTTTTCAGTTTCAGCCAAGATCAGATGCAGCATAGCTATCTATCTCTCTCTCTATATATAATAATCGCTTGGAAATCTAAGATGAGCTGTGTATCTTCTTTATTCAAGTATTTGTAAATTAACCATTTGAAAATGGATCAATGCTCCTGATTAATTTGGTAATTTGTTTGCACGACATATTTTATTCAATTCAATGTGTTTGGCATCCGACTACAATTTCCGAGCAAAACACCAAGGAGACAGTGGTAATAAAGCAAGGGGACAAAGGCTCCATATTTATGAAAGAGGAATGTTGAAACGAGTCGTTGTGCAAATAATGATACCTACTTAATTAGGCGTCCCATTCTGTTGACCTTAGGATTTGTTGATGTGATGGGGAATGGATTTTGCCTCCAAACACTTATCCCACCGTTTATTAATTAGGGGCATTCTTTGTTTGATTTGGATAAAGGTAAAGTTGATCAATTGGATTTTGGTTCTCATTAATTAAGAATTTTATAACAATTTTATATGGGAATGGGAGGAAGTTTATTTTTCTACGTATCACTTTCCTGGGTAAATGATACCCATCTCCTATGTGGGTAAATAACTTTCCCGCATAAGAGTAAAATTGCCAACACTTGAATGGGACAAAAATATTCTTTTTAATAATGGAGTTATATGGCTAAAATGATCATTATCTTATTTACTTGGAAAGTAAAAGAACATGGATAAATGCACTTATTTGGGTAAGTGTTTTCCAGGAAAAACTTACCCATATAATTGTATTTACCCGGATAAGTAACTTAATGAAAAGCGAGCATGACTTTAATAGATTTGCCTCCACAAACTTATCCTTAACTTTTACATAGCTAGATCATATATTTTCCAAGCACTTCACCGATGGAAGTATATAATTAAGTTCGCTATATAGACAACTGAGCTGGCATTATTATAAAGACCGTTAGGGCTGTTCATAAGAAGAACCAACCCGACCAAACCGACCAACTTGGACCAACCCAACCCGAGTCGGTCGGGATTTCTTCAGCACCGGTCGGTTTCGGGTTATAAAAACCCGAACCGAACCGACTTAGTAGTTAGTTCCTAGTTAGTAGTTACAACCTACTTAGTTCCTACTTAATTAAATTGTCTCTATCCTAGTTACAACCTAACTTTAAGTCACCACTAAGTAGAGCCGAAACCAACCCAAACCGATTCAAACCGATCAGGTCGGTTTTGCTTAACACATGGTCGGTTTCGATTTCAATTTCAGGTAACCCGATCAGGTCGGATCGATTGGAAAAACATCAGTAAACTGACCCAACCCAACCCGTGAACAGCCCTAAAGACCGTTGCCTAGAAAATAAAAATTTGGTTGATAGTCTTTGAGAATAAATGTGGCACTTTTGCATTTGAACTGGACTTGAACCGGTCTAAAT
Organism: Nelumbo nucifera; assembly: GCF_000365185.1. Next base: position 4,966,185 of record NW_010729075.1, read on the forward strand.
AATTGGCCTTCTGTGTTTGAGAGAGAGAGAGTGCAACGATCCAAAAACTTTCACTCCCGCCTTCTACTTCGTGTGTTCGACGAGTTCTCCTTCTTCTAGCAAAAACGTTTTTAGAAATCGATAGATTGAGAAAGGCTTTTGACTTAGAAGGAAAAGGTAAGGCTTCTTCTTCTTTTACGTGGTTGATTCAGTTGTGTTTTCTCCGATTCTAGAGCATTAACCGGTACGGTGGATCTAAAATTAGTTTTCTTCATGATTTGCTCGAAGGTGCCATTCATGCAAGCTCTGAAGGGTTTTAGGAGGGTTTATTAATCAGCAGATTACTGTCGGTGTCGAGATGCTTCTTTTCCGCCTTGCTGTGCCCCTATACTGGGATTTCATGATATACCGAAAGCTGAATATATATCGGGATTATTAATATGTTGAGAAACAGGAAAACCTTGACTTAAGCTTCCAGTGGGTTAGGGAGCTTGTATTTTATTCTTTTGTTTTTCTCCCTTGATATATTATTACTTTCATGTTGTGCATGTGGTTGCACGCTTGAATGCGCTCTGTATACAAAGTTACATAAGCTTGTCTCCGATTCCAATGTGGTTGCATGCTATGCTTGTGCTTGTGGTAACAAATTTCATGTACATTGTTGAGGAAACTAAATCCAAAGAATCATATAATTTCCAAAGAAATCATAGAAATAGAGAATATAGAATACTTTGATATTAAATCCAAACATTCATTAACCATAGGAAATTACATAAAATTGTCTACCTTGGAACTTTAAAAAATTACTGCTTGACCTAAATGAAAGAAATTAGGTTGTATTTGGTTTGAAGGAAAAAGTAAGCAAAAAAAGGGAAAAACAGAAAAATTTACAAGATTTGTAAAGGTTTTCTTACATTTCCCTTCCCTTTCCTTTAAACCAAACATAACCTAAAATAACCAACTACTGCTCAAAAAGTGCCCAGTTTAACATTGAGGAAGAAAACCTGCCAGACATTGACAGTTTGATACTTGTTAGGGATGTTAGTACTCCCGGTTGAGTATGGGTCGGCCTTATCCTGAACCCACACAACCTGTATAAAACCACATCCTACCCCGAACTTGACCCGTCCTGTAACTCGGAGGGTGGTGTTGGGACTTGGGACACCACACAGGAAACTAGGGGATGCAGGTGGGATAAAACATAAAGATATTAATAAAATAAAATAATAAAACTAATTAAAAATGATAACAAATTTTTATTTATTATATAAAAAACAGCTCAGACATATATGACAGACTGTAGGGACCCGAATGTATGGCCTAGATGGGTTTATATTTCACACCCGAATCCAATTGAGTCGTACAAAACCCATTAGTTCCAGCAAGGTTGGCCCTGGGGCAGAACGTGAGCTTCTTTGGTTAAGTGGATTCCGGATCTCCTGTCCATGCTTATTCACAATACACCACCCCTGTGAATTGAGAATATCTCCCCCTGTATAATACTATACAGAGGATGAGATGTTCTCTATATCTGACTGCAATAAATATAGACAGAGTTCTCGTGGATAAGAGATCTGAACTCGGTTAAGTGGCCCTATAAACCCATATATCTCAAATTTACAACTGTTTTAGAAACTAGTAAGTTCGGATCAGATAGGCACAACTTTGTAAGTGGGTAAATGAGCACTTAAAAATTTTTTTAACATTTGTCCCTTACGATATTCACTTTTGATAGTTATCAAAATATTTATCAAGTGTTAATTTAACATGTTTACTTTATTGCGTCTATTAGATCTGGGTTCACTTTGAGTACTCTTTCGCAAACTCATTTTTTTGTCCGAATCGGGCGCTTCTCCTCATACCAACCTCACACCATGTTGCAGTCGTGCGTTCTCTATGAATGACAACATGCAATTACAGAAAAATTTCTCCACATGTCTGACGTTGATGCAATAAGTGTTTTGTGAAGACAAAATCTGGATCTTCTTGACCCATATTATGCCTATTCCCACAAAATACAAGTACAAATTAACTATATATATATATATATATATTAAATCAATAAATAAGATTTTCTTTTTACCAAACAAAAGCAAAACAAAAAAAAGTGTGATTTCTTTATTTTTCTAAATTTCATGATTTTTAATTTAAGAACTTGTTGATTTATCATCCATGTGAACACACGTGTGAGGAGACACCCACTAATCTCGCCCCTCTATTTGTGTATTACATTTTAAGGGTGAGTCAAATTAAATTTACCATTTAAGTTGACCCATGGACATCCTTATATGAGATCATCCACTCTTATTAGAATTTCAATTTGGATTGTGACCAGAACAATTCATAACTTAGAAATATAAGACTTGAGTTGATTTGGATTGACTTAGGCTCAATTTGGAAGAAATACAAGTATAAATATATACAATACAAATACATACAAAATAATACAAAATGCAAGGTTTTACATTCTCCATATTTATATTTATACTCCTTCCAAACTGAGCCTAAGACTCTTTCATGTTCCTAATTCAATTTTACATAACAAAGCTAATGCATCACATGAGCCCCCACTAATAATTATTTAAAATAAGGGTTTTATTTGGATTCACCTCACTTTTCCCCAAATCTTCTTGAACTTACCCTGAATTTTTAGATAATTCCAAAGAATCCCTTATCATACATTCTCTCTATTAAAACACAAACAATTCAGACGAGATTATTCTAATACCACTTTGCTCATCTCTATCCTTTTAAGTCAACATGCCATAATTATTCGTTTGATCTAGAGGAAAAAGATAAAGTTTAAATCTTATTTTATAAAAAAAAAAGCAAGGTGTTGTGAAGAAAAGAAAATAGGGAAAGAAATGAAGGATGTTTTTATCAAAAAGAAATAATTTAATAAAACTGATTGGTAGGCCATGGTTAATTTTGATATATTAAATAAGTATTAATGATGCATGTGAGCCACTTTGTTAAGTAACAGTGGCCTAAGGAAAGGTCTCAAAAAGTGAAAAACTTGAGAGAATCTCACAAAAGTGATGGGGAGTTTCAGATATATATATATTTTTTTATTTTAATTTTCTCCATAGTTAGAATATTATTTATTTACTTATTTATTTATTTTGGGTGAGGGTTCGTTTGGTTCGTAATCGGATTTGGAATTAGAATTAAAATGGTCCATTTCCATAGTTTATTTGATTCACACAGGAATAGAAATGGGAATTAGAATTAGCAGGAATGGGATTTCATTCCCAAAAAAGAAACAGGAAATGGCCATAAGAGGAAATGCTATTCTAACAGAAATGAGAATGAAATTTTGATTCCATTCAACCAAACAGTTAGAATCAAAATAATCAATTCCTATTCTGATTCCAGACCCCTATTCTCACAAACCAAATAAGGCCTTAAAATATTTATTTTAAGAGACCAAATCTAATCCCAATAAAGGGTCCCAACATTGAGCCACTTCCTTGATCTCCATGGAAGATGTTCTCAGCTGCAAAAGACTGGACCCAGTGTTGGGACATGATCCAAATTCTATTTTAGGGGGTGATGGGATCTGTTCCTCACAAATGAGCACCTTACAAGCACATCCACCGGAACATCTCTCGTGAATAATAACGAAGGGAGATGTTCTCAATGCATAATAAGATGTGTGTGTAAGGCACTTGTGAGGCGCCAGGTGTGAGGAGCAGATCCGATCTCGTTGCCGTGATGGATAACATGGTAGGGTTGTTCATAACGAGACCCAAATCGATCAATCCGGTCTGATCTAATCCAAATTGGCCGGTTTTTCTTTAGCACCGATCGGTTTCGGGTTACAAAAAAACATAAACTGATGGTTTGGTTCGATTTCGATTTTCATGCCGAACCGACCCAAACAGATTTAGATATATATATATATATATATTAGCTTTATTTCAGAAATATACATATTATATATAAAATTTATGATATATAAAATATCAGTTTTAATCTATCAAATCATTTTTAATTTCCAGGCATTTAGCCTTTGCTTTCTTAGACTTGAATCCTTTACCGTTTACACCAAGAGAATCGTTCACAAAATCGACCCAAACCGATTCAAACCAACCAGATCGATTTTACTTAGTAATGAGTCAATTTTAATTTCATTTTTAGGTAAACCGATCAGGTTGGATCCATTAGAAAAATGTCAATAAACCAACCCAACCCAACCCGACCCGTAAACAACCCTACAACATGATTGATTTTCATGAAGAAGACCAACCATCTTGTCGAATGTCGGTCTCTCCCCCCACTCCCCCTCTAATTTGTCTGCTTGTCCTTCGATCCATCCAATAGCAATAAGCTAATTATACGAATTAAGAAAATAATAAAAGAAATAAACAGCAGGTTTACAAAGGAAAAGAAAAAGATTTTGTTCATCTCTATTCTCTACCTCGACAGGGACACGTGCTCTTCACGAGGAAATGGCTTCTCGAACCCACGTGTACCGAGGCAAAGGACAGCCACTAGTTGAAGATTCTAATGTTCCCAACGCACAAAATGAAGTACTCTTTACCAACACGTGTCCTTTCACGGAGCAGCGGATGAACGGCCAGGATGGGACTCAGAGACCTTTTCGCTTTTAAGCTTTTCAAAAAGCTGGGTCATGTGGGGAATGTGTGGCTGACGTGTCGCGCCGCCTATTGCATTCCGTTCTCCTTACGATCAGCACGGGGTCGTTGTGGGCCTCAAGGGCCTACGTGGACTTTCGTCTTAAAAATTTCGCGCTTTTGGATTTCCTCCCGTTCAGTAACTTACCACTCCGAGTAGGTATGGATCGTAGTCGTACGGGTGTGTGTCATTAATAACTCGGCAAAAACTCGGTGAAAACTTGGAGCTCGGCTTCAAATTCAATATTGCTATGTACGTCATTCTCTTTTTTGTCTTTTTCTTGACGTCAGATCTCATACCGGGCCTTACATGAGGTCGAGTACCTCTAATACCAATCCGACGGTCGGTAAGTAGTAAGTACAATGTATGCGCAGCGTCGCACACGGTTTTCAGGATCGGCCCATAGGCCATAGCCCAACATCATCCACTCCAAGTGTTTTCTCACGTGACAGTATCCAAATTCGTGGTAAACAAAGTTCTCTTTTAGAGCTCGTCAGTTGTCACGTGGCAAACACTTGTTACCATTGTTTGTCCTTCTATGTGGGCTGCCAAATTTCAGATTCCTGGACTAGATTCGAAGATATGTTTGTACATTCGTGTACTTTTTGAAAATTAGATAATAATTATTTTATAATTCAATAGAAAAATATAGCATCGGAAACAACTTTACTAATCAAAACCCATCATTGGTTACAAGTTTTTTAATATCATGTCTAAGATATATAATTTAAACAAGATTCTATTCATCAGCCATGCATGTGATGCACCTGATCATGGGATATCATTCGTTATTTTTTTTTTTAGTTTTCGTTGATTATTTAAGAAAAAATCAAAAAAAGAAAAGAAATAAATGTCAGGTTTTTTAGAGGGTAGGATCGACAGAACAGGCTTAATTATTATGGGTGTCTACAAATCAAAGGGGTGAACCAGATTCCACTAGAATTTGTAAAATCTGTTGGAATAAATACCCCAAATGTTTTTTATGTGGGCTACAATATTAAAATGCATTTTATATTCGTATCAACCCAAAAAATCAAACTAGATAAGAAAAAAAGCACTATAGAAATAAATATTTTATTAAAATTAAGACAAGTCCACATCTTACTAGTTGGCCTGTAACAAACTAATGAATGCTGCAAGGATAAATATCCAAACTCAATTTTTTCCCAAAGCCAAAAGTGGGCCAAGTAGCAATTTCTTCTACGACCTCCACGGCTCCAACTACCATATATTATAAAAAAAATAAGGAAATTTTTTTATGTACTTTTATCCAAAATTCATCATGGCATTTTTTTTACATTTCTATTAAAGAGTTAGTATATGTTTGGTATAGTTTTTGTTTTATTAAGGGCCCCTTTCGTAAGTCATTTTGAGTCTTGTAGCTTTGACAGTCAAAAGACGTATTAAGTTTTTGATATAAGATCTGGGCAGTCCAAAGACTGTTTGATAAATGTACGTCTTTTCGTACGAGATTAAAACACGAAAGACGTAGGAAGCTTCATTTGGAGCTTCTCAAAATCAGCCCAAAATGGGCTTCGCGTGTTTTTTTAGCATCCCGTCTTTGACGGCTAAATCTTCTGCGTGCCAAATGGAAATAGACCGATTTTCGGTCTTTCCGGCTTGTAAACAACCGAAAGACGCGCCAAACGGGCCCTAAATAAACGTTTGTACTTGATTTATCTTCAAAGAGAATGTTTGATTCCATTTAAGTTTATTCAGTAAATGTTTTGTACTTGTGTCATTGCAAAGCTAAGAAACACATTTAATGAGAGCGTTTATGACACATAGGCACCATTAGGCACCACATCAGCAAAATGCCAATAAATGCCTACCCATTTCAGGAAGCTCCAAAATGAAGCTTCCTAAAATGGGAGAGGTGCACAGAAACTGAAGTTTGCTTTTGCAAATTTCTATACACAAATGCAATTAATGAGGCATTTGCTGATGAGATGCCTATGTGGCACCATCAATAAACGTAAACGGAACCAAATATATACAAAACTGAGAAAAGTATTTGATAAACCGTTTATGAACACTAGGCACTACATTAGCGGAATAGTGAATAAACGCTCAATCGTTAGAGGAGACGTTAAAATAAATCTTCCCCCAATGGTTGGTGTGCACATAAATCAAAATTCACTTTTATGAATATCAATGCGTATGGATGAATATGATGCAAAAAAATGCTGATTTGATGATGACATATAACATTTTGATAAACATCTATCACAAAATGTCCAACAAACTAAACGCATGCTTAAATTCACCATCACTTTTCAACACATCCAATGAACCAATGTCATTGAGTTCTATTGTCTAAAACTCATCTTCTATTAGAATTCTACTAGTGATTATTAACATAAATATTTAAGTATTTTACAAGACCAAACTACCTTTGAATGTCTAATCAAGCTTATTAAATATTTTTTATGACAAATGTACCTTCAATTCGAGACCAGACCAATACCAGGCCTACAAATTTTAGTATGTGTATATGCTATTTTATGTTATATTATATATTTCATATGTAAATATTATAATATGACACTTAACATGCCATTTAAAATTATATATATATATATAATATTCTAAACGTAAAAGTTTATAGCTTGGGGCTTATGTTCCAAGCTTGGAACCTGGATTGGGTCAGGTCTAGGCAATGGCAATTATATTAGGTGTAAATCTGACCAGGCTTGGTCCGACCAGACCTAATCCATGATCATCACTAATTTTTTTTTATTGAATCTTAAGAAAATGCCAAAAAGTTATAAAGATAACATTTTTTTTTCTTTTTATTTGAATACATCCCATTTTTTTTTATAAGGATGGAGAGACAAGGACATTTTCATTAATTAAAAAATGAAGTAGGATTTTCTTTGGTGTTTATATAAAAATGGGGATGTGCCCAGTGCCCGGATCACTACCCATAACCAGAACCATAAGAACGTGGCGAGTATATGAGGGGGAGAGGCGAGGAATTGAAAGCGGCAAGCGAGGGAGGGCGCTGACGAAGCGTAGAAGGGGTTAGCACCCACTTTCTTTATATATATAGAGAGAGAGAGAAATGGGAATCAAATAGGAAGATCGCAAGGCCACAAGTACTTGTGGCTGAGAATTGCTCCCTTGCTTACGTGGCATCGAGACCTCGTTAAACGGAGGAGCAAATCACAACAATCCCAAACAACGACGACGACGACGACGACGACGCCGAAGACGACAACATCATCAAAACGACGACACGCCCACCCTCCCGCGAACAACACAGCCTAGCTGCAGCCACGCCCATACACTCATGACGGGCAACACTCAGGTTAGTAAGCAATAGAACCAGCGTATCCGGATTTCATTCATTTTCCTCGGGTTCGTCAGATCTATAGTGGACGAAAATGTCGGAAGCAAAAGACCCGGCGATTAAGCTCTTCGGGAAGACGATTCCTCTCACGTCAAACGACGAGACTTCGGCAGTCTCTGCCATCTCTGGCGCTCCTACTGCTATTGCTTATGCTAAAGACAAACTCGATGAGGATCGTTCTTCTTCTGCGGCTTTGCAGGACGAGAAATCAAAGAGAGCAGCAGCAGAACAACAGCGACAACAGAAGGAGAAGGTACGTGCTGTCTTCTAGTGGAGAGTTTTCCACCATCTGTCATATGCAAATGAGATGCTGAAATCTAGGAAGGAACGACCCATTTTTCAGAAAAGTAAAACAATGGGTCGATCTTTCTCGAGGCCTTTTTCTCTTTCTTTTTCTGCTTTTCCGTGCTTTAAACTACTTTGGTTGTTTCCTCCCCTCTCTCCGAGTTTCTTATTTTGGTGCGATTTGGTTTTTCACTTGGAAATGCTATTTTTAGATAAATTTGTAAATGAGGTGTTTTTTGTCCGCGGTTTGATTTTGAACATTGCGTTTCTTTTTCATGGTTTGCTTTTGGAATACTTGTTTTCGGGTTTCTTTTACTTCATGCCACAAACAATTTTCTTTCCAGCTTTCTCTGAAAAAAGAAAAAGAAAGAAAAAAAGAAATCCAGGTCTAACTTTCTCAGACAAATGACTTTTAATAATTTGGTCACTTCCTTAGACTTCAAAATTAACGTAGTTTTGACAGGGAATTAGTATTTGGTTTTTCATCAAAACCAAATACTAATTATCTTGTATTCAGTTTTCATTTGGGGCTTCCTGGTTAATTATCATGCACGATGTACCTGTGGAAGGATTGCGATCTTCTGAGTTCGGAGTGTGTGTTAAAAGTCTAAACCTTTTTCTTTTATTTTCCGGTTTAGTTCAGGTCCTCTCTTACACTTCCATTCTTCTTGATGTTTAATCTTCTCTGCTTAGTCTTTACTCCCCCGATTGCCCCAGCAGGGTCCTTTATTTTTACTGGGTGTCAATTCCTTCACTGTTTTGCTTCGGAAAATTGTTCCTTTATCGAATGGGTTTCTGCAGTCTGCAGAGATCTCTGGACAGCTCAAGGTTTATTTTCTTTACAAAATCCGCACTTTGTGACAAACAATTACTGTGGAGACAGTGGAGTGTGCTTCATCATTTATTCTGCAGTAGTTTCTTCTTTATATGTAATTTAATATAATTTGAGAATCTTCGGCTTTGACAACTTCAATTAGTTTTCCGCAAAAAAAAAAAAAAAAGCATCTCCGGATCAAAATTTTCCTATCTTTTTTCCGCTAATATTTTTGTTGAAGTCTCCGCATCAAAGAAAGTTCGATCACAAAATATATAGAAACTGTTTATTAGTACTATAATATCATGTTTATTATTCACCTTCTCTTCAACTTACCCCATTCTTCTAAGAATTAATTTTCTCTATTTCTGTTTTTTTTTTCTTCGAAATGATGTATTATTTGAATTTTCAATTTCTTTGCACCAGTTCAAAGATAAACCAAGCAATGTTCTTTCAATTAAAATGTGTTGTTACTGTACCTAATCCTATAATTCTCTAATTGCGAAAGAAAAAGCTGATTCCATGGTGCAAATTAAATGCACTAGACGTGATTATCTTTTGAAATTTCCAATATGTTTTTTATTAAATTCTGGTAGAGCCTTTAACCTTGATTCCTAAACATTGTTCTAATAACAGAAAGACAACGCATACATAATTTGTTCTTGGATGTGAAATATTAAACAGTTATGTGTAGAGGAAAAAAGAGGATATTAATTTAATAAGCTATGCATGAAATTCGGTATTTGCTCGCTTCGTTTCCTTTGTTCACAATGGTTGATTCTTTGCTCATGGAAGATATGGTCCTAAATTTCAGGATCCATCAGGAGGAAAACCGACCAAGCCTACGGGGGAAGATGGCGGACCACCTACAAGTCTGAAAAAGCTGTCAGATCCAGCTACTTCCTTAGAGATGATTGATGAACCCCAAACCGCCTCAGTTGAGAAGGAAGCTGCAACAACAAAAGGTTGCAAGACTGAGGAAGAACAGAACGAGACAACTACGAGTATCCCACAAGAGAAGACCCTGAAGAAGCCTGACAAGATACTGCCATGTCCTCGCTGTAACAGCATGGACACAAAGTTCTGTTACTTCAATAACTACAACGTCAATCAACCCCGGCATTTCTGCAAGAATTGCCAGAGATACTGGACAGCCGGTGGGACCATGAGGAATGTGCCTGTGGGTGCTGGCCGTCGCAAGAACAAGAACTCTGCCTCACATTATCGGCATATTACAGTCTCCGAAGCCCTCCAGACCACTCGAACTGATGCCCCAGATGGAGTTCACCACTCAGCACTGAAACCCAATGGCACCTTACTCACATTCAGCTCTGATTCTCCTCTATGTGAATCTATGGCTTCCATGTTGAACCTTACAGAGAAGACAATTCGGAACTGCACCAGGAATGGGTTTAATAGAGCAGAAGAGCAGCGAATTCCAGTGTCCTGTGGGGTAGAAAATGGGGATGACCGTTCTAGTGGATGTGGATCGTCTATAACTTCATCGAATTGTACAGAGGATGGGAACAGGGTAAGTTTGCAAGATCCAATGATGCGGAATTGTAATGGGTTCCCTCCTCAGATACCGTGCTTTCCAGGAACTCCTTGGCCTTATCCATGGAATTCGGCTCAGTGGAGCTCTGCAGTACCCCCACCTCCTGCCTTCTGCCCTTCAAGCTTTCCCGTATCTTTCTATCCCACGGCAACTTATTGGGGTTGTACTCTTCCAGCCAATTGGAACATCCCCTGGATATCCCCACCATCATCTTCTTCAAGTAATGGGGGATCGGGATCTGGTCCTAATTCTCCATTGGGCAAGCATTCAAGAGATGGAAGCATTCTTAAATCAAATAACAAAGAGAAAGCTGATCCATCAAAAGAGAGCAATTCAGAGAAGTGCCTTTGGATTCCAAAAACTCTGAGGATCGATGATCCTGGTGAAGCTGCAAGGAGCTCCATATGGTCAACACTGGGGATTAAAAATAACAAGGCTGATTCAATCAGTGCAGGGGGGCTCTTTAAGGTCTTCCAACCAAAGAGCGAAGAAAAGAATCACACGGCTGGAGCCTCTCTGGTATTGCAAGCTAATCCTGCAGCACTGTCTCGATCATTGAACTTCCATGAGACCTCATAATGGGAAATTGTTCTGTTGAGCAAGTGTTTCATTGAGACGGTGGTAATGGTAATGGAGGTTGCAACTGGTTGAGTTGAATTTGCAGCCAACACCTGTGGTTTGGGCCACGTTGGTCCACTATTCAGGCATTTACTGCTTATAGATCGGCAAGGCAACAAGTTTGAGAGAGGAAGGCCTGAGAAGGACCCAGTTCTGGTCTCCTCCGAAGAGAAAGTTCTTTCCTAGAGCTCTCATACCCAAGTAGCCAACTAATTTCATTCTCTCTCTTTTTGGTTTTTCACAGTATGACACTATGAACAAGTCTTGTTTTTTCCTAGATGGTTTGCCAGTTTGTACATGTATATATCTAAATTTAAAGTGGTCAGATAGAGGTGGATAAAGGAGTGGGAGATTCTTATATGTACTAAAAAATAAATTTGTGAATCCAAGCGAGTAGAAGTTTTTCTTATTTTAATGTCTCTTACCTTGACAGACAAGACCTCCTTTATGGGATTCTAACGCTTTACTCTTTGAGAGTTGAGACTTGAGTTGCAGAGCCCAGCCCAAAATTGGGCACCTTCTGTATTCCTTCCTCCTATCCAAAACGATACCATATTAAGATCTCTGTGCTCTGTAACCCCATCAGTTATTGCCACAGATTTCTCTGGTTCCTAAAATTTTCAAAAATGGATTCATTTCATCATTCCATGCTAAGTTGTTACTCATTCTCAACTTACTGATGAATTTTCCATTCCGATCACATGGAACTGATGTACTATCGAGAAATACCTCAAACTCAAAGACCGACCGATATGCAACTTATTTTGGTTACCCCAAGAATAGTTTCAGAGTTCCAAGTTAGAACTGAACGTAAGCAACAGGAAAGGTAAAAAGATGTTTGGTTTTTGGTCTTGTCCGGTTGTTTGGACGAGGCAAAAGCGGAAGAAATCATTCCTTAGCTCGGTGGTGTTGCAACTTGGCAAATGGATCCGATTTCAACATGCTAATATTCTCAATCTCAGATTCGACATTGAATATTATCAGTGGGATTCAGATTAATTATAAACCAATAATCGGATTCAAAGTCGGGCAAATGGATACTACTCGCAGCCTAGGGAGGGGATCAAGTTGGAGATAAAAAAGAGTGGTGGGGCATCATCTAGAAGGGCGGAAAAAACAAAAGTTGTGATAGGTCCTTTACTTATCCTGATAAACTTGCACTTGTGTGAGAAAAGGCCAAGCATCTTTTCTTTTCGACGCCATGGAAACCAGACAATTAGTACCAAAAGGTGGAAAGCTGACGGAAAAGGTCGTTGTCCTCTTCTCCTTTTTTTTTTATTTCTGTATTTCTTTTTATTTTTCTCTTTTTGAGATGGAATGAAAGATACCCAAGATGAATGAATTAAATAAATCATAAAATGATGACCGGGTAGCTTGAAAGCTTGAAAGATATCCAAGAAAGCTATATAGCTAGGTGGAATGGTGGATATATATTGATTTCCCACAAAAAATAACGACCAAGTATGAAATGATGATGAATTTGGAACAAAATTGAGAATTTTTTTTTGGTGAAGGAAACCATCAAGATCAAGGCTGTGAAACCTTAAAAAGCAGAAACGTGGTGCAAAGTTCTGAAACCAAATGAACAGATTCATTTGTCAAAGTGGAGACACAGACACCAAGTTGGGTTTTTTTTTTTTTTTATGTTGATAGGTGAAGAAATTATGTTTGTTTTGGAGAACACTGTAGAGGGTTGAAAGTTGGGTAATGGCTCTCATAATTACTGAAACTTGATGGACACATCAAAATCAGAGGCACAAGGCTACAATTGATTCATTTCTTCGTTCGGGTTTGGAAGGAAGCTAGCACGTCACTTAGATATTTTGTGGTATTATCGTATCGACAAGAGAAGAAGACCACCTTTGTTTAGGTAGAAGATGAGTTGTTATTGGGACCAAACCCATGTGATGCCGTGGCGTGGAGGTGGAGCCTTTTTGGTATCCTCTGTTGCTTTGCCTCTTTTCTCTCCTTCCTTTCTTTTATCTTTCTTTTTGTTCTTTTCCTTTTTGTATGGAGGCAACTGCACTGCATTTCCTTGTATGCACCTACTAATAAGCTGCAGTTATATACGTACGGGTTGAGGTTCAGATTAGGAGCAAAGCAGCATTTGAAGCCATGCGATGGAACCGATTGATGATACCAAAAACAAATGAAATGAAAACAAGAAAAAGAAATTTGGATTGCAACCTTCAATGAGACGCACACCCATAAAATCTTGTTCGCCCAAATCATGTGGCTCTTGTCCAGAGATTGACTTTCTAAAAGGATGCACGTTGGAGACAGCCTTCTATGATAATGCAGATGTTTGTCCTAAGAACAATCATTTCAAGCTTTTTCAAAATTCAGGTTCCTGTTGTAGTCGAACTGTTGGGCCATTGTCTCGCACAGTGCATCTGTGCCTGTGGACACAATGTACGCGCGCTAGCTAGCTGGATATGGTCCAAGCAATTGGCGTGGCGAGGCGAGGCGAGGCGAGAGGCTCAATTAGTCTTAAGACAAGACATATCCTCCTGATCCCTTTAATATTCTGCTCCATCATCTGTGTTATCTCAGCAATGTCATCACCAAAACAGATGACCCTACCAACTTACTTACCAAGTGGCAACTGCCCAGCACCTCACCAAGCTGCACTACACTACACTAGGCAGCCTCGGTGAGCATGCTGACTGAGTAAGCATTACAATCAGTATGTGCATGACACATCTTTAGTTCACCAATCGGGTGAACTGGGGAGGCACACCGCTGCCGCACACAGGCGTGGTAGCTGCTCAGTGTTTATGCTCATTAATGAATGTGCCAACTGGACTTTCGTTTGTCTATAATTCCATCATGGTACACCGTGACCAGGCCACGTCATTTCCATACGGCATATATGGGCGCTGGGGTTGCCTTTCATTGTCACAGATATGATTCACAAACGCTTAAATGGAGAAGGAATATAATTCACATCTTCTGCGCCCATGGTGCAGCACTTTATTCTCCTGCATGGGATCCCCCACTAATTAGATGCGGATGATGAAATGGGAAAACAGAAAAACAGATCACTGGAATGTTTTCAATTCAAGAATTCATCACTATTCACTAGCCAGCTTGTTTGTGTGTTGTTAGTTAACAGGGATAGCCGAGTCCCAAGTAAGTCCCAGGACCCAAGTCCTACTCGGTAAAACAAACAAAAATACAAACACATGGAGAGCGTGTTAAAAGTCAAAAGTTTGAGTGGTTAGGCCGAGCTAGCTGGACATTTGCACAACCCTATGTACCCAGAACATTGGAGCCTAAACCCCCTAACATGGGTAGTGTTCAACTAAGCCAAAGGGATAGAGCCCAGTTCTATGGACCCTCTAAATTATCAAGATAGATGCTCATGTAAGGGAGTAACTAAGGACATATCGATTATTGAAGGGACACTAAGAAAGCGAAAGGCCGGTCCATTAAAACCATAGAAACAGATGATTGCCCAAGTCCGAATCTTGTTGGCACAATGGGTGAGCAAGATAAAGATTTCTCCCTTGGAATAATGCTTTTGACTCAAGGACCTCCCCACCTTTCCTCCACTATATTCAACTACCTCTACTTTTGTCTCGGTGGAACAATATTCATTTATTTTAAGTTGCTCTAACACCACACCTTAACACATTTGCTCAGAAATTCTTTTCATTCCTAAATTGCCGGATTAGGCAGCTATTTTCCAAATTTACAACTTCAATCCCAACTCCCCAATGATTTTTTTTAGTCCTTAAAGTTAAAAGTAATAAGTAGGTAGATAGGTTAGACTTAGAGAGCAACCAAGTGCAAGTAAAGTACATTTTCTTCGAGTCAAAAAAAAAAAGCGAGAATGACCAATCAGCCCAGATGAGAACTTTATAACCCCAAAGTACGGGGGGAATGCATCCTGACCGTGAATTGATGCCAAATTCACGGATAGAATGTGATTTATAGGGGGAGAGCTGGAATTCAGAATTCTGGATCCTATCTATCCGTACTTGTCCGAAAAAAAAAAAAAAGAGTACAGTTTCTTTCTGAAAGTAGGGTTAAATCATTCAGCAACTCTCATTCTCAAAGGTCAATGTTCCACGTTCCACTCACATCTCTATTCTCTCCCTCCATTTAATTAAGGGTAACGTGCAGATTAGTATTGTATTTTGGCCTTTTGGGTCTAATCCACTATGGTATTTTAAATTTTAAAACGTATCAATTTAATTCAAAATTTAGTATCTAAAGTTCTGAACTCCCAAAATCTACGAATTTAGTTTCGGTCGTTGGTACTATGTTAGTTATCTGTATGGCATGTGTAATTTATAACTTTTGAAAATATCAAAATTATTTTTTAAAATAAGACATTGTTTATAATCTTTTTATTTTTTAAAAATAAAGATTGGACCAAAACAATAATGAACAACCCGAAATACATTTGGATTTAGGCGATTGGTGATAAAGAAAATTAGATGACACCTAAAGGGCATTTGCATATTTTCACATGCCACTAATGGCGTGTAAAATCTGGGAAGCTCATGGCTGGTTCAATGAAATGGAGTTGCCACCCATTTTTAGAGAAAATGGGTCTTCATTTTTAGATTCGAAAATTGATTCACTCGTTTTGATAGTGACTCTATTCTTTATGGGAAAAGGCACACAATTGAGAGATTTCCACCCCCAAGGATTGAGAGAGGGAAGGCGTTAGATACTCATCTCTCCATGCTATAGCAGCCCAATACGAGAGTTGTTCAGACTCAATTTTTTATGTAGAAAAACAGAAATGGTTGTAGGAATTTCTTAAATATAGAGGAACATGCTTTCAACTTCTCCTAAGATTGATTTTGAGGTGATGATATCAAGTCTAAGGTATTGATTTCCTTAAGACCCTCGCCTCTCTGCCTCTATTCTCAATTAAAAAAATTGCAAACGATGGTTCTCCAATATTTTAGAACTTTAAGCAATCCAAAAAAACTAAAAAAAAAAATAGAAATTACGAAATTAGGTTTAAAAGTTAAAATGAAAGACTTACATTTCGTATGTACCTTGTCAAAAATTTTCCTATAGGTAGGGATGAGATAGAATGACGTTTAAACGAGCTCTTGACCTAGGGAGCGCTTCTGGTTATAATAACTTCCGCTTCAAAATAGAAGAGGCAAATTTGGAATCTGAGATTCAGAGTACCTCTGAATTTCTAGTGAACAGAAGGCAGTATATGGCTTGTGAAAAAGCTCTCTTCTCTTTTTCCCGTCCTCCTTTCTGGCTCTCTCTCTCTCTCCCCTACCCCTCTCTCTAGGGGTCTCTTCTCAAGCTCGAGTTGGATCAGTATTTATAGAGAAATGGAGAGGAAGGGATCTGAAATTTGTTCAATGGGAGGAGACTTTCATAGGTGAAATGTTTTCTTCGATATGGGTGTGGCTTTCACAGGTTTCATGTGTCCACTAAGAGGTTGGGGCGTGCTTGTCATGACAGTCTCGTATTTGGGGCTGTCAGTGATAGAAAATGTAAATTTGATGAACTTCTAAATGTGGTTTTGTCTTTTCTTAGCTTTAAGTGGGGGTACTTTGGGTTTTTGGGTCTATTAGGCCCAATCTCATTGGTCCAAGTTTTAAAGGGTCAGGTAAGGGATTGGCATCAGTCCCTACCCTCTTGAGGTCCTAGGTTGGGACTGCTTAATTGGCGATTCAATCTGACACATTGAAATGTGTCTTTCTAGTTTAATGGTTAAATAGATGAATTATGATGTAAAATTTGACGTACTAGGGTTTTTTGGGTCTCTGAATACAATGGTGATGTCTTCTTGGTCAAATAGGGTCAGGATGATTGAGATCTATGGCTGATAAGTTTGGATCAATGAGATTTATTGAAATAGAATCTTTATTTGATGAATGGTCAAACAAGGGAATTTTTGGATGAAATTTGGTGGGTAGGAAATTTTGAAGTCCTAAATCTGATGGAGGTAATGGATCTTTGATTAGAGGTGTAGATTGACAGATTTGGTTTGGGTCAATGGTTTATTAGTTAACAAGATGATCCAAAATGAAATCTCACTTTTTTAACGATCAAATGGAGGACTTTGGTTATGAAATTGGCGTGCCATGGTTTTTTGGGTCTCTAAACACAGTGGTGAGGTTTGATCAGTCAAATGAAGTTGGGATGGTAGATGATAAGCTCTAATCGATAAGATTTGTTGAAATAGAATTTAAGCTTAATGGTGGGTCAAACTGGAGAGTTCTTAGAATGAAATTTGGCGAATAGGAATGGATTAAGGTGAGGAGTCAAGTGGATGGTTCTTATCTAAAAGAGAAATGGTTAATCTAGGTTTTCTAAATCAGAGTCGTCATAATGGAATTTTGGCACTTTAAAGGTTGATCGTTGAGGACTTGCAAGGGATTTGCTAATTGATTGTATCTTAATGATCTTGAGGTGATGGATGCATTGGATTATGGCCATTAGAAAGGAAGTTGGCATGATGAATGGTGGATGTATGACTAATTTATAATTTCCTAAGTTTGTAGGTCATATTTAATTGAACGTCGATATTGATATTGAGGTTTTCATTTGTCTTATGAATTGTGTCAAAAGAGAAATTTTTGGCTTTGTAAAGTCTCAATTTGATCTGGTTGTAATTCCAACTTTTGGGGTCTAAAAAGAGGGTATGAAGAGATAGGGTGAAGAGACTGATAAAAAATTGGATACTGAAATGGCAGTTAACGATTTTGAACTAAACTATGATGTTTTGAAAGTTAAGATATTGGATTGACACATTTTAAAATTCAGATACCAAAATAAGATTAGGCCCAAATTACATAGTACTAATCTGCAATTTACCCTTCAAAAATAAATATAAAATAATAGGGGGCATAAGGTTTAAAATACTGATACATCCCTTACACCATATTATGGAGCAAAATGAACATTGATATTTTGAACTTTCAACTCAACTCACACAAACTCACAAATTGCTATAGAACTGAATTAAGAGCCAAGTAATAATGAGTGCACATCAACCCTCAACGATGGGGCACCCCACAATGTCCTAGAGCACATCACAGCCTTGTATTGGGAACACCTGATGATAATACAAGAAATGATGAAATATCATTGGTAGATGTTCCGAATACATGGCTGTGGGATGTTGTGGGGGGCTGATGCAACTCAGTAATAATCAGGTTTACTTAGAGCTGTAGTACTGTATCCTGGGTCCTGAACCTGTGACACTTTCAGGTCGACAGAGACAGAATTGTTAGTGGGATGATGACTGATCAGATCACTGATGCACTCCATTGAGGAGGAGGGGGAGGAGGAATGAAGTTGGATGCATTGCATTTACTTATTCTATAGCCCCTTGTTTGTTGTAATATTAAAATGTACACAAACTCAGTCACGAAGTGCTCCAAAAGAATCTTGATGTTCAAAACCAATTTCCTAAACAAAAGTGCAAGCCACGAACAAGGAAAAAGTTGTTGGGAAGTAAAACATTTAAAATTTCTCATCTTTTACTTTGTAAGTGGAGTGGAAGGAAACCTAACTTGTATTACACAATAGAATAACTATTAAACATATATATATATGTTAGCAAAAGGTCATCAACTTGAGCTTCCAAAGTCCTTGTCTTACACAAGCTAAGCAAACCCACTATTATAATAAGCATTTCCGTGCTTGCTGTAAACCACACTTCCCTCATCTCATATTGCTCATACTTGATTGGGAAACAATTAAGATAATAGTAATATATAGCTTATGTCAAAGTGTCAAACAATCAAACTCTATTAATTAGTTTTGAATAGTAATATGTATTATATGTTCACTTTAGTGCTTTGGCATTTTGTAATTAATTAATGCATCTTTATATATTTATTATTGGATGCAATCTCATTTTTTTATGGGGTGCATTTGACCCTTGGCAGTGCAAACTGAATTAGATACAAATTATGAATCTTAAAAACTTATGTAAATCTCAATAAAGTGGGGATCACATCATTTTACTTCAATATATTCTCTCGTATAAGGTGAGAACCACATTATTTTATTTCTTATTAACAAATAAGGCAAAGTTAAATCTCAAGAAAAAGTAAATTAGAATCTATACTCTTCCTATTTGTATTCCCGTAAGCATTTGCACTATTGCAAACAAAATTTGTACTACAAACCAACTAAGCCTTCCAATTCAGGTGTGAAGAAGGATTTCTTAGTTTCACACGTTTGTGTAGCAAATATCCCACATGTGCTCAACTTTGCTCTGGCTACTGCAATACTTTAAATCATGGTTTTTAAAATTGAACCGGTCAGGGGTCTGGTTATCGGTTCGAATGGTCTGATCATTCGACCCAAACGGTTGGCCCATTAGTCAGCCGGTTCAGCGATTTACTGATCAAAATCAACGGTTTTGGAGGAAAAAACGATTTTGGGGAAAAACAAAATCCAAAACCGGTCAAGTGACTAGTTTCGAGTTTTTTTGGTCCGATCATCTGATCTGGTCTGATTTTGAAAACCATGCTTTAAATACATATTAAGAGAAGAAAGAGATCAAGTAACCAGATCAGTATTTTATGGGCTCATTTATTTTCAAGATGTTCAAAAAAAGGTGAAGAAGGGATTGATCCAATCAAAAAGGCCGGGGAGATGTCCAATGAATTTGAGACACATTTCTACATTTCTTATTCTTTTCAGTTTCAATAATTGGATCCCTCACATTATATTTTTTTTTCCTTTAATTTTACTTGGTGATTATTTTTGTTTATAATTTATTTCCTTAGACTGTCTACAATTCCATGGTACAAGAAAAACCCAGTATTATATCTATCTATCTGTATGTATGTATGTGTGCGTGGATTAATTTAAGAAGCTACTAAAAGAAAAGATTTGAATTAAGGGAGCGGACAAAATATTTTATAGTTTTGGTGGTAGGCGTCGTTTATATCCAATACTGCTAAGCTTAGGTCAATATGACAAAATTATAATTCATGGTATTCAAAATCCATTGGCTAACATATATACTAATACTACTTGTACAAGTTAACTCGTGAAAGGAACATATAGCTAGTATTCCTAAATCATGTTTATTTGAATTTTGTTACTAAACATTCTAATGTTATTTATTCATATCTATTCTTGTTTAGAATGAGAGTAAGAAACTAAGAATTGAAAGAATGAGACTCATAGTTGCAAATCAAAGGTGGCCTCAGACTCTATATTCATAGCTGGTTAACTTCCTTACAACAGAGAATACTAGGAAGCTTGAAATGTTTGGAAGTAGAGGTGTAAATCGGGTCATGCTGGGTTGGCACGATACGATCCTCGTGCGGCCCGCAGGCTGAGCCAGGCCGTACTTCCCTATACTGGGATATTTTGGGGGCTAGGCCCGAGCTCGTACTGGCCCATGTCGTACCGTGGTCTTGGCCCGTGTTAGGCTGGGCTACAGGTTGGGCCTTGGGCCTAGGCCAAACCGGGCCAAACTGTTTTTTTTTTTTACATTTTGATTTTTTATATTTTTTCTAAGTAAATACTAAAACTAAAATATTACACTTTCCTTAATTCCTTTGAGCTTTGGGAACAAATTGGAAAAATAAAAAAAATCTAACAAAGAAATGGAAAAAATACTTAAATACTTGACAAAATACAAAATGGACAATAAATTGAAAAAATAGGAATTTTATTTCTTGAATTTGAACAATACAATGGTCGATGGATGAATGAAATATAGAAAATTGAATAAAATATAAAAAATATAATATAATTATAAATTGAAAATAGAAAATTACATTGTTAAAAAAATAACAACTAATTTAAATAAAATTGAAAAACTACAATAATTTTAAAAATTGAAAAAAAGTACAATAATTGAAATATCGATTATACAAAAAAATATTGACTTCATCATTTTTCTTCAAGTTCCACCTCCGCCTGCATCTTCATCTAATCATCTCCTTGATTTTCATCATTTGCTTCAGGTGAAATATTAGGTGTAATGTCATGCCCTCCTTTGTCTTGTAATCTACCCTCAGCATCCAACTAATCTTTAAGTCAGATGCACATCTCCAGACTTTAATCATTCATGTAGCTTTTCTTGTCATCTACCACCCTAATACCTACACTAAAACAAGACCCTAATGGAACTGTATACACCTGAGGGGTTAGTAGAAATTAGCTACTCACATGCCATGGTGACAAGGACTGGATAGTTTTTTTTTTTCATTTCCTCTCCACTAAGCTAAAATATCAAAACTATCCCATTCCTCTAAGTCACAGGAATCAACTTAAGTAGATTTTTGCCTTTTATTTATTAGAAACTAAATTTTGTCTTTTCCACTACTGAAATTAGTTGTTTCAGAAGTGGAACTTGCACCTATACAAGATTTCCTATGCCCTACCACTTGAGATTCATATAAACTATACATTTTAAATAATAAACTATTAATTTCTTCTTTTTATTTCCAATTTCAATATTCATATTTTCACAATATGATTCAAGTAAAATTTCTAAACCCTCTTTCCTAATCCTAGGATCTAATATTGTAGCTAAGCATTAAAGGGGAGAAAATTCCTCCCAATATTTTTTAAATTTATTTTTCATTATTTCAATAATGCTTTGAAATTATAGATTTTCCTATATTTTGCAAAACGTTCACTAAGCATAAATAATTGATTAACTAAAAGACAACTAGTTGAGTAATAAACACCCAAAAATTCATTAATTGCACCATAAAAGTCAATAAGAATTTGTTTGTAAGCAACACAACTTTCTAACATAGAATAGGTAGAATTTCATCTATGTTAAACATCTAATACAAAATGTTTATATTTTAAACCATAATTTTGACATAAATATTTAAATTCTTATTTTCTTGATCCAAAACTTTTAATATGTATTATACAATTTATAATTTTAGAAATATGATGAGAAATCATATTTAAAGCATCTTGAATACATAAATTTAAGATGTGACATGCACATCTAATATGAAATAATTTACCATCTAAACATGGTTTTAATTGAAATTTTAAAATATTTATTGTTGAATCATTATTACTAGCATTATCAAAACTAATAGAAAAAAGTTTATTTTCAATTCCATAAATATGTAAAGTACTTAAAATACTTGTAGCAATAATTGGGCTAGTATGTGGCTATTCAAGCCTAGTAAAACTTAAAATTCTTTTTGTAAAAGTCATTTTTCATCAATAAAATGACCGATAGCAAAAATATATCTTATATTAAATCTAGATGTCCAAATATCATAAGTAATTGCAATTTTAGAATTAAGATTTGATAACATAGAAATTAATTTTTGGATAAATTACAAAGACCCCCTTATACTATAGGGTCAGTGACAAAGTCCCCCCTATACTTTTTTTTTGTGACAAAGACCCCCCTGAACTTTGTCCATTAGACAAAGACCCCCCTCTGTTACATTCTATTCATTAACTTTGAAAAAGATTCTCATTTGAACACTTAAAATTTTTTAATTGCCCAAACTACCCTTTTTATACTGTTCATTGTCTTCTTGATTGAACCTCAAAACTAACCTCAAGCACTCTCACACCGTCCCAAACCCGACCATCACCGGCCAGTAGTGGCAAGACCTGTGCCACAAGCTTAATGACTCAGACTGCCGATCCTTCCATTCACGCAGAAAATCCTGAAGTACTCTGGTGATGTTTGGTACCGTTTACGTTTATTCAATAAACGTTTCTTGATGGTGCCACATAGGTGCCATCTTAGCATTTTCTCTCTCTTGCTCTTTTGCATGCATCAAAAATGTAAAAAGTGAACTTTGGTTTATGTGCATGTCATCCATTTGTAGATGTTATTTTTCGAAGCTTCCACAAATGGCCAGACATTTATTCACTGTTACGCTAAAGTGGCGCCTAGTTGTCATAAATAGTTGCAATTATTGCATTTCTCGGTTTTACCAGCAAATAAAGTACAAACGTTTATTCAATAAACATAAACGGTACCAAACACATCTATCTATCTCTATCTAGATCTCCATTTGTTTGTTTGCTTGCTATACTGAGAGTCTTGAGAATTTGGGGTTGAAGTAATTGAGGTTATTTTGCAGGGAATGGATGCAAAAGAGGCCGTAAAAGCTCGTATCGTTAAAGATGAACAACAAGAATGAGAGAAAGCACGAGAAGGGAAAGGAAAGAAACAACTCATTTTCCTCTGCCACACCACTGTATGCGTCGTCTCCGAAGTTGCAAAGTAGGGAGGTGAACTAGTCCATGGACCCTTCGACACAACAGAAGCGGCGCCATTGCCACAAGGCCAATGGGGTTACAGTAGAGTGGGAAACGGTGGCGATGAGGCGACATTGGACGTTGAAAAAGAAATCCAGCTAATGTTTCTCTCCGCTCAACTTCATCCATCGCCATCGGCAAAGGGGAGCCGTCCAAATCCGCGCAGCTGATGTTTGGGCAATGTTGAAAAAGAAATCCAGCTGATGTTTCCACCCATAAATAGTTTGGCAAAGAGAGTGGGAAATGGCATAGGGGCGACGTTGAAAAAGAAATCCAACGTCTTCCTCCACCGGCTTCAGCACATGGGCGACGACTTAACTTGCTCTCCCTCCCTATGCCCTTTATAGCAGCAATATCGGGGCACGCTGTTGCTGTTGGGTTCATACTCGCGCTTAGCCATGACTATGTCTTGATGAGGAAGGATAGGGGGGTCCTCTACATGAGCGAGCTCGACATCGGGCTTACCCTTTCTGACTACTTCATGGCATTG
This sequence comes from Nelumbo nucifera, assembly GCF_000365185.1. The sequence continues at coordinate 4,990,132 of NW_010729075.1, forward strand.
TATATTGAGAGAAAAGATTCAATCGCGATGGCTTAGCACGGCATGGTTCTGCATGCCGCAAAGGTGAAGGCTGAGGAGGCAGTCATAATGGGATCATAGGCTGGCACACGATAGCGCGGTGGAGATTCTGAAGGCCGCACTACGCACGGGTGAGAAGTTGGCCTTGGCCGCTAAGAAGTGGGATGGAGGGGTTTATGCCAAGATACGGAAGTTGTCGTTTCCGGGACTCTGTAGAGTGCTCGGGCTAGAGAGGAGACCAGCAATCAAAACAAACAAAATCACTCTCGATGACTAGATATCTATTTCCTCGGTTAAGTAGGTTTTAAGAGAAAAAGGGCAAGAAAAAGAAAATAAAAAAAGTTTAGTGGGGTATTTTAGTAATTTAACGCTTTTCATCATCTGACTTAACGGTCAAGGGGGTCTTTGTATAATGGCTAAAAGATTAGAGGGGTCTATTGCAAAAAAAAGTAGAGGGGGGACTTTGTCACTAACCCCATAGTACAAGGGGGGTCTTTGTAATTTACCCTTCATTTTTATATGAATAAAGAATTTTTAAAGCATCTTTTCTAGTAGTATTTTTACAAAACTTTTTAAATTGTGGATTTACAGATCTATGTAAAAGTTTTTCAAGTTTAGTATCTTCAGCTAATAAAAATGGATGTTCAACATTCATAATATATTTTGCTAACTCTTGTCTCATTTTTTTGGGAATATTTAAAAGTACCAAAAATCTCACTTCCTATTTGTGTTTGTGATGTTTCTTTCCCTTCTTCTTCTTTCATCACATGGCATTTCAAATGCTTGCTCAAGTGGTCAGTACCACCACTACTACAGTAGCTAAAGCCAATCTTACATTTTTGACAAATGGCTCTCTGTCCCTTCCCCTTAACCTCATTTATTTTAAATAATGTCCAAATTGAGCTAAACAACCTAGTGTTCTCCTTTTTCTTTCCCCTACCTCTAGTAGTAGTACTAGGGGTGGGAACGTTGGTAATATCAACAGCATCCATATTGGCACCAACACTATCATATTGCAACTAAACATTGCATTGTCGACATTGACAACATTGGGGAATTGGTGTCGAGAGGGAGAGGAATTTACCATTTTAAAAAAATAAAAAGTAATTTAATTGCACTTACTTGGATTTTTTATTTGGAATCTTAACATAATTTCAATGGTTGAAGTCTCCAAGTCTCCCAAATTGCTAACTTGAGATACCCTAGCAAGCCTTCTTGTTGAAACTTGAATCAAATTGAGAATTGGAGAGTAGAGAGAGTATGAGAGATTGAAATTTGAGAGAGTATGAGAATTGGTGTGATGAGTATGGTAGGGGATAAGGTTATTTATAGGAATTGAGATTTGGAAGGGGAATTTTGGTCGTTATAAAGTCATTTATCACTTTACCTAAATACCCCCTAAACTAGTTGTTTTGTAGTTGTTGGGGGGCATTGTTGTCATTTTATCTCCCCCAAAGCCAAAATACATAAATACCCCATATATAGTTGTTTATAGCTATTGGGGGGTATTTCTGTAAAAAAACCCAAAAGTTGAAACTAGCCATTGGGGTGGCCTCCAATGGCTAGTTCTTCGAGCGGACTGAGCTCGACCTATTATGGGCTAGCTCGGCCTGACCCACAGACCTAAAACCCCAAGCTCAGCATGGCCCATACAATCATGTCGTGCTACAACATGGCCCGTGAATCATCAAGCCGAGCCAGCTCAAAATCTTGTCAAGCCATGCGAAGTCACAGGTGGGGCGATCGTATTTACACCTCTATTTGAAAGGGGTTATTTTATGTAGGTATTTAGTACCATGGGAGTTTATTTTTATAAATGTTCCATGTCAATGTCAAGTAGGGGTGCAAATGGATCGGATGATCCGATCCTATTTTGTCAAATTCGGATCACCCTTGTTTGGATCTTCAGATCTAATCGGGTAATAGGATTTGATTAGAAATCGGATCGGATTTGGATCCCCACTATCGGACCCAAGAAGATCCGATTTAATCCGATATATATTGTATACTTATAAATATAAGTATATATAATACATATATATGTTATTTATTTATTTATAAATATATTTTTATAAATTTGTTATATTATTTATTTTTGTATAAAAAACATGTATATATATGATGAAAATAATTAAAAATACTTGTATTTTTTTTGTTTTTACTTTATTTAAATTAGTATATTTTATTTTTATTTTAACAATTTATTAATTTTTAAAGAAAACAAATCAGATCGGATCAGATCCGAAGATCCAATTTACCGATGTGATTCAAATTCAAATCGAAGAGTCTTATCAGATTTGATTGGATCTTCGGATTGGATCGGGTCGAACATGAACAATGTCAAATCGGATCAGATACGAAGATCCGACTTACTAATGGGATTCGATTTCAAATCGAAGAGTCCTATCAGATCTGATCGGATCTTCGGATTAGATCAAATCGGACATGAACAATGTCAGATCATATTCAAATATACCCTGACTCAAATCCAATCCAATCCATTTGCATCCCTAGTGTCAAGTTGCCATGGTGGATTTATCAACTTTTTATGTTTGGTTGGAGCATTTATAAAAATAAACGCCATTTTAAATACATAGTTTATGTGAAAGATAATATTACAATAAACATTATTTTAGAGCTTCTTTTTCCACTTCTTACCTTTTTGTCTATGTGATGGCTAATAGTGTGGTGTCTAACTGACTTAAATAAATAATAAAAGATGTACACAAATTAATAAATTTATACTAAACATGTCCTATATCTCTTTGTGGAAAGCTAAAAATGAAAATTTTCGTAATAGCAAGTCAAATACCATGGCATTGCTTGTGAAGATCCCCTCAAATTGTGTTTGAGTTCAATATATTTAATCCCAAGCCTACATAGAATAGCATGAGTAGTTGAGTGCTCTCCCGTTACCCCATTTAAATTACTAGTAAGCACGTACGTGCTTTGTACGTGGCAATTCTATATGATGATAATGATAATAATAATAATAATAATAATGTATCCAAAATTTTCTATAAATATGTATTTTATATTTTTTATATTTTTTGTTTTTTTACTATTAATCAAATGTAGATTGTAAAATCCAAATCTAATTACATAAGCACCTCATCCAAATATGTAATAATCGGATCAAGTTGCGAATTTCAAGTATCATCAACAGGCCTACCTACTTAGCTAGATTCTTCTTTTTGTAATTTTTTATCTTTTTTTGTTCATTTATCAAAGAAATATAAGATTTAAATAGAGGGAATTGAATTGTAGCAAAAAATAGAGGGAAGTGAATGAGGTGAAAAATAGTAGTTCAATTTACAATTTAAAGCTCACAATTAAATATGAAATGATTTCAAAATTAAGAATTTTAGTAAAAAAAAGTTCAACAATCTTATTCACATTTTAAATAGTAGTGTAAATATAGAATTATAGATGTGTTTAATTTTTTCTATAATTTTTTGTATTTCTGTGTGTAAAAATAATTATGATATGTCACAATGTTATACTTACTTTTTGTTTAATATGATAATTATATAATATTATACATGTGTTTGAATGTTTTTCCAACTTATGTATTTTTTTTTATTTTATTGATTTTTATTATTTATTTATGTCATTAAATGTTAAAACATTTGGCCCAGAAAAGTTGAATTATTAATATTTGCTAAACAATAAAATAATGTTGTTTTTGGTTAGTTCTAGACTATGTATTTCATTTTCATTATCAATAAAAATAATTCTTATTTATTACATTTATTTTTTAATTTGATTAACAAAAATATCATTAATATGTCTATTTTTTTAAAATTTTGTATTTTTTTATATTTATTTCTATTTTAAAAATTTTATTACCTAACTATAACTTCATGGGATGATCAATTTGATTCAAATGATTGAATTGCTTAGTCACCACTAGGATAAAGAATTGTTTTGTTTATGAGTCAGTTTTAAAATATATGAGTTTACATTGTTAAAAATATTGGCATAGATCTAATTAATAGCATTTATTAGTGAAAAATAACTTAAGTATAGGATTTAATAAGAGAAGACGGGAGTTAATACCGTCGGTATAAGACTTAAATGAGTTGAAAAGTAATAATTATTGAAATTACATTTTCAACCTTTACAATTAAAGATGGAATAAATACACAAATATGGGCATTTTTAATAGCCATAAAAGATGACATTAAAGTTGTAATAAAATGACTTATATATCCTTTCTCAAGTAAAAAAAATAGAAGATAATTTTAGTAAAAAAAAAAAAATCTAGTATTCATCTACACACATGTATATAGTGTAAATATAGATTTGTGGTTAATACCAAAAAAAAAAAATTATTTGTGATTGTGAATGAATGTTAATGATTCTCAACCATGCAATTGAGGAATCTCTTTTGGTCGTGCACAAGTCATGTTCAAACTTGCAATCGCAGCAAAAGAAAATGCAAAGAGATAGATGAGAGGCATGATAGCAGGTTCCGAAGAAGCAGAAGAGTTTGGGTATACACCAAGCACAAGCAGCTACAAGTCTAATTAAACAAATTTGGACAAGCAAGTCTATTTATTAACATATATGTGGATAGAGCAGAAGTATATATTGGAGGCACATCACAATTCACAAGAGTAAGAGTGGTTTAACTTTTTGGTAAATTAGTTGTTAATCAGTACACATCATCATATATATATATTTTTGTTTTCTTTAATTTTTGGGTGAAAAGACATCGTAACCTAAGAGTTCATCTTTTCAGCTTATGTTGCATGTAAAGCAGAAAATAACTTTCGGGATCGGTGGCCATATATATATATATATATATATATATATATATATATATTCTCTCTTATATTGGATTTAGCCGGTAAACTTAAGTTGGAAAATACATTTTCTGCGACCACGACAATGAAATGTGAACAAATTAATCAATCCTTGAAAAAAAAAACAATTGATGTGATGCATGTCTCGAATTTTTGTTGAGAGGTCTATATCTGAATTGTCCTATGTGACCACTGTGTCGTAGGAAATGCGAGCTCGTATTTAATTTCACCCTTTTATTATGGATATAGAGTCTTTATTTTCAGTCCTTTGCATGAAAATAAATAGAATTATATGGTGGCTTTTTTCAGCTACTAAAAACATCACAGAAATGCATAAGTTGCCTTTACATCCGGTTTATTCCGTATTTGGTTTGAAGGAAAAGGTAAAGAAACTTATACCAATATTTTCCTTCAAAATAACCAACTAAAGAAATACGCTTTTGCCATTTCTCTTCCAATGTGTGAATATTATAAATTTTAAGGAACAAAGTTTCATATTGCCATTAAAATAATTTCATGCATCCATTAAAGAAATGGATCGATGAGCATCATAGTTAGAAACAGCTAGCTAGGTTGGATCCATTTACTACCTTGAAATTGTAAGATTATCTCTAAAATAAATAAACATAAACTAGCTGTATTAATTGTCTATCGAGGGACGACCAACTTGATTCTTCAACTATTAATATTTGTTTATAATTAATTAATATCCACCACATAGAAATAAAATCATTTTTATAAATTGTTATTTTATTATATATACAAGTATGTATATACATACATGTGTAGTATACGTTAAAATATATAAATTCAAATTGCATAATATATTGTATGTTTGCCTTCTCTTTTTGTTTTCTAATGAGAACCCAAACCACCATATGCATTGGTGAATACTCTTAAAAAAATATCCAAAAAATCTTATATTATATCATTGTCATCAGCATCTAAATCTAAATCTTATCCCAACTATATATATATATATAGGGTTTACTTTACTAATTCTTTCTTCACAAAATATCTTGTACCGCCGATTTGAAACATCACTTTTCGGTGAATCTACTGTAAGTTGGACAAAACTCCATTACATTTTGTTTTATAAAGCTGATTGTATTAGTGCTTACTTTTGGAGTGAAGAAATGGCACAACCAATTAATCTGGTTTGGCCATGCTGTGACTCCAAATGTTTTCTACTTATGGTCTATTTATCCATGTTCTTTTATTTTACAGTTAAATAAGATAATGATTGTTTTAGTCATAAAAAACTATTATTAAAAAGAGTCAATAAGGATGGAATTTTTCTTTCATGTGAAAAAATAATTTATCTAGCCACCTGGGAGATGGGTATCACTTGGGTAAGTGAAACCCAGGAAAAATAAATTTTCCTTTGACTCTACATAAATCTGAAAAAAAAAAACATGAATTTCTTGATCAATGGGAACCAAAATCCCATTGACCAACATTCTCCCTCTCAATATCCAAAAAACAAATAGACGCTAACTTAAATTAATTGCATGCAACTAGACCTGTTCATGGGCCAGGCCGGGCTAGGTTTTTACTCTTCATAAACAAGATTTTGTTAGGCCCGAGCCTGAGCCCGGCCCAACCAATGGGCCTACAACTTGGGCCTGAGCCTAGCCCTAATAAAAAGCCCGAAGCCCAACCTAACAAAAAGATAGATTGGTGCTTGTGTCTGTGTTCGCCACCGATACCTATGTCTGTGTTTGTGTTCGCCGCCGACCAAACATTAAGAGAAGAATAGAACAAAAAGGCAAAGAGAAAGGACTCGCTGTCGGTGCCTGAGTTCACGTCTGATAAATGAACTGAGCTGAGATTCTGAGAGTGAGAAGGAAAAATGAGAAGAGGAACAACCAAACAATGAAAAGAGAGAGAGAGAGAGGATTCACAATTGGTGCCTAAGTTTGCGTGACTCGCATCTGATAAATGAGCTGCTAAGATCGATTCTGAGAGAGAAGGAGAAGTGAGAAGAGGAACGAGAGAGAGAGAGAGAGAGAGAGAGAGGATTCACAGTTGGTGCCTAAGTTTGCGTGACTCGCATCTGATAAATGAGCTGCTRAGATCGATTCTGAGAGAGAAGGAGAAGTGAGAAGAGGAACGAGAGAGAGAGAGAGAGAGAGAGGATTCACAGTTGGTGCCTAAGTTTGTGTGACTCGCATCTGATAAATGAGCTGCTGAGATCGATTCTGAGAGAGAAGGAGAAGTGAGAAGAGGAACGAGAGAGAGAGAGAGAAAACTTACCAGTCACTGCTGGAGTTCACTGGTTGCGCCGGTTTTGTCTTCTTGAGAATGCTTGGCTATGTGAGACTGTGACTGAAAAGGGAGTTTGTTCGGCTAAGAAAAAGAGATGAGTGATAAGAGAGGGGTTGAGAAGAGAAGGATTAATATTTAGGGTTAGGGTTTAACTTATACAAAAGTCGGGTCGGGCTGGACTTTTTTAACAAATCCCGAGCCCGACACGTAAAATAGTCAAGCTCAGGCTTTTAGACCCGAGGTCAAGCCCATGGGCTAAAATACATGCTCAAGCCCATCCGGGGGCTAAGCCGGGCCGGGCCTGCCCATCGGGCTACCCGGCCCATGAACAGGTCTACATGCAACTATAAAGCTATAAGAGGATATATCTATAATATGTATTTCCAACCCACCCACCCCCAAAAATAATAATAATTTAATCAACATTTTCCTCCAGCGCCCATCTTAAATTCAATACACGGTAGATAGTTCACGGATTGTTTATGGATCCTAATTTTCTTTCCTTGATGCGTGGAAATCGTGATATCTCTTATATATTTATTAAATTATGAAGAATAATTTAATAGGATAAATCTATGATGCCAGAAATTAAGGTATGATACGGCAAGACAATCAAGTTCAACACTTGATTGGTTACTAATGTTACGATATATGTTTATTGGTTATAAGTTTTTTTTTTTCTGATATTATCTCTGTCTAGTATCATAATAATCAAATCCAAAATATTGTCTTGTTTATATCTTCACATATCATTATTATTCCATTATGGGTGGTGATTTACTCTAATTATATAATTAGTGATATGGATAATCATCATTATGAAGACCCAAGTATCTTCTTCTAACTGGATAATTAGGTCACATTCACCAAAATGCTGAATTTAAGGCTGCTGTTTTATTTCTCACCAGCAACGTTTTAAAAACGACTCTGAAACGGAACTGTTTTGGACACCGTTTCCGGGTTTGGTAGTTCAACCATTTGGGTTAAATGGTTTGACCCGTGACATCATAAATAAATTTAAAAAAATATTTATATATAATAAAAATATCATAAAAATAAATAAAATACAGAAAAAAGAACAATATATGAAAAAATAAAAATAATAAAATATAAAAAAAAAACAGAAAAAAATTCCAAAATTTATAGAAAAAATCCAAAAAATATAGAAAATTTTCCAAAAAAAACAGAAAATTACAAAGCATTAGATAAAATTTACCAGTTGAACATACCTTCCTTCCACCACCTAGCAATCAAGGTTTTTTCTTATTTCATTAAAAATATTAAAAAAGTACAAAGCCCTCAACAACGAAGATCTGTACAAGGATAACCAAATCTGAACCTATAGGTTCTATACTCATTCTCAGATATAACTTTCTGTAGCTTTACAAAAGGATAATTCCAATCAAAAAAGTATGAGCTGCTTGTTTTTTCACTTTTTGTTTAATACAATGAAGAGAAGAGGTAAAACGAAATGAGAAACAAAACGCTTAAACAAGTTAATGGTTCAGAACTGAACAATGGTAACCGACTCATTTAGTTACCTGAAAAATCACAGTGCTCGCCGGCAGCTGCAGTGAAGAATTGAAGATAGTGGCCGGAGGTTGGAGTCCACAGTATTCGCCGGTAACCGCTGCGAAGATAATCGCCGGAGCCATTCCTTTCAAGATGCGGTTGAAAAAGAGTGAAAGCTTTTGGTTTCATAGTGTTCACCAGCAGCCACAGTAAAACTTTAGTCGCCAGCTGCCACTGCAACTTTAGTTGCCGCCGGCTGCCACGGGTCGCTGACGGCTGAGAAAAAAAAACAGAACTTATAAAATACTGAACCGCTAACTGTTGATCGAGTCGAATGGATCGACGGTTCGACCGGACGGGTCGACGATTTTTTGACTTTGTCAATATTGTTTTGCTAAATGACAATTCGAGATAAACCCAAAACCATTCGAATAACCGGTTTCTAGTCTAAACGGTTTGATCATGCGGATCAACGACGGTTCGAAAACGTTGCTCAGCAGCAAAGAAAATTGGTAATTAAGGTCGATCCCTTCTCAAAAATAGTAGGTTTTCTTGGTAATGGTATTATACCAAGCAAGAAGTCAGCTTTAATTTTCAGCTTATTAGGCCGAGTTACATGCATAATGTGAGACCCAACTCTGATTTCAAATTATTTCCATCTATTTTATGTTCCACAATGGGTAGGCCCATTCCCACTGAATTGTGAGACGCGCTGTGTGAGAGCAGAACCGGACTCATTCCCACTACCTTCTGACAAATTTAGTTAGTTGAGCAAATCCGTACGCTCGTGAATCTATGAAGGGAGCAGTAGCTCGAGCAAAATAGTCAAACCTTGAGGCTCGATCCACTCACGTCTGCTGTATTTTTTGGCTTTTAGCGAAACCCATTTCGGCATTCACAAGGGACTGGGGGGATAAAGCTAATAATATTCCCCAATTTATATATGGGTAATGCTAGTTGGTCTATTCAGTGAAAAAGTCTCACTCGATCCAATAATTTCCAGGTGGCAACTGCTCCCACCACCCTCTGGCCTCTGTTCATGTGCCGAAGGCCCCACCTTCTCCACATGGACGGTGGAAGAGGATACATTTCTAATTTCTACAGTAACCATGCTTATCTCCAAGGTGACAGCTCTAGAGGATATGGAAAGCCCTGGTGACCCGATTACCCCACTTTAAATGCACGACTTCATGCCTTAAAATATTGACCTGACATGAAGGATTCTGATAGAAAATAGATTGCATTAGTATTATATTTCTATGGGTTGACTCAGAATAAAAACTATCCGTATCATAGATTCGATACACTTAATCAAACACATGATGCGAATCAGCCATGGTCATGGAGCCTTCCAAATTGGAAAACAGCGGTTTCGTAGAACCCCACGACCACGAGCAGAACAGTAGTTTCTGCTTTTAAAGATGGGAATTGTTTATCTGTGTATCCATGTAAACTAAACTATAAAAAGGAACGTCAGACCCCCACGTCTGAATACCACTATAGCTATAGGTGGCGGGATCTACTGTCCACTACTCGTAAAAGTACGCTTTTAATGTTCGAGATCTGAACCCAAGGCGGTTTTCAGAGTAGAAATGGTCTTCTGATCGGGACTTACCGTTACCGGCCAAGATTCTGACATCCAAGAACAACCCATTTGCTGGAAGTCGGATAGAAATAATGGGTCGCTCATGCTTTCTCGCAGCAGTTTTTCTTATTTTAGCTCTTCTGTCTTTCTCCTTTTCTCAAGGTTTTACCCTATTTTGCTACTAAACTAATTCTTCTTCTGTTCTCGTTGTCTAAACGATTTTTTCTTTCTATTCTTCTTTTCTCTGGTTCTGCCGTAACTTCTGTTCTCGATTTGTAGGGTTTGGAAGAGGAGATGTCTCTTTTAATAAAGGAGATTCTTCCGTGGTGCTAAAGGTGGCTATCGGTTTTGGTTTCTGCTCTTCTGTATCACTTTCTTTTTTTTTTTTTTTGTTTTTTCTTCCTGTCTAATTTAAACTTCTATAACGGAAGCTGGAAAGCTTTAGCATCTAGTAGCTTCTACGAGTGCAAATCATGAATTTTTCAGAGATTTGTATAGCCGTTAAGACTTTATGGAAGCATTATTACTTCTCATATAGAGGGAAAGTTTCTATTCTTGATTTGTTGATTTCATTTTGTTTTCTTTTACAGGGGAATTCAAATTCAAAGGAAACGGTAGAAACGATGGATTACACAGATCCAGGGCCGAACACCAACCCAAGAAGTGGATATCTGCTCAGTCCTCCTCCTCCTGTTCCGCAAGGCTAAACGAAAGATAATTTATAAAGGAATAACAAATTATACTATTGTTATAAGTTTTAAGGTTTTTTTTTTTTTTGCCTGTAATATGGTTTTCCATTTACATATTATTTGTACAAGTCAAACAAGGGAGGTGGTTTGAGATGCCTGAATGTAAGGAAGGTGATGTGATTACGTTGTTTAATTACCTGGTAGTAAAATTATATGAGATATTGATAGTGCTTCAGTGATGGTAATGCTAGCTCTGTATATTTGTCAACTATCACATCATCATCTTCTTCCCTTCACTCCAACGTATTAGAATTTAGAATGTCAAAGGAATGTTGGTGAGAAGATAAACAGGAAAGGAATCTTTGAATTACTCGATCGATTAGTAGTGTTGGTGACAATTTTGTTAATAATATATATGAGATTTTACGGTGCATAAGGGACCCAATATCACGAGGTCAATAATTCATTATTCGTTGGGGTCCATCAATCATAGTTCATAGACAAGAGTCAAGAGTCAAGATTCAAGACTGTATGGGTTTCTAATTTCTACTTTCTACATGAATTTATTCATCTAGTACAACTAGAGGACCAGCATGTGTGATGTGTCAAGATGCCCACATGTATTGTACAAAGAAAAAGAAAAGTCTTGTGCCAGTTTGGGACCTACGTGGCTTGATCCCACTTGCAAAGGGAGAGACTCTAGTCAGCTCTCTAGAGTCTAACCCCTCCCCCGACTATATGCAGCCAGAAGGATATGAATCAATCAGTCCTAATGGTAATGGGTCATCATCTGCTGTCCACAAGGTGTCAAAATTAATTATTATATCACTTTAATTTCTAATAATGGTTCGATTTTGATCCCGGGTTTGAACTCTGAAGTTCCATTAATCCATTCACCCAAAAGACTCTAGACTAGGAAATAGCTAGGAATAGTGAGGTTGATTTCCCTGTTTCAAACTGAGCTAGGATCCTTGTTAATTTCAAACTGGACGAATGGTGGCGTCGTCATTCGTCCCTTTTTAGAGTTTGGATGGATTCACCCACAAAGCCTTTAGGCCAGTACCCCACCCATGCCAATTTGTACTCATCCAATTGGAGTCTTCTCCAAGTGGTATATTGGCCATCCAAGGTCAATAATTTGCAAGAAAAACAGAAAAGAAAAAAGGTTCACAAAATTAAAGGTGCTTATAAAAATGGGTTTATCTCAATGATGATCTGATAGGAATCGTTTATGTGTTATGACTGGGTAACTGTTATTAACTTTTACTGTATCTTTGGTTCATTGGCTCCACCAATACTCAATCAAAAGAAATTAAAAATAAATAAATAAATTGCTGTGGAATCAGAGTGGTGCCAACCAGCAGCGCTTGAAGAAGCCTTGGGCCAAATTGCATATGCCCAAAGAAATAACAAAACATTAGGGACACTTTGGCCAATTAATAAAAGTGCTTGTTGTTTTGTCCTTTTTATTTTTTTTTCCCATCCAAATTGTCGTTTATATGAGCTCTCAACTAATAATTAAGGAATGCCAATTAATCGGGTTCAATGCGGTTTTGGCTTAACCTGAACCCATTTCTTCACTATTCAATCCAAAGTTGCACCAGACTGTCAAAGTACCATCCACATTGTTACAAAAGTATGGTAGTGGAGCAACAGAAACTAAGATTCAAACAAAACAAAATACCCAACATGCGACATTCTATTCAAATATTTTGTGCATTAATTTCTGAAAATTTGCAGGAATTAAAATCCAAAACAAGTACATATTTTGTACATGAAAAAAAAAAAAAACAAACACAAACACAAACGGGACAAAGGCCACCACTGGGATGGACTGGGGATGGGGGATGGGGGGCTCTTGTATCACTCACACGGTCAATCCACCTAACACAACAAAGGTGTCGTAATTAACTAATTATTGTTTGATATTGATCTCTGTATGCCTTCTTTCCCCAAGGTCAGAGACTCAGAGGCGGAGCCACACATCACACATGCAATTCCCCAACTTTCAAGTGGGAGAGGAGTTCCCTGTTCAAACCCACTGATTGTAGATGCTGGTATGGTGGCCTGACATGACTGGTTGCTCCACTCCTCCTCCTCCTTTCTTCGCTAGTCAAGACTTTGGTTACAGAGGATGCCTCAGTACTTCATCCTGGTTGGGTAATGGATGGATAAGTCAGCATTTCTCGCTGTCTCCACTACCAACTCCCAGCTGGGTTGCTCACGGGTTCCTTGTTTTATTTATAAATTTGTCCCCACAATCCTCCAAAAATTGATAGGGAGTTGAACATGATTCACTGATTCGTATGCCCAAAGCAATTAACCTCAAATCCGCATGGGTTGGACCTTCTAGTTGCTTCTACGCTTATATTATATGCATAAAAAGGTGGTGGTCTTGGCGGGTTCAGGTTGTTGACTCAACACAGCATGCCTCTGGTTTGGAAATGCCAGCCCAACCTCAAAGAAGAATTGGGTATTTGTTTGGTCATCTTTTACTTTTTGACACAGAGGTCTCTCAAGTTCTCTCTCTCTCTCTCTCTGTTTCGTTCAACAGGTTGATCTGTTATTAAAAGAAAAATCGACTTTAAAATAACATGTTCCAGGGAACTCGTATGGGATGAGGAACTACAAACACGCAGAAACAGGACGTTAATGGCAGAGAGATGTCATTGCTTACTGTGTTTAGGATTGCAAAATGGCTTCAGCCTAAAGAACTGAATTGGAGAAGGAGAGGTGACTCAGCCAACGATATTGGGTGGGATAAACTAACAATATAAACATTTGCAGGATGCAAAGTCTAGGCCCACTCACTGGATTTGGACAAAGCATCTTTCAAGGAAGTTTAAAACTTCAGTGGCTTAATTCAAAACACTCTTCCTATTCTTTCTCATCAAGTCAAACCTTGTACTAAATGGATTTGGAAACTCTCCTATCCCCCAGACATCAACTTCTTTTCCATAACCATATGTCAACAGCATCCGGAAACCTCAAATCATCTCTTCATAGAATGTTCTTTTACAAAGTCTATATTATTTGCCTCTCTTGGAATATCAATCTTATAGAAATGAATCATGCATCCTGGATTGACTGTATCCTTTATATTGAACAAAAAAGTTCAGATAAAGAAATGTTTCGGTTAATACTCTCCTGGTAAGTTATTGCTTTATACTATATTTGGCATGCGAGAAATGAAAAGATCTTCAAAGACTCATATAGTCATCTCCAGATATAACTTTCCCCACCCAACTATGATTAAAACCGAATATATGCACTGATTGTCTCATTTTTACTGATGCAAGAAAGATTAATCATTCCTTATTTTCTTATGGAATCATTGTACTCAATACTCAATTACAGCGAACCCAAATTTCAGGAGGAAAAAAGAAATTGCACTCTATAGAAGAAGCTGAACTTTTTGTGAGTCACCAAGGGAGCATCTTAATACAGCAGCTTGGAAAATCTCATCTGACATTTTGCTCAGATTCTCAAGTTATAAATTAAGCTCTCCAAAATCAATTTTCTCTCCCTTAGTCATCTTTAAGACTGTTGTTTGAAACCCCGAACTTACTATCTAATTTTATTTCTTTCCAATTTTAATTGTGTAAAAATACTCGAGAGGAACATCTTTTACTATATAACTATCCTCCTGCTGTACAAAAGGTCCAAGACTTTGTATTTTGTTCTTTTTGTTAATATATATTTTGTTTTACTTGTCAAAAAAATAACTATGAAACAGGTATCTCATTAAAAAAAGTATGAAGAAGGTAGAAGAATCGACTATCCTATCTATCACATTATTAGACAGTTATTGCCACTGGAGCCAAACCCATAAGACTTTGGCTATTCCCCAAAGTGATTTTGCCCCCAAAATTTTGAAAAGAAGAATTATACATTTAATTACATTACCCTCAAAGCAGCAACTCCAGATCAACTCTCCTTCATTTACCATAGTAGAAGAAGAAGAAAAGGGGATGAACACGTATTATAGTGGCTACCTTTTCCAATGACTGCAGAGACGACGAACTCAAGCACAACACAACCACATACCACAGTAGTGAGTAGCCAGTAGGGATGGCAATCCCTGCCCTCCTGCGGGGATGATGATGAGAAAATTTTCATACTCCCCACCCCATGTGGTTCCTGGTCCCCGTCCTGTAGGGATCCCCACTTAGTTAATTACTAAATTACTTTTGATATATATATATAAAATTAGCGGGGGCTGTGTGATGCACGGGATGGGTACCTTTCGTGGTCCCTCGCCCTTGTAAGTTAAGACATACTCTAGCCCTGTCTCGACACCAACGGTGGGGCAGGTTTGGGGCGAGACACCCATTCTCTGTTGGGGATGGGAAATTCTCAAATTTTCCCCACCTTGAGGCAATTCAGATAAAAAATCCAATTTATGGATATTTTACAAATAGGATTATGGGAATTTAGGGGTATTTCAGGAATTAGATTATGACAAATTGGGGGTATTTTATAAACGGAATTATAGAGTCCTAGGATTATAAGAATATGAGGAAAACTTAGAGATATTTTAATAATCAATGTTAAATCTATGGATACTTTATTAATTTGCCATTGGGTTCAGGGAATTATATGCAAATCCCATCCCTAATTTGGGACAAAAATATTTCCCCCGTACACACCCCGTCTTTGCCCCGTCCCCGTTTAAGATTTGAGAAAATTTGACTCGTTCGAAGTGGGACAAGGTAAGGCCCCAATTTTACAGGGAAAATTGTCATCCCTACAATTCTAATAATTTTCTATAACTAAATAACTAACAATAAATTATCATATTTTATGATAATTTCCAAAATATTATTGAAATTTCTATCGATTAGTAGTATGTAAATTATTTACTATTAATCAAAGTAAATTAATGTAATCATGGTAAATTATATTATTTTTAATTAAAATTAAACCATTTATTGTTAAATAATGTAAAACCATGTATGATTGAAGTCAACCAAGTGGTCTAGATCGGTGTGGATAGAGTTAATAATTTTCCTAAATTATTTAATAGTTACTTATTGAAATAATAATAATAATAATAATATTAATAATAGTAATAATAATAATAATGGATTGTTATTTAAATAATTATCAAAAACTTTCTATTACTTAAATACTTTTGAAAAATAAATTTTCATAGATTAATTTATTAATTTTTAATTACTTATTTAAAAAATAATTATGGATTATTAATTAAATAGTTTCCCTAAATTATTTGATAATTGTTAATTATAATT
Source organism: Nelumbo nucifera (assembly GCF_000365185.1). The sequence continues at coordinate 5,006,264 of NW_010729075.1, forward strand.
ATTGATTTTATAGAAATTAGTAAATTACAATAACTAGTAACATCTTTTATCAATAAATTATTATAAAAAATTTAATAAAATTTATTAAATTACAATGATTAATGTAAATTACGTTAAACATTGAAATTTTGAACATTTATTAATAACTAAAAATTATTAAATAATGGATTGTTTATTAATTTTTGGTAGATTATTAAATTATTTAATATTTGTTAAATAATGGATTATTTCATAATTTTTGGTAGATTATTTTCCAGAATTTTTTAATAATTTCCATAGCTAGTGGATTATTTAACAATAGATTATTATTTAAGAATAGATTATTTAACAATAATGGAAGATGCCTTGAATATATAGGAAACATCGAATTCCCCTTATTCCCCTCTCTTTGTTTAAAATCTCGTCTATAGATATAAATATTGTTTGATTTGGAAAACCAAATCTTAATAAATTATGGCCCTATTTTTATGGGAAATTGGAGAGAATAGAGGGGGATTAGAGATAGAAGTGAAGGAGAGGATAAAACATATATTGAGCTAATAAACAAACATTTAATTAAAAAATTCAGGTCCCCAATGGGGAAACCCTCTGTATCAAGGACCGCGAGCTAAAGTTTTTGACAATGATTAATTTAAAACTCAAGGTCGGGGTGGGGAGTATGATCCCCGCCCCAAACCTGCCCATTATTGCGATTCCTACCCTAGGGGTCATCCCCTAAACCCATAATTATAGTTCCATTAATTATGGCGATTAATAATGTAGTATCCAATACTTATGGAAATTATTAAAAATTTTCAATTATTTATTTGAAAAATTGGATGTTTTATAATTTAAGTCTCACTAAATTAACAAATCACTAATTATTGCTCAAAATTTATAGTAAATATCAAAATTACTGAAAATATAAAAAATAAACTTATATTTATTGAAATTAATTTTCCACTAAAAATTTACTGATAATTTTTAATTATTAAATTTGTATTTATTAATATTTTAGTAATTATTGATTTCAATAATTAATTTTCAAAAAATTCTGAAATTTTTAGTAATTATCAGCGAGTAATTATTAGTAATTGAATTTTTCAATTTACCAAAATTATGAAAAAGTATAGTTTAGGTGTTGATATTTACTAAATAATATTCAATAATATCATTAATTATTGAAAATATAAAAAATATTTCACAAATTTATTTAACTACCCAAATTAGTTTACTCACGTTTTTTTTTTTTGTTTTTAGATGGTTTATAATATAGATTAAGAGGTGTTTAAGAGGAATTTTAGATGGGAGAAATTGTTTAGGAGAAATTTAAGAGGGTGTTGAGCAGTTTGAGAGAGAGAGAGAGTTGGAGTGGAACTCTAGCGAAAAAGAGAGTGTTACCATGTGGCAATATAGATTAAGAGTGTTTTAGGAAGAATTTTAGGTGGGAGAGATAGTTTATGAGATATTTAAAATGATTGAGAACATGAGAGAGAGATTTGGAGTGGGGCTCTAGTGTAGAAGAGAGGGCTGCCACTTTGCTACATGGAAGGGCTAGGAAGGGTAAGGGAGAAATTGTTTAGATGGGAGAAATTTAAGAGGGTATTGAGCGGTTTGAGAGAGAGAGAGAGTTGGAGTGGAACTCTAGTGAAAAAGAGAGTGTTACCATGTGGCAATATAGATTAAGAATGTTTTAGGAAGAATTTTAGGTGGGAGAGAGAGTTTATGAAAAATTTTAAGTGATTGAGAACATGAGAGAGAGATTTGGAGAGGGGCTCTAGTGTAGAAGAGAGGACTGCCATGTTGCTACATGAAAGGGCTAGGAAGGGGTAAGGGAGAAAGGAGAGACTCGAGAGAAGGGGGCCTTTTTGTGAGAACAGGTTGGGAAATGGTTCACCGTCTCTGTCTCACCCAGTTGCCATTCCTAACAACTATGAAAGCAGAAAAGGAATAGTGATTCTAGAAGCAACAAACTTGATGGGTATTCTTCAACATGGAACTGGTAGAAGTGCTTAATATTCCCAATTAATATCAAAGAACAAAACAAAACTACAAATTCAATTGAAATGTCCACAAAGTAGTATAAACAACTCTTGTGTCGCTTATCCCCCCCACCCCCCCAAAAAAAAAATTGTGTCAAGGATGGTAGGAATCAAGATTTTTAAAATTGAATCGGACAATGAACCGGTCAAAGAGCTAGTTCCCTGGTTGAATAGTCTGACCATTTGAACCGAACGGATGGCTCGTTCTAACAAAAAATAAAAAAAAAATAAATAACTGTCAAAATCGTTGGATGGCTCGTTCGACCACCTAGGTCAACGGTTTTGGGATAAAACAGAACCAATCACCTGACTGGTTCCCACTTTTTCTGGTCCGATCCGGTCCGGTCCGGATTTGAAAACCATGGTAAAAATAGGTTTGGAGAGGCTTTTATAAATTTTAAACCCTACCCAACTCTTTATACCTCCCAATCCATGCCTTCTCCAAAATTTATTGGGGATTGGATTTTCAGAATCCAAGCCGTTCCCGCACATGAAAATACAAAACCCTTTCCAACCTTATCCTCCGTGTATTTGTATTTGAAGGTGAGGTTGGTTGGTTTGATAAATTAGGTCACGAAGTCATACCTAATTTTCTATTATTTCATGTTATGTATAAATAATGTGCAAATAAAATAGCATGAATAAATATAAAAAATTTCAATTATTTGATTAAACATATAAAAAATGCATAAAATTATCAATTATCCTTCACTAAAATATAAAATATTATTACATTTAACACCTAATACATTATAACTGTCAACAATGTACATATAAAATTTAGCCTAATACCCGCCCAGTGGGTATGTTTTATTTTAATAAAAAGACTATGACGCAAGTCAATGCTACCACGATCATGTATGTTGCTGCGAGAGTTCGTAGGGGTTGGGGGGTAGGTGGGGGTCAGTGGACAGGACATGGATTCCTTTGTTAACTGACTGATATATTGGGTCGGTCGTCCATAAAGATCATACGCAGCTGCAGGGAAATTCAAACACACCGCTCCCTTTGTAATTTTCTCCATTTAATTAAAAATACATCGGTTTCGTGTCTTGGATTTAAAGCAAATGGATCAATAGTCTCTCTCTGTCGGAGGCGCAACAAAGTGTGAGTTACTAATTTACCAACACAAAGGAAGACCGAAGACCCAGAAGAGGAGACAATTTCTGGGTCTTTTACAAACAATAAATAATAAGGGTTATATATATCCAAATTCCATCCGCCAAGAATCTTGGGAGATGCAATTTCGATTTGATATATGATGGATATGTAAAATATGGTTTTGAATCTGATTCATTTACATATCCCATATCTGGCTGGATATTCGGTTCTATTTAGAAGCTCAGATAATCTTTGCAAAGCTTAAGATAGAAAAAGACCAAGACTCTTTCCCATCACTAACTTTAGAGCAAGTTCACTTCAAATATGCAGCAGTTGAGGAGAAATTTCCTTTCTGGAGCAAGTTTTGTGCTTTTCAAACTTGTACAGGAAAAGAAATAAAATAAAGACCTTGATTTTTCAAAGTTGATCATTTTATATATGTATGGATATGCCCGTCTCCATTTCCCAGATAATCCCCAATTCAGTTTCTTCATCTGTTTTTAACTTGCAGTCTTTATCTATTTCTTTTAGAAATCCATATTGTTTTAAGATATGGAAACACTATCACCAGCCACAATCTTACAGTTCTCATTAACTGTCTGTGTTGAGTACATCTTGTGCCACAGAGTTTTGGCCTGGCTCATCAAACTTCCTCAGTTGGACTCAAGTTTCCAATTCCCCCTCAGATCACTACTTGACTTTATATCTGGTAAATCAAAGATTTGTTCAAAGATAAAATATCAGAGTCGTGAATCAACACCAAGCCAGAAGTCCAATGCCAAGGGAGATGATGGGAGACTGTGCAGAAGAGATGTGGAGGAGGTTATCAACAAGCTTGGGCTGTTGTATAACCCGCATGGCGATAAGATTCAGGACGGGCTGAGTTCGGATGAGGTTTCAAAAGTTTTTGAGGATAAGGAGCCAAGCTTGGAGGAAGTCAAGGATGCTTTCGATGTGTTTGATAATAACAGAGATGGGTTCATAGATGCAAAGGAGTTGCAGAGAGTTCTCTGTTCTCTGGGTTTCCAGGAAGGATACGACGTGGAGCAATGCAAAAGGATGATTAAAACCTTTGATGTCAACAGAGATGGACTGATAGATTTCAGTGAATTTTTGAAATTGATGGAAAGCGGCTTCTGCTGAATTAAACACTTTTGAACACACTTCCATTTAATTTGACTTATAACAGAATTTTCTTTTCTTCTCTTTTTAGTTTTGTTTTTCCATGTCTATATATAACCTTTTGGTGTTTCGATTTGAATTAAATTTGGGTGCTCCCATCAGCACAGAGTTAGTTCCTCAGCATCAGATGACACTAAGACGGGATTCATGGCAGTAACACAAGTTTGTATGATCGTTGAGTTGTTCCCTATCTGATATGAAAACAGGACACCTGGCTTGTCTCAGTCGTATATGAATTGTTTTACAGAATCCCGAACCCCTCACCTGAGCTGACTGCTGATAATTAACCCTTTCATAGGAAAGAAAGAAGAAATGGCCAATTCATTCTAAAATGCAGTTGTCCACATCATACCTGTAATATATTACTTCCCAATCCTTTCAGAATTTTGTGGTTCTTTTGAATTTTTAAAAATAAAAAATTAAATATCGGGCTATATAAGTTCACCCACAACCATCAACCAATTCAGTAAATTTAACTGAATGTAGAATGGCCATCTTTTTAGCACAGCCCGTGCAATCTTCTATTAAACGCTAAGGTGGTGTTTGGGACCATTGCCGTTTTTTTGAGAAAACAGTCCCACATCAGGTTTTGAGAAAAAGGGCAAACAACACATCGGCATATGCTGTTTGGTTAACAGTTTTCTCAAAACAGTAAAATACATTTTGCCGTTTTTTCAGGAAAAAAAAAAAAAAACTACCCATACTAAAAATGTCATTTTTGGTGTTTCCACAAAGTGTTTTCTCAGAAAACAGCAATGAAACCAAACAATACCATGAAAAAACATTTTCTCAAAAATTGCAAAAAATACGGTCCCAAACACGCCGGTAGTGAAATCATAACTGAAAGGTTCATAATTTCTGGGTGCAAGTAAACAGAAATTCTCCACTGGCAACAGATTCACTACCTACAAAGCATTTCCTCCTATAAAACTTGAAGAGCTTCTTACATTTTTAGCATCCCCAAGCGTATGCAAAAATAGAATCTTCTATTTGGAAGCCACTGGGAAATTAATTGAATCATTTGATTCAGTTTTATATGGCATTTCATTCCACTCATCTGCCGACCAGAAACAACTTCAGGCTATTAACAGAAACTGAAAAAGTGTTCATTTTCTAGAAAACCTAAGCTAACTTTTTTTAACTACCGGCAGTAGAAAATAAGCATAAAATCTTTAGTTGTCCAGTTCAAGCATTAGATGGATATTTTATTTTTAAAGATGAAAATAGAATTATATCGATGTATAAAGAGAGGAATAGATCCCTGCCAAAACGCTATATAAAAAGCAGGTAAGCAGAAGATTGCAGAGGCTGCGTTTGGAAACGATGCAAATAAGTGTGAATGCAAATGTGTAGAATGTAAAACGGTTCATATAAAATGCAAAATTGGGTTAGTTTTGCACTGACAAATTTATCTTCTTACCAAACAGACTTTTAGCTGTAATGGATGCAAACATGAATTCCAATAAAGCATATGTTTTTTTTTTCTTTCTTTTTTATCAAAAGCCCACTTGAATGCAAATGCACTTCTTTTTTATTGATGTACTATTACATCTTATTATCAATGTAAATATGCATTGGTCTGTCATTTGTCAATGCATAAATGTAATGTTGCCAAACATAGGCAAAAGTGAACCAGAGTGCAAATTTACTCTGAACCAGGATTTACACTCCATTTGCATCGTTTCTAAACGCAGCCAAAGAGAATATTAAACTTTACAACTAGGAAGCAGAAATTACAAAATTATCATCCATAACATGAATAGCAAATGATGGACCGGTTCTTCTTCAAGGTTACATAGGCTGCAAAGACTAGCGACCTCCATCCCTTTAGATATCAGATGGTTTGGAGTGAGAATCTTGTCTACAAAGTTCCCTTTAGGTTCCAGCTCTTTTCAGGGAAAGCAATGGCAGAACATGCCCCCAACAACGGGACTTAATTGGTGTGTCCCCTATGTAATGATGACAATGAAGTAGTAAAACTTCTTCTCTTCTGCTTTACCCTTTTGCTTTAGCAATGTGTTCAGAAATCAAATTACTTCTCTAATTGCAGATGCAAGAATCATCACAACCCATAGATGCTAAGAAGCTGAACCTTGACAAATATTATGGATTTTTAACCAGGCATTAAATGGCAAGTCATGAAACTTTTTTTTGTTTTTTTTTTTTTTGTGCATCACAAGTGGTAGAACAACTTTTAAGTGGGTCTAGAGTAGTTGTAGAGGAAACATATTTCTAGTTGAGCTATTGATTTATTTAGAAGAGAAAACCTGTTATTGATGGCCCAAGTGTATTCAAGCTTTAGGGAATGGGAAATTCCTCTTAGTGACAAGAACTGAAAACTATTGTTGCYGTTTCCTTTTCTTTTRGAACTATTTTCCTTGGCTTCCTTTGTGGTTCTACTGTAAGAGTAACTCACACAGATAAACTAAACAAAATCAAGTATGATGAACTTTAATGTCTATTCAGGAGATGAGGAGAAATTAACTCACAACTTTATATTTTAGGGAAATAAAACTTAAGGGAACTCGTAACAAATTTGGTTAAGAATACTTACAAGGAACCTGAGCAAAATGGACTCAGTTTGGGCGTGCATTGAAAGCTGATTTTATGTAACAAAGCACAGTTGACCTCTCAGCTGAATAGGCTATTTTCTTCATCTAAGTTGCTCAATGAGTGAAAGGTCAATGGAGCATCACCAGTATTCACCACAAGTGCAACCACCATTTATAAAGCAGTGGAACCGATTAACRCCTTTGATGATTATTTTGCTGTTAGTGACCATTAATATGAGTTTTATGGCATAGTGGCAGTCGTCACACATCGGAAGGTTCTTAATGACACGAATTGGTGCTCCTATARGTGCATTCATAAGGCCATATGCTACACCAACTTTTCACTGTGATAACTGAGATACTCTTCCTTCTATTCATCCTCCACATCATGCAGCACAGTGTCGACCCTGGGCACATAACATAATGGTTTTACAAGTGGTAGTAGCTCGACAACATGTTCATGTATTTGGTTTGAATAGGGGTGTTTCTYGTCTTCTGAAATAAATAAAGACATGGATTTTATTTCTTATCTCTATTCAGCTCACCCCTGGTTCTTTCTTAATGTTTCTTCCCCTCATCAACTTCCTAATGTTTGCAACTCCATCCCACCTCCTTGCCTTGGCATATATAATATATGCCCCCATATCACCAGGATCCAACTCTAGGACAAATAGCCTCTGCTACTTTCATTCCCAGACCAAAGTTTTCCTTGGACATGGCAAGCATTGAGCAAGGTACACCATGCAAAAACATCCCATTTGACTGATGATGTAGACCTCATGAAACTCTCAGCTTCCTTGAGTAGTCTTGTCCTACTTGGAAGCCCAACAATGCAAGTATAATTAATGCTCCACCCTAGGTGTGATCCCAATACCCTTCATCATCTGATTTAAATAGTAGAACCCCTTGTCAACACAAGCAGATAGAACTCCAACAAAAGTTACATAGCTAGGTGCTTCTTCAGCTAACAACATATTTTGGAAGACTTGTCTACCAAGTCCATAATGGGAGTAGCCACATATCATTGATTTCCATGTAATGATGTCACGGTAAGACATATCTAAAAGTACTTGATGCCCAAATTCAACATCACCCACTCTTGAAATACATGCATGTTGATCAGGGCATTCCCAACAATAATCTGGTTTTTCTTTATACACGCATTTAATACATCTCCATGATAATAGCTGTCCATGAGACCACATTGTGGTTGCATAGCCCATCAAAAACATTTCTTGCACACTGAATATCTTACCACATTTCCCGTACATGTCTATAATTGCTCTGCCAATGAAGATATCAAGCTTAAGACCAGTCCTGAATATCTGATTGTGATTTGCAACCTGGAGTTTTAAATCTTTCAAATGTTTGCAGAGATTAATAAGAGTAACATATGTGATATTGTCCCTCACTACAGGCTTATCCACCATCTTATTCAAAACTTCCAATGCTTCATTTAGATACCCGTGTTCTAAAAGCCCAAGGATGATTGAGTTATAAGAAAGAATATCCGATCCTGGCACAGTCTCGAAAACCTGTGAGGCACCTTGCACATATGAACAACTTGAGTACATATATAGAAGTGCATTTTTAACATATGAGTGAAATACCAACCCAGACTTCAATACATAACAATGGCTCTGTTCCCTCTTCGAGTGCTCTGATATTAATTGGCACATAAAGAAATAATGGTGGCAAATATATACTCATTGGGCTGCATAGTTCCATCCAAATTCATTGTTCTAAATATCCTGAAAAGTTCGGAAGATAGTCCACTATGGAGATAACCTGCCATCAGCTAGAGAGCTCCAAAAAACTAGGTTTCTTTTAGGCATTCGGTCAAACAATTGATGGGCTAATGACATTTGGTTGCATTTTTGAATAATAATTTATCAGACAGTTAGATTGAATCACAACATCTTCAATGCTTTCATTAATGGTTCTCTTGAACAACTGACCATGGAGCGTTTTACCCAACTTCAAGTTCCTTGTATCAGCAGATGCTTTCAACAAATTTTTAGTCTTTTCGAGAGTGCCGGAGTGTGGATCTTCGGATGTGCATGGGTGAACATCAACTGTACTTTGAACTTGTCTTTAATTAACAAGAAGAGTCCAACCTTCCTCTTCATGCTTGTCCACGTGCCATGCTTTTAGTAATTAGATTAAGCAATAATTAAATAAAATGCCCCTGTAGATATACCCATAATTAAAGATTTCTCTAGTGATTTGAATTGGAATAGGATTTTTGCGCAGAAATTAACAAAGTTTTATATATTGACAAAATTGGATACATCAATAAGTGGGACAATTTTTTTTTTCTTTTTTTTGAAAAGCACAAAACTGCTCCTCCTTAAACCGAGGATGAGATTATGACAATGAACTTGAGGGAGAAGAAAGCTTTGGTATGCTAACTTCCACTGATCCAAAGATTTCAAAGTTCAATTGGGGTTCTTCTACAACATAGCCTTCTTTTTGTTTCTCATAGATACATCTACTAATAAAGTAAGACCATTTAATGCCTAGTAACATCTTGACCTTGTTCATTTTGTTGATCAAGAAAAATCAATATAGGGAGTATACGCTTAGGTGTCTCTTGCTCGGAAGTTAATACAATAAAAGCAATCATTCAACTTAGGGGTGAGCACGAGTTAGTTCGGTTCGGTTCCATGACAGAACCTAGAACCTACCCTGTAGGGGTGGGTTCCAAGTTTGTGGAACCAGAACCTACTTTGTGAAGATAGGTTCCAGGGTCGATTCCAGGGTCTCTACCCGTAGAATCTGTTATTTGTTTACTCTCCCTCTTAAAAGAATGAAACATGTCCTTTAAAACTTATATTATGTTTATTGATTAAATTGAGTAATTTAATGTATAGATTATTATAATATATTAACATGTGGTTCAAAATTTGTCATATTATAATTTAAATTTTATAAATATTACTTTTTACATTATTTATTATACACATTCAAATATTAAAATGAAAACAAATGATCAAATCACTTAAGTAATTCAATGGTCAAGTGAGACCATGGCTTTTGTAACCATGAGAGCTTGTGTTCAAATCTTCACTCTTAAAAATATTTTGGAGTTTATTTCAAGGCAAGTTCAGTTCTAAAGCCAGTTCCACTAAGGCCAACCAAGGCCAGTTCATTGGGTCGGATCAGATAGGGTAAACTCGTTTAGGGGAGGTTTTTGTTGAAGTAAAACTAAAGGGGAGGTTTTTGTATTTTACCCTTTATTTAATGATTCAAACCTTTTTCTGAGAAGTTAAATTAGGGGTGAGCAAATGGGTAGGTTCTACTCGGAACCAAATGGAACTGACCTCAACCCAGCCTCGAACCGATCTTACCCAATTTGTTACAGGGTAGGGTCTGGCTCCAAAATCTTGGAACTAATCCCTACCTAGGTACTAAAATAACTAATCGGTGAATAACGGATTAAGCCCGACCAATAACAGTTGCCGATAAAGAACCATTACCATGGAACACCTACGTTGCAGCATGGAAATCCTCCAAATGCAAGAAGAGAGCATTTTCTTTGGAGGAGTTATTTCTTTATGAGAGAGGGTTTGGAGTTGCTCGTCAAGTTTTTTTTCAATGCCTTTTAGGCCTTCTCTTGGTCTAACTTGAACTAGGATTCCTTTTCCATGACACGCAAAGATGAATTTCTCCTTCTGATCTTGAAATTCTAACCCCCATGATGGAATAGCAAAACAGAGGGTATCACCTTCAGCTTAGAAAGAACAGAGGGAGAGATTAACGTGGTTTCTGAATTGTGAGAGCTTGTAGAAGCATTTGACCACACAATCTCCATTATCTTTTAAAGCATTTATATGTTCATATGAGCAAAATCTCCATTGTCTCTCAAGGTTGATGGGACTAGAGCACAACTCTTCGATGAATTGTTGTCGTCTTAGTTTCTTAGTGACCTAGTTCTGGACATAGTGAATTAGTGATAAATACAAAGATTTCGTTCCTACTGCGAATCATGATAAATTTAACTATGGAATCCCAACCCAAACTATTGCTTTCAAGATTTCATTTAATCGCCGGATCCATTTCCCCTGCTCTATGGGTCTTTTTTTTTTGTAAAATATTTTGTTCTGTGACTCTCATCCAATTCTTGAAAAGGAAGAAACCATCTTTGTTGAATTAGAGCAGAAAGATACATATGGCATCAAGAACTATTGCCAAGGATATCATCACTCTTCGGGGTTCAGAAGTTTTCATTAGTGAGTATTCTTCCCTTTTAACTATTATTTGGAATCTTCCACCCTCAAAGGTATTTAGCACTGAGTTAACATTTGACCAAGAAATGCCCAGGATGTTAACGTTCGTCAACTGTTCTTCACTGGCAAATGTTATTGGTTAGCTTAATCCATTCTTCATCAATTAGTTATTTCAGTACCCATTTTACAAAAGGGTAAAATGTGTATTTGGAAAAATTATAGATCAGTTAAACGTTTTCTGTCTGGATCAATGACAGAAGGGAGGTTTCTATTGAATTTTTTGAAAGTTTAGGGGAGGTTTTTATTAAAGTGAAACTATAAATGAGGCTTTTATGATTATCAGAAACTATAGGGGAGGTTTTGTATTTTACCCTTAAATAAAAGAGTTTAAGTTTAAGGGTAAATTGCTAAAACCTCTCTTGAAGCTTCTGGCTCCTGAAGTTTGGTGATTGCAATTACCTCCCCTAAACTTTTTGACATAATTGCAAATAGAACCCCTCTGGTAGAATTTTCTAAAGGAAGGCATGAAAATGTCCAAAATACCCATGCAATTACTTTTAGCAAAAATATTTGTTTTCCAAATTTTCTCTTTATATGAATCACTATCCCAAACCCTTCCAATCTCTTTTCTGAAATTGATTTATTTTTCAAACTTTCCCTTCATATCAATCACTCAAAGATAAATCTGCAACTTTAAATTCTCTTTGTTCTTGTTGTTTATAAAGTTGCATTGTTTTTTTAATAGAAGCCAACCTCAATAATAATTGCATGGGTATTTTGGACATTTTATGCCTTTTTTAGAAGATTTTACTAGAGGGGGTCTACTTGCAACTGTATTAAAAAGTTCATGGGAGTTGATTGCAATTACTAAACTTCAGGGGCTGAAGCAATGGCCATAAACTTCAGAGAGGCTTCAACAATTTACCCTAAATTTAAATAATAAATATTATAACATAGCCCTCAAAGATTCTACATTTGTGTTACCATAACCCCAATATTCATAAACTATGCTTGTTAAACCACAACTTTAAAATAGAGTAGCAAACAACATGAGAAGTACTAGTAATAGCCATGGTTAAAGTCCATGAAGAATAGCTTTTTGACTTTTATTCAATGATCATGCTGATGTCTTCAAAGGAGACAAGTTAATTAGGTCTGTAATCTATCAATCTCCTTGATAAATATACATGTTCACTACACATAGAATGGTGGATGAAGTAGAAATGTAATGAATGCTAGGGCTCCATTTGGGAAGTGAAAATGCCAGTTCTGGTTCAGTTTTGTTAGTGTCCGGTTTGTGTATTGAAAGTGACAGTTCACAAATTTCAAGGCATGTCTGCACCGGAATGAGACCAAAGTTTTCATCGAAAAAGGATGTAAAACTTTGCATTCAAAGTTGATCAATGTTAAAAAGTATGGTTCAATCTTGGGATTCGTATTTGCACCCATTACAACTAAGGTTCAGTTTGAAAGGAGTACAAATACAAATACAACTAAGGTCTGTGAGTGAGATTTGAAAAGGGCAATTGGATGCAGGACGCATTGGGCATAGGCACCACAGTTCCATCTGCATTATCAACCTGAACATGGCTTTACTTGAGTGGGTCATGAGTGTTGCTCCTCAATCTATAGAGAAAAACAGCAAGTACTCTTACAGCTTCAATGGCCTATCCTTTCAAAGATGGGTGAATTTCAATTTTCAGACTTGAACCCAATGTCTCATGCTTGTCCGCCGGAGATGTTTAGCACTGCACGAAGCAATGGCCACCAAACTAAAAAGTAGCTACAATATTATATATTATAAACAAATGAAATAGAAATGACACGAAGTTATGCCCCTTTAATAAAAATTCAGAACTTCTGCCAATAAAATATACAATGCCTTATATATATGCATACTCGAATTCGGATTGGTTTAACAGATTACGTTGATTAACAGAGTAAGGTCCCAAATGGACATTCCAGGAGTTTGGCGACAAAGTAGATATAAGGTCGAAAGGAAGAAGAAGAAGAAGAAGAAGAAGAAGAAGAATGGGAGCGAAAGAGGAGTTTGGTCCTTGAGCGGGAGTGAAATTTTAGTAAGGGGCAATCTAGTCATAAAAATTAACTGTTTTGGTACACCTCACCTGTTTTGCACTTTGTTAGAAATCCGTATCTGAATTTTCGTCAATTATTATTATTTTTTTTTTTGGTAAAAACTAAAAAGCCCATTAGAAAAAGGACAATAAAATCGAGGAGAAGGAAAGAAAAGAGGGAAGAAAATTTCTTCTCCGATCCTTAAAGTAAAATTGGGTAAAGCTAAGAAGACACTCAGAGTCTGAGGTAAGAAGTATTTGGCAATTTGTTCTTTTATTTTCTTTCTTAATTACTTTCGTTGTCGGTTTGTTTGATTTAAACCAAGTCCTGAAAAGAATGTATAAGATTTTCCCCAGTTGGATTCTTTCCTTCCTTTTTGATCCTTGAACATTTATGGAAGCTGTAGAAAATATTATTACTTATGTTAGATTTAAAGGAACACCTATTTTGCAGCAACTATACTTGGAGGAGCAGTTGCTCCAGACCTCTTCAAGGAACTGGTGCACCGTTCATGATAGAACATATATTCCCACCATTGACATGGGGATGTCAGGGTAAATTAGCTCTTTTCCTTGTCTCATATAGATAGGCTGTACAGCGGGTGCAAAGCTGCACTCTGAATTCTGTTGTAGCTTGCATATTTCTTTATTCAACTGAAGGGCATCGTGCGTCAAACTTCTATTAATCCAACTTCTTCACCCAATAGGTTGGCCAATACAAGGTCAATTGCGTTATTCATGTAATTGAGAGGATTGATTCTCCATATTAGATCAAGGGCATCAACTTCCAGCTACTATCTTCATCCCAAGGATGGAAAGTTTGTGACTTGGACTTGAGATGCCTCCATATAAAACCATGGCTCAGGCAAGTTGACTTGTTCACTCCAAAAATCATTGGTTTCTACTAACATTTGAATAACCATTGAAGGATTATTATTAACTTGAGAATAATGTTGTTTTTATCAATGTATCCAATAAAAGAGTGCCATGACTTGATGGAGTTGTTTTTGACCCTAACAGGTTAACTGAATCACGTTGAGAACTGGCTTGGTGATAGTGTTGTTTCACTCACTAGAACATTAACTATTTGACTGGATAAAACTTAAAATAAAGCATGATTAGCTAACCTCACTCTGAACTTCTTGAACTTAGATCTGTGCTGCACCTGCATGACCAGGTTCCTGGTGGCGGCACCATATTGCTGATCATGGAACAATATTTTTCTCTTCAATATGTAAGAGGAACGCTATTCCTGGTGTACAAACCATATCTTCGGTCATTCATGTCTTGGAGTAGCCTGTTCTATAACAAAGTTTCAAGGGATTGGTGATTTCCACATCTGTGTAAATGATATATTAGCTCTGCATCTATGTTACTCTGATATGGCAAGGACACAGTCGGACATAAAAAGGGCAGCCCAGTGCACGAGGCTCCTGCCAATGCAGTGTCTGGGGAGGGACAGATGTACGCAGCCTTACCCCTGCACATACAGAAAGGCTATTTCCAAGATTTGAACCCTGGTCACCCAGGTTGCAATGGAGCAACCCAACAGTTGGACATGGTATATAGAATTTACACTAAAAATTGAAGTATCTAACATGATGCATCACTCTTGTGCAGGTACCTAGGTATCATAGCTCTGCCTTTACAAATGCCTTCAGCACTAGTACTCTTTCATTCATTTATTTATTTTTTGATTTGTAAAGATTCTAGTAATTTTTTTTTTATATAAAAAGGGTTGACTTCATACAAGAGGATTAGAAAGCTCTTTACAAAATATACAACCTATGCATCAATGGTTGAATCATGTATAACTTTGTGCATTCCATTGCCTTTTTGGTTAAACACATTCATGCTGATAGAAGGGCCTGAATTTTTAGTTTTCTGTTGGTTGGAAAGTTTTTCTATGGCTTGCTCAGAATGATGTATGGTTACTGGCTGTACATGTTGCATACATGATACATACTTGTAGTCTGAGTTTTACAGTACAGATATAATACAATACAACACTTTAACTTTCTCAAAAAAAAAGAGTCTCTTAAAGTGAAGCCATTGAACTCCTTAAGAATTCATATGCAAAAGAGGATGTCCCTCTCAAATCTTCCCTTTCAACTGATCCTCTCAAACTTGCTTTCCTTAAAGCCCCACCCCCTTCCTTTCGTTCCAAATGGACCAACAAATGGTAAAATGAACAATATTGCACAAAATACGACCCCTAGTACAAAATAATCCTGTTTTAAGCCAAACTTGAATTAGATGCAAAATCCTGTTGCCCCTGTCTCTTTGGATAACAGGGGCATTACAATAAAAGATGCAGGATATAATATTCATTAGAATTACCAGGGTTGCGGAAGTTATATGCAGATTTTTTCTTCTAGTTATAATGTAGAAGCATGACGGCTACAATGTCACAACTGATTCAGAAAACTAGTATGGCCATGGAAAGGTCAAGGGAGTTGGAGAGGTAAGGAATTGGACTTAAGGTGTTTCAAGGCATATGCCTAGAAAATATGTTCGGAATAATTATAAATATAATATATATAAAAATACAAAACATTAAAACATGATTTAGTTGATTTCTTAGTGTAACCCCATATAGTTGGTAGAATAGTATATCCTTGAAAGATTTTTTAAACTTGAAAAATAGTAATATCAAAGAAAATAATATAAACAAACACCTTTTAGATCTGTAAAAAAGCAATCATATTGCATAATCCAAACTCCAAAATACTCAAATTGTATCAATCATATTTGTAAACCAACCATGCCCATGTCCGTACTATTTAGATGGCAGAGAGATAATGCCCATTTGAACATCCAATTACAATTCAAAACTCAAACAACAACATACACAATTTGATTCAATTCATCCCTAGCCCCCAGCCCTTGGTCATTTATTTACTTGAGCCAAAAGCTTTCCACATAGCCAACCAAAGCAGAGAACATGTACACTTTAAAGGCAAGACAATTTTCCTGCAAGTAATTCTGGGACTTTGAAAGTTTCGACTACACTACCCATTTCTGCTGAATGTAAGAGTTTTAAAGTACTTCAATAGATCTTTTAAGGGATTCCTAAACTTGCGGATTCTGCTTCAATTTCAGCTAGGACCAAAATAGATGCCATGAGCAGAATGTAAAACCATACTGCTAATGATATTTTATAATATCCAGACTCGATGATGGAAGAAACTTTAAGGTATATTTTCTTAGTCCAGCATGGCAAGAAAAGAATATCCTTAAGCCTAGTTCCTGTGATGAACCTAGTTGCAAAATCCTCATGCAAGCTTTCTTTTATAAACAGAAAAAGACTTGTTTGAACTCATCCCCGCCCCTATGTTGTAACCGACTACAACAGTAATGTAAGTAAAAACAAAAACTCCAATACTATGTATGATAGAGGATTGAAGATTTGAAGCAGGAGGCAAAAAGCTATGATATATCTGATATAGAATTATCAGAAAAATAATAAATTGAACCATCTGCTTAAAAACAGGAAATGATAGGAGAACTAAGAGGTCTAATCCTGTATAAAACCCAATATGAAGAGATGAAGCACCAAATGCAGATGTAGTTGAAAATGCAAAAAAAAAAAAAAGAAAAAACAACAACAATGGAGACCTATAAGAGATCAGATTTCACTAAAATAGTCTCAATTATTGTCCATAAACCTGGTCTTATTGAAACACATAAAAGATTGGAATTAGAAAATAGTCTCAATTCATTTTAGAGAGAAGTTGAAAGGAGTAGAGCCCCCCTGTTGTTCACTTGGAAGAAGCAGAAGAAATAATAATCTGGCACTAATTTGTAGTAACCCTTTGTTCTCCATGGATGCTTTCTTCTCTGCCAAATTTCTCTTCTCCCCACTCTCCACTCCTGTGCAGAAGCAAGAAACCCATGGTTGAATGAAGAACTTATTTGTTAAGTGCACTTACCCTTGTTCGTTTACTAAGAGGCCATTTACCCGGGTAAGTGCACTTACCCATGTTCTTTTTTGTTAATTTACCCAGGTAAATGAGGCTCTCAACTTTCCCATGTTTTTTTGCCTCACCTACTTTCCCGGGTAAGTGGTTAATTTTTTTATGTTTTGTCATTTTTACCCTTGGGCCCAAGTCCATGCTTTTTTGGATTATATTGTTTTAATGGGTATTTTAGTAGGGGGGTAACACTTCCCCCCTACTAAAATCTGCGAAACGGACGAGGCCTTAACGTTTTATTTATTTATTTTGCAGGAATAGCAACCAGGATTAAAAGTATCGATACATATTGTACTGTTTCATATGATACATATAGGGCCCGTTTGGCAAGTCTTTTTGAGAAGATATTCTTGTAGCTTTGACAGTTAAAAGACGTATTGAGCTTTTGACGTAAGATCTGGGCAGCCCGAAGACCGTTTGGCAGATGTGCGTCGTTCTGCGTCTTTTCGTGCGAGATTAAAACGCGAAAGACCCTAGAAGCTTCATTTGGAGCTTCTCGAAATCAGCCCAAAATGGGCTTCTCGTGTCTTTTCGGCGTCCCGTCTTTTGGTGGTTAGATCTTTCACGTGCTAAACGGAAATAGACCGATTTTCAGTCTTCCCAGCTTGTAAACAGTCGAAGGACCGTGCGAAAAGACGCACCAAACGGGCCCATAGTTTTCAGGGTGAGCAATACATGAAATACTGCGAATTTGGGAGAATTAAGATATTCAGAGCTTTATATTCATTAAGAAGAATGAAGATTTCAAATCTTGTTCTGAAATAGTGCCGTTTTCATAGAGCATTGCTGTTCAGAATCAGGTGATTTGCAATTTTTATGTATTGCCCATATCAATACTTTGACCCATGGTAGCAACAGGTGTTCACCAATAATATGTTGAGATGAAAGAAATGTTGTGTACACCTTGTACAACTTGAGTTGTAGACCTCACATATTTCATGTGTAGCAACTGAGGCAAGGTGGTTTGGTGCCACCTTTTATGTAATTATGTCTTCACATGAGTGCTTTATTTTACTGTTTTAGACTAAGTTCTTTCTAGTCTTGTTTGGCATGTGTTGAAGTATTCGATACTACAGAATTCATTGTCTTGGGAAGTTGTATTTACTTCGGAAGTAGGTTTCCAAAGTCTGGTAATCTTGCACTGGTATTGGAAATACCTTGTAATTTTAAGGGTGTGCCTGTGAGTTGCCTGTGCTCTCTCTATCCATCTCTTCTATACCTTTGGTCTTGATAACACCATTGCTTAGTTTCAGCTGTAGCTTGTTACTTGTGTTATGTCCTCTTCCTGGTTTCTGCTGCATTATCTCTTTGGGCTAGTGTTTTTCTTCAGTGTCTTTTGCTAATATTTGCATTAAGGTATGATATGATCAATGGTTAAGATCTTCCCTAGATGTGCAGTACACGGAAAGAATGAGACTTTGGATGGTAAATTAGGTGATCCACCTATAATAGATATGCCATACAGTCTTGACTTTTTGGTAAGCATGAATCTGTACGTGTGTGTTATATTGTACCATATTTTTGTTTTTGACTTTTTCTCTTTTTTTTCCCTTTTTGGCTCTCATTTATTATTGAAATATGTTCAAACTGAATTATATTATTGGAGATGAATCTTTCCTTCTGTCCTGCCTATTATTTTCTCTAATTGTACTTAAATATATGAAATATAAATAGTAAACATGAATCTCTATTAACATGATTTGGGACATAAAGAACATGCTTTGGGATTCACAGCTCACATGCAACAAAACATGGCCCTGTAAACATGTTTGAACGGTTAAGATGCAGAGACTGTCTAAATATTTTCCTTTGGATACAATGGTCCATTATTTAATAAAAAAAATGATCCATTTACATCCTTCTTTAAAAAATAATTGCATATTTAGGGAGTAATGAGCTAAAGTTCTTTTCTAATAAATGTCAGAAACAATCAAACAACTCCCTAATCAATATGCTTACACAACTAGATAAGGATGTCTATGGTTATTTAACCATTGATCTGATCTTTACAATGTCAATGAGGTATTCCTTTCTGCTATCTTTGGTTAAGCATGGAAATGAAACCTTTTGGATATGTTCCTATGGTTCATACCTAGTTTACATTAATGGGAAGCTTAGTGATGATGCGCAATCCGGCCGGTCTTAGCTGTCAACGACCTTGCCTCTGAACTGAGTAGYAGGGAACCTRAAAYRGRGGAGRTGAGGAAGCTCCGGGGGGAACCCGGTGTAAAGGCTCCGAAGCTCAAGTTAGAATCCTTCAAAGGCAAGATAAAACCAGATAGCGCAAAGTTTGCTTACCTTCTCTTCGGGGGGGTGGAGAGCCTTTTATAACCACCTCGCACACTCACTCCCAGACTTCTGTCAGGTCGGGAATGATTACTTCCGTGCTTCTGCCAGTCCGGGCGTCATTGCCTCTGCTGGAGTAGAACCGTCACAACTCTTTTTGTCGGAGCCGTCTCCGTAACTGGAGATGGCGGTGGTAGGTGACGGTGGCAGGTGGCCGTTGAAGTGCGGCCGTCAAGCGTCAGATCCCAAGTTAGTCAGATGCGCCGCCCCTGGATACAGACTCCTTCGGTGTCAAGTATGGTGTATTTTGTCCAGTTCAATGCTCTGGAGGCGAAGTGCTTGGAGCGGTGTGCGAGGCGAAGTCTTGAGTTCGGATAGGGGGGGTGTCCCGAACTGCCATGAGACAGGCCAGTTCGGGTCACTGCTTTGTGTGGCTCGGGGCCAAAGGGAGAGTTCAGGCTCTTAGTAGGGAGGTCGGGCTCCTTTTAGGGAGTTCGGGCCCCTTGAAGAGAGTTTGGTCTACTGGTCTCTTTCCTTTGGTGTTTGCACCCTGGGTATGCTGCTTTAAGTGCCGAGCTACTTGTTTTTTGCCACGTGGCGTGATTGCGAGGTCGGGCTAAATCTTCCTTCATCACTTAGTATATTAGAAGAAAATGTACAAGTCTGAAGGCACAAGGTGTTGAATATGTAAACTCCAGAAAAGCTCATATATTGAGCTGTCTTTTCTGTTGATTTACAATATTGAAGGATGTTTTTCAAGGAATATTTATAATATTAACTCAAAAAATAATATTGGAGGATGTTATATAGGTTAGCTTAGATGAGTGTAATGAGATTTCTTTTGGAAAATATTCCTTCAATGCCCACATGACTTACAATTTTCAGTAAGAGGAAGTTATCTATATCATACACAAATATGCAGTTTAATGGCACAAAGTGTTTGGATGTGACAACCTGGAAGATCTTTTTTTTTTTTTTTTTTGACAAGTCTTGTGTGGATATATAAATTTGAAATATGTAATATCATATAAGTTAGTTGAGACGACTAGGTGAGAAGGTATCAGTGGGCATATATACAGCATAATTATTAGTTTTTTAGTGAAATGCAAGAAGGCATCTATTGCATCCTTTTAATTAATTTACTAAGTCATTTTAGCACATACTAAAGTTGGTTTTATTTGTGTGGAATGCTATCAAGCAATGCTTTTGTGAAACTCTCTGAATTATTCACCCACAGACATGGTCGAACCCATGAAAAGACACACTGCTAGACATGTCTTTTCATAGGTCCCATGTCAGGGGGTTGTACCCTGATGTTGCTTAACGGTATTCTTTCATTATGTCATCTGGCTGGCACAAATGGCTAGATCATCCACTCTGATTATTTGCAACTTCTCTCAGGGAATTTTTCTTTCCAGTATCTATCCTTCTGAGTTTCTTTTATTGATCTTTAGCCATGTAGCTTTGACATGGATATCTGTGTAATTGTCAGACACTCTCAACAAACTGATTCCTTGCAAAATATTTTGTTTTTTGTATATGTGTTCTGCAAAAGTTATTGATTTACTTATACAAATAACATGTTTCTGTTTTATATCTCGACTACCATTTCCTGTTATTTATGAGCACTAGAAATTCCACTCATTTTCGTAAGATTGCATAATGGCTTTGCCGCCCATTGTATGCTTGTCTTAGATTGCTAAATGACTCCTATCTGTTGCTGTCTTTCTGATTAAGAAAACTATAAGGAGAAAGAATAGGACTGAAGAAATGCATGTGTTGCAGATAAATATGCCATAAAAGGATACCTGCTCCCATATGTGCTAGGTCATGCTTTTGGTAACTGCAACTTTGGTGAGAATGCTCAACTAAAACCATAAACCAGCAGATCTACCATAGATCAATTCTTATAAAATGAGATTACTAGGTAGGAGGATGAATCTAATTGAAATTTACAAAACAAGATCCGAAGTCCTGAGTTTGAAGTGGTGAATTGTATAATAATAATGTAAGAAAAGGACAATTTTGATAAGTCAAGTTTCTTCTATTTCTATATTCAAGTATTAGTATTGCTCCCATGTCCAAATTTCAATACTTAATTCCTATTTGCATATATTTCATTTTTGTAAAGCCTTCAATATAGCCACCAGAGTTTTTTTTTTCTTTTTCACGTAATAGTTTCTCCTAAGATGGTCCTCTCAGGAGTGTTCAGTTTGCACATTTTGTCCATCTCTGTTAATCTTGTAGGCTCAGAGCCATACTATTTTATATTTCCTTTGGTTGATAATTTGCCTTAGGAAATTTAAATTAAAAAGGTGCTTGCTTTACTGATAAGATCATAAGATTCACATTTCCATCTGTTTCTAGATTGTGTGCTCTGTAACCATAGTTTGGTGGGAATGCTCAATCTATGACCAAACATAGATGGTCCTTGGATCGATCACGCATGTTTTGTTTTCTCCGATCATGAGATTAGGAATATGCCACCTCAGAGTGCACATTCAAGCTTTGAAATTTTATTTGGCATGCTCTTATGTCAGTGTGCCCTCTCGGTGTTTTCCATTTTCTGTTGTAGTTATTTCTGTTAACAGTATTTTGTTATTATGTTGTTTCCTATATAATAAGACACAACTAAGTGCAAGGAGGTTGAAATATGAAATTAAGTTGAGTTAAACTTTCAGACAATGTATATCATAGCGACCATTATGTTCTTGTCCTAACTCCTATCTTTGGTCTGCAGGTGCGGTGCAAATACTCGTGTGGGGCCTTGTGGCTGACAGGTTCCCCCTTTTAACAACAGCTTCCCCCTTTTATCAGATTCAATCTTTTGCTTCTAACTGGTTAATGAAATTATGATCTGAAAAAGCTGATTGATTAGGTAATCAAAAAGCATGGATCATTCGTAAAGGATAAACCTATGAGTGTCAGATCATTCTCCATCTTAAATATATTTGAAATTGAAGTTGGTCTCTTAGTATTGTTATTGTGCTAAACTCAAATATGTGGGAGGAGGGGGGGAACCGTGATAAGTAAAGCAGATTTTATTGATGGTTAGTGCATTGAAAAAGCACAAGCAGAGGAGGCAACATTTCCTAAATGGGCTTGAAATTGATTCTTCTTTAAGTTAACAAAATTCATAAATTTTCACCATCTTTAATTTACCACTTACTGAGTAACATAACCTAGTCCAAAAGCTTTTCAATGATCAAAATAAAGCAATCTATACACACAGAGACATGCAACGCTACACGTAAAGCTAAGATTTTATCATACCAAGTTTGCATTTTTATCTTAACAAGTTTGGCAGTTTGTGCCCAACATGCTTTGAACACAATCACGTGTCAGACTGCGAACCAATATGGAGGTGATGTTATCTAGTTCTGGGACAAGGTGACAGTGCACGAGAAAGAGTAAGTTGCACAAACAGCATTATGAGACCACCATAAAAAGCAATATGATGTGTAAGATTTTGGATTCAATTCAGATGAGTTGGATGCTGCTCCAACTGTAATAACATGTGAAAGTTAATATACCATGTACCCTCAAAATGTAGAAAATTGCTTGTTGCCAATGCATCCAGAGTCCACACCATGACCATTGTCCAGCTTAGCCATATTGAAGTTTCATTCAACAGGCAATTATAGAAATAGAGGACAGGAGTGGATCCAGAGTCTACAGCCAGGGCCATGGACCCTTTTCAGAAAAGCATCGTGTAGGAATGTTTTGTCTCATCGAACAGTGGATTCAGTTCTAGCTGTAGAACCTCCTTCTAAGCTATCAAAGCTTGCCATCATTCCCAATGTCATTATGTTCCAAATATATCACCTCTAATATACATTTCGTGTCAAGTTGTTATTTCCTGTTCCTAAACTTTAATTCCATATTCACAAGGAATTGTTTTGTCAACATTGTGATTGGAGGAAAGATGTTGGCTCTCCTTTGTATTATCTAATCAGGAGGAATCAAATTGTAGCATTGTATCCTCATATAGTGGCAAACTTTTGGTCATCCAATGAATTCGTGCTTTCAATCTGGATGGTCCAATTGATGTCCCCACCCCCCCAGGTTTTATTGTGTCACTTAATGTTCTTACTTTTGTCATCCAACTATCCAAGGGAAGGAATTTTTCTTTCTTTTTTGTCAAGAGCAGCTTTCACCGATGAAACTTTCAAGGCAGTTGGAACCCAATTTGCAGTGAGACGGACCCATACAGTCAGAAGCAATCGGAATTTCTGCCAGTACAAAGTTCGTCCTCTCCAGCATGCTGACAGAGCAGGAACTGGAGGCAGCTTTTGCATCTCAGAACGAGAAACCTCAGTTACAGTGGTTACGATTTTAGATAATGGGTGATGTTTGGGTTTAAATCCAACTTGAACGGACTGAATTTAAACTGGGTTAGGCAGTTGGTACTCATCTGGGGGAAGAAGCTACTCCTGCCCCCAAATAGATAAAATAAATCGAAGGAAAAATTAATGGGGAAAGGAAAAAACCGTCGACGACAGCCTATCTCAATTTTGTTTTGGATATGGTGTAGATACTGATTCTCAAGGAATTGTAATTCCCACGGTTGTTATGTTCCGGCTCCAAATCCATACTTGTAGAATTCAATTAACTAGAGGGTTAGCCTTCAATCCCGTGTTGTTTGACATTGAGCATCACAGATTCCCTAGAAGTTCACTTCAAATCCGTGGAATTGGAATGAGAAACTTCCACTTCCTGCCTTTATTAAATAAGGGTACCGTTTACTGTATCATCAAACATTCAAACTTTTGAGCTTCCCAAGACCCAAGAGCACCGAGACTAGCTAGCTAGCCAGATCATCCAACAGTTACTCTGGCCAAAGAAAATGAAGATGACCCAGTAGAGGTAGAGGTAGTCAGCATGCTCTATAAACTATATATATGAATATGATGGATACCTGACATTGAAAGTCCAATGTCATAACTTAACCGGACAGGCGGACACCATTTTCGTCCATCCAACTCATCTCATCTCCAGATTCATTAAGTGGCTCATACTGGGGTTGCAGTACACGCCATGGATGTTGATGATCAGTACACGCCATGGATGATGATGGAGCTGTGAAGTTAAATGTTAGAGCTCTTAAATCCTAATTCAATGATGCCCCTGGTTCTATCAGGTGACCGTGAACCAGTCAATATTTGGGTCTTGCTTGTAATAGTAATAGACTTTGATCTTATCCACCTAATTTAATTAATAATAATAATAATAATTGTGAATTTGTGATTGAAATGGATATTCAGAAGAGGATGTACTATAACACTGAGCAATGACAGTAAATATAACGAGTTGATGAAACTCTTGGAAATTTCTCCCTGGCAAACCTGATATACATGCTACAAGACAAAGCTGCTGGACTGGATATGTCATTTTTTATCATGGGTCCCATCCCATCTTTAAGTCTGTGGGGCGAAGAAATCCCAGAGTTGCATAAACTGGTTGTTTCTTTAACTTTCATCCATATCTCATCATGAATTTCTATTTGGGGGATTCACAATGATTCCACTGTTGTGTTGAGCTTTGGAGAAAGCTCCGGTGGAGGTGTCCAATTAATTCATCTGGATGGTAATTGATTATGAATTCCGAAAATATGAAGTTTGAGAGGAGTCGGGGAGAGAAGAGAGAAGGCGTAGCTCATTTTTGCCTGCTTGAGAGTTGAGAGCAGTTACTGTCAGCGATGCATGCAAGAAAGTTGGTGTTCAGAAGAATCTGTCCCCCCCTTCCCCCTTCC